>QRFJ01000493.1:413638-537514 GCA_006176705.1 Cocos nucifera
TGGAGTCATTGAGAGACTATGCCATTTTCTTAGATAGTCTAGGAATTCCCGGCTAAATATTCACCTCCTCCGATCTGATCGAAGAACCTTAATGGGTTTTCCAGTTTGTTTTTCTACTTCATGTCTGAATTCTTTGACTTTTCAAAAGCTTCAGATCTGTGTCTCATGAGATACACATACCCATACCTAGACAGAATCATCGGTAAAGGTAATGAAGTAGACAAAATTGCCTCTAGACCGGCACATCGAATGGGCCGCACACATGTATGTACTAGGCAAGGAGATCTGTGGCCCTCTCCCATGTCAAACAAAAGGGAGTTTAGTCATTTGACTGAAGACAGATTCACAAGTTGGGATACGACTCAAAAGTCAATGGACTCAATAGCCATTTTCTCCAATTTGTTAATCCTATCTTCTGCTATATGACTAATCTCAGGTGCCATAGATATCTGTCTTTGGCTATCCCTAGGTCGTTTGGCATTACGTTTGCTCGATAGTTAAAACAGGTACATCAATATGCAACTGATAAGACCATTAACAAGGAAACCATTTGCCAATTTTATTTCTTTCATAAAGAATGTTACAATGTTCCTTAAAGAAGGTGATCACATAACCTTCTTGTGCTAAGCATGAAAAAAATCAAATTCCTGCTAGCTGCACAGGCACATAATAACAGTTCTTTTAAAACTAAGTCTAAACAGATGGTAATCGCAGAGGGTATGTTCCCACGGTTATGCAGCAACTCTTTGCTCCATTACGACGCGTAGGATATGTCTCCATCCTCAGCTCCTGCTATCCTCAAGACCCTGCATAGAAGTGCATAGTGAGCACTAGATCCACGAAGTCAAGCACCCAACTGGTGCAGAAGAAACCGTAAGGTTGACTCAATAACGAGCATACCTCCAGAAGGACTTCCTTCTTGTTCTTTAGGTGGCCAGTATGTAGGGCAGTTTCGCTCTCAATGGCCGTCGCTGTTGCAATGGAAACACTTTCCTTTGCCATCGACCTTCTTCTTCGGTTCTGCCTTCTTCTTCTTTGATCCTTCTACCTTTGCTTTTTCACAGACTTCCTTTCTTTTCCATAAGACTTTCTTTTTGGAAGAAGTCCGTTCCATAGCAAGAACTGAGCCTTTAGAACTTTCATAGAAAGCTCAGCGTAACAGCATATTCATCAACTCGGCCAAGGAATTCTGAAGTTTATGCATGTGGTAATTCATGATGAATTGCCCCATATGCATCAGTCAACGGATTGCAGAATAATATCATTCTGCAAGTCCAAGTCCAACTTCACACGAGCTCTCAAGCTCTTCCATGTCCTTGATCATTGTCAGACAGTGATCTTGGACTGACTGCCCATCACGCATCTTAGCCTTAAAAGTCGTTTCGTGACTTGATATTTGGCTGCGCGACTCTGTTCACCAAACATCTCCTGCAGGTGAGCCAACATTTGGCGAGCAGTCCCGATATCTTCATGTTGGCGCTGGATCTCATCAGACATCGAGCCCAACATGTAGTATCTGGCCTTATTGTCTTCGTCAATCCATTTTTCCAGAGATGCTCTCTGTTCAGTGGATGGACGAGCTGGTAAGGTGGGAGGGTCCTGGTCCAAAACATGTGTTAACTTCTCTGACCCAAAAAATTTGTAGTTCCTGAGCCAATCTTTATAATTGGGTCCAGTCAGTCTATGTGTGTCTAGGATACGTGCCAGTGGGTTGGACGCAGACATTTTCCTGTAGAGAGTCAAAGATTTTAGTTAGATACTGTAATTTTGACTTGACCAATTTGTTTAGAAATTTTATTTTTAAACAAATTAGCTCCCACTATTTTCTCGGATCCCTACACTCCCTCTGTAGAGATGCGAAAATCTCCGCGATGATGATTTCTAGTGGGTGGTGCGGTCTCACCAACTGACTCATCACCTCACCTAACAGTTATTGGTGATGGGTTAGCCAATGAGTGAACAACTCTTGTTCAATGATTCTCTAATCATGGTGCACCCAAACTTGGTCTCTAATTCATGAATCTCACCGTATCCGGAATATTGATCCACTCCTTAGTTAAGTCAGACCCACCATTTGCATAGACTGGGTTCCTAATTGGGTCTCTCACCGTATCTGGAATATGAGCCCAACTCATCCTCCAGCCCATAGCATCCAATGCCTAATAGACATGGTTGCATCTTCCCGGTGCAACTGAGCCACTGTACCAGCCGAGAACATCAACCCGGAAGGCCGCACGTCTACAATGGTGGAAGACTCGGACTTAATCTTTTTTAGGAGAATTGATTCAGGTCTCATTAAACTAGACTTGGCTTAGTCATAACAATTATGACTAACTCAGTGGATGGGTTAGCTCAAGATTATTGACCACTCAGATCAGAACTGTGTCAATAGATATGGCCAGGTAAGTGAGACCGGTGGAGGAATATGCCGTTAACTCGCACAAGAACGCATTCAGGCGAGTAGCCTGCTTCAATTAAAAACCAGTCGGCTCGTCTGTGCCAAAATTACTTAGACCACAAAAATGTTGAGTCAGAACCAATTGGGTTAGCCTACAATCCAGACTCTAACCTCTGAGCCTAATTAGGTCTTGCTTGATCGGACTCGATCTTGACCAGACTTAATCCTATTAGGCTGGTCAATTTAAGCATTGTTGATCCCATCTAACCAACTCTCTGATTCGGTTTGATCAACCGCTTAGACCTAATTGAGCTACCAAGCCCGAACCCAGTATTATGAATATGTCTCTAGATCTGAAATTCTCAATTTTAGACCTAATTAATATTCCATAAACTTAATTCTTAATTAAGTTGGGTTCATAAACAAAATATGCACAATAAATCCTAGGGTTCAGGATCTAGGTTTTGCAGAAAGTAAGTTTGTGGTTTCTGATTAAGGACGAACACGAGCACCCCTAACGTCATAAGAACACCCCATCGAATGGAAGAGAGGGCCTTTAAACCCTTCTTCGTTCTTATGACCGGACGGCCAAGAGGAACGCCTTAATCAGGAACATGTAAATCTACAAAACAGTTATAGATCTATAATCAATATCTCATATACAAATTTAGATCTAACCAAGGCATAATTTTGCATACATCTCATGTATCATAATCATGCATGTTTTCAGATCTAAATTATCATATAATAATCTGAAAAATTAGATTTAAATTGATCTAATCAAAATAAATTCTAATCTAGATAATTATGTGAACTATTCTACAACTAGTTAGTCATGCATCTTACATATCTCATATATGATATTAAAATTAAATAATTTTTATTTGCTGTTTATCAGATGTTATTATAACACTTATAATATGAGAAAACAGTAAATAAGAAGATCTAAAATATGATTTAATCATATTAAATCAAAGACATGCAAAACTATTCTATAGAACTATTCTATTCTAGAACTAGTCATGCATATCTTCATGTTCTTAGATCCAAATCATTTAATTTTAATTTTTCTTGATTTCAGATCTGATCACATCTCATGTGACATCTGAAATCACGTTATTTTTAATTAAAATAAAATTAAAATCAGATCTAAACAATTTAGAACCATGGCTCTGATACCAGTTGAAGGGAAATCCTGATTTCCCGGTCCAGGTTCGTCCAGATCTGATTAGATCAAGAGATATATTTCAAAATTTTTCTCTTGATCTCAATCAGATCTTGATATGTTTCAGATCTGATTCTTATTATTTTAACAAATAAAATAAGATAAATTAAATCAAATTTAATTTACCTGATTTGGGTAATCCTATTACCCTGTAGATGATCCTGATTGTAGCGGAAGGTTCTGGATCTTAGCCACGCAAGCGCCTGGCCTCTACCGGTATCCACTCGGGTTGGATCTGGAGAACCTCTTCTTCTCTATCACACCTCCAAAAATCAGATCTGGATCTGATTTGGAGGATCTTCAAAACTCTTTTGAAGATTGCAGTCGTCCTTTTGCAGCAGCGCAGCCTTCTTGCTTTTGATCGCCTTTCCTTGATTGAATCGCACCAAACTAAGTCCAAACACTTTGGACGTGTGGAGAGACAGGGAAGAGAGTATGGCGTGGAGAAGGAGGGGAGAGGCAGCCTTGGACGTGGGAAATCTCTTTCAATAAGACTTGAATTAGGGTTGGGCGCAGGGTCTTATTTATAGACTAAGCGTGATCCAACTCTTCTTCCTCTCAACCAATCACAACCCTTTGTGTAATCAGATCTAAATCTGATTGGTTGAAAAAGAGACCCCTGGATTCCTCCTTAGAGGGCGCCTAAGACCAGTCAAACTGGATTCTTAGTAGAACTCTAATTGGAATCCTAAAGGGAGGTGGAGTCCTTGTCCACAACGGACCTAGGCGCCTCCTACTTGGCTCACGACCCCTTGGCGTGCGCCCTTCTCCTTGCCAGGTTCTGGAGGGGGACAAGCCCCACCAGCTCTCCAATAGGTGCATGACATGTGTCAGAAAGTCAAAGGGTGAATGGTCAACGTTTGACCAGTCAAAGGTAGACTTTTGACCAAAGTCAAAGAAAAGAAATCGGCCGAGTGACCAAAAAATGGCAGGTAATGTCTTACAAATAAGACAACCTATTCTGACTTGGACAACCTCTAGCAGACCATATGAAGGCCTCTGATATGAGCAAAACACTTTTGGCTCAGTCAGGACAACTATTTATGATAGTAAAAGAAGAACGTTAGGTTCAATCGAGTGCTAGCACGATTTCCTTGAACCTAATTGAATCTCATTCAGATCAATTGAACTAGATCAGTTCAATTGATGATCACCAGACTCAAACCCTTGTTTGTGTGACCCAGTTAGGTTCAGTTCTGTTATGGTAATGGGATATGTCATGATCTCTATCATAGACATCATCGAAACTCCTTTCGATGGATCAGAACTCTTCTGATTCGAACAGCTAGAATGATCGATCATCTAAATCATTCTAATTGCTCCAAATCCACCAGTGAACCTAGCAGTATATGGTGGCACCATCAGAGCTGAATGCAACTCTTGGTGCAGCTACCTGTGTGATTCAGTTCTTCTATCTTGAGCCCGATCAGATTAGGGTTAAGGTGAACTCGTCAAACCCTAGTCTCTGTCATATGATGTAATCATTCGATTCGAGTCCAGTGTGAAAATCTAAATAGAAACTCTTTCTATTATTTCACTCCCTGCCATGGCCATTGGGCTTCAGACTTGATTCTCATGATCATCATAGGGCTACTCCTCTACCACCGAGGTAGATAGATCCATCTGATGCAATCCAGTTCCTACAATGAACATGTCACAGCCAACATACACCTCAGGGTTCTCATATGGCTAGAGACCGAGTAATGGTGTAGTCAAACTATAACACCCTCAAGGTGAACTGCCGATGCATCTCAGGTCAAAGAACCAGACACACATACTGCAGCATCGAGTCAGTCATTGACGAGAAGGTAGACTCCCTAATGACTACTCGAGGTGGTCACGCTCCAGTGCCCTTCCTCTAACGAGTACAACTGTACTCTCGCTCCGGTGTCTCCACACCGTAGACTCAAGACTCATCTACTAAAGAGAAGCGACGTATACCAACCTTCCGGATCAATCACCATCCTCGTGATGATCCTATGGTCGGAGCTGTTTATGAGTTAATAATGATTATTCATGTCTTAAATTTTCAACTCTTGAAAATATGAATTATCATTACCATTAACTCAAAGGATGTATCACAGACACTAAATACACATGTGTGATAGAAAATAACCCAATTCATTAATTATAGTCAAAATTACAATTTTGCCCCTAGAAGTGTATTACAAGTGTCAGCCAATTCTGGCTTCTAGGGCACATATATCTAACAATAATACCTAAGTATCTTTCAGGAGGATAGAAAACTCTTTCCAATCTATGAGGTGGAGGAGGTAGTATTCTTATTGGCTCAACCTGATTTGGTTCCAATTGGTCCTTGGCTCGTTGTACTTGTGAGACTTTCTCATTAAGCTTAATCTGCTTTCCAATGTCGCTATCTTGAATAAACTATTTTTTAAGAAAGATGGCATGTTGACT
Source organism: Cocos nucifera (assembly GCA_006176705.1). Taxonomy (NCBI): domain Eukaryota; kingdom Viridiplantae; phylum Streptophyta; class Magnoliopsida; order Arecales; family Arecaceae; genus Cocos; species Cocos nucifera. Next base: position 419,680 of record QRFJ01000493.1, read on the forward strand.
TACAATCACATTGTGGTCTTTTGGAATGTAGAAATAGTATCCTAATGACTCTTTAGGATATCCTATGAATCGAGCTTTGAAGGATCTAAACTCTAACTTGTCCGCTTGTTGTCTTTTGACATGAGCCAGACAATCCCAAATTCTGAGATGACTCAGACTTGATTTCTTACCGTGCCATATCTCATACGCTGTGGTAGGAACGGTCCTAGAGGGAATCCTATTCAGTAGATAAATTGAAGTTAACAATGAATATCCCCAAAGAAAATTAGAAAGGTCTGTGAAGCTCATCATGGATCGGACCATATCCAATAGAGTCCGATTTCTCTGTTCTGAAACTCCATTGAGTTGAGGTGTTCCTAGTGGAGTCCATTGAGAGACTATGCCATTTTTCTTGAGATAGTCTAGGAATTTTCGACTAAGGTATTCACCTCCTCAATCTGATCGAAGAGCCTTAATGGGTTTTCTAGTTTATTTTTTTACTTCATGTCTGAATTCTTTAAACTTTTCAAAAGCTTCAGACATGTGTCTCATAAGATACACATACCCATACCTAGACAGATCATCGGTTAAGATAATGAAGTTGACAAAATTGCCTCTAGCCGGCACATCAAATGGGTCGCATACATCAGTATGTTCTAGGGCAACGAGATCTATGGCCCTTTTCCCATGTCCAACAAAAGGGAGTTTAGTCATTTTACCTTGAAGACAAGATTCACAAGTTGGATATGACTCAAAAGTCAACAGACTCAATAGCCCATTTTTCTCCAATTTATTGATTCTATCTTCTGCTATATGACCTAATCTCAGGTGCCATAGATATCTATCGTTTGGACTATCCCTAGGTAGTTTGGCATTCACGTTTTGCTCGATTGTTAGAATAGATACATCAATATGTAGCTGATAAAGACCGTTAATAAGAAAATCATTTGCAATTTTATTTCTTTCATAAAAAATATTACAATGGTCCTTAAAGAAGATAATCACATAGCCTTCTAGTGCTAAGCATGAAACAAAAATCAAATTCATACTAGCTACAGGCACATAATAATAGTCTTTCAAAACTAAGTCTAAACCAGATGGTAATCGAAGAGGATATGTTCCCACTGCTACTGCAGCAACTCTTGCTCCATTACCGATGCGTAGGATCATGTCTCCATCCCTTAGCCTCCTGTTATCCTCAAGATCCTACATGGAAGTGCACAAATGAGCACTAGAACTAGAGTCAAGCATCCAACTGGATGCAGAAGAAACGGTAAGGTTAGACTTAATAACGAGCATACCTTCAGAAGGACCTTCCTTCTTGTTCTTCAGGATGGTCAGGTAAGTAGGGCAGTTTTGCTTCTAATGGCCGTCACTGTTGTAATGGAAACACTTTCCTTTGACATCGGCCTTCTTCTTCGGCTCTACCTTCTTCTTCTTTGCTCCTTCCATCTTTTGCTTTTTCGCAGACTTCTTTTTCTTTTCAGAAGACTTTCTTTTGGAAGAAGTCTGTTCCATAGCAAGAACTAAGCCTTTAGAACCTTTCATAGAAAGCTCAGTGGTGACCAGCATATTCATTAATTTGACTAAGGAATTTTGAAGTTTATGCATGTGGTAATTCATAATGAATTGCCCATATGCATCAGTCAAGGATTGCAAAATAATATCATTCTGCAGATCCAAGTCTAACTTCACACCGAGCTTCTCAAGCTCTTCCAAGTCCTTGATTATCATTAGACAGTGATCTTGGACTGACTGCCCATCACGCAACTTAGCCTTAAAAAGTTGTTTTGTGACTTGATACTTGGCTGCGTGACTCTGTTCACCAAACATCTCCTACAGGTGAGCCAACATTTGGCGGGCAGTCTCGATATCTTCATGTTGGTATTGGAGCTCATCAGACATCGAGTCCAATATGTAATATCTGGCCTTATTATCTTCATCTATCAATTTTTCTAGAGACGCTCTCTGTTCAGTGGATGGACAGGCTGGTAAGGTGGAAGGGTCCTGATCCAATACATGTGTTAACTTCTCAAAACCTAAAACAATTTTATAGTTTCTAAGCCAATCTTTATAATTAGGTCCGGTCAGTCTATGTGTGTCCAGGATACGTGCTAATGAGTTGGATACAGACATTTTTCTATAGAGAGTCAAAGATTCAAGTTAAATACTGTAATTATGACTTGACCAATTTATTTAGAGATTTTATTTTTAAATAAATTAGCTTTCACTATTTTCTCAAATCCCTACACTCCCTCTGTAGAGATGCAAAAATCTTCATGATTAATGATTTTTAGTGGATGGTGCGGTTTCACCAACTGACTCATCACCTCACCTAACAGTTATTGGTGATGGGTTAGCCAATGAGTGAACAACTCTTGTTCAATGATTCTTTAATCATGGTGCACCCAAACTTGATCTCTAATTCATGAATCTCACCGTATCCAAAATATTGATCCACTCCTTAGTTAAGTCAGACCCACCATTCGCACAAACTGGATTCCTAATTGAGTCTCTCACTGTATCCAAAATATTGAACCCAACTCATCCTCCAGCCCATAGCATCCAATGCCTAATAGACATGGTTGCGACTTTTTGGTGCAACCGAGCCACTGTATCCAGCTGAAAACATTCAACCCCAGGAAGGGCCCGTACATCTACAATGGTGGAAGACCTCAGACTTAATCTTTTCTTAGGGAGAATTGATTCAGATCTCATTAAACTAGACTTGTCATAGTCATAACAATTATGACTAACCTAGTGGCATGGGTTAGCTCAAATTATTGACCACCTCAAATCAAAACTGAGTCAACAGATATGGCCAGGTAAGTGAGATCGATGGAAGGGATATGCCATTAACTCGTACAAGAATGCATTCAGGTCGAGTAGCTCCCAACTAAAAATCAGTTAGTCGTATGTGCCAAACTTACCTTAGACACCAAATTGTTGAGTTAGAACCAATTGGATTAGCCTACAATCCAGACTCTAACCTCTGAGCCAAATTAGGTCTTGCTTGATCGTGACTCGATCTTGACCCAGACTTAATCCTATTAGGCTGGTCAATTTAAGCATTGTTGATCCCATCTAACCAACTCTTGATTCGGTTTGATCAACCGCTTAGACCTAATTGAGCTACCCAAGTCCGAACCCAGTATTATGAATATGTCTTAGATCTAAAATTCTCAATTTTAGACCTAATTAATATTCCATAATCTTAATTTTTAATTAAGTAGGGTTCATAAATAAAATATGCACAATAAATCCTAGGGTTTCAGGATCTAGGGTTTTGCAGAAAGTAAGTTTTAGATTTTTGATTAAGGATGAACGTGCAGCATCCCTACACATCATAAGAATGCCCCATCGGATGGAAGGAGAGGGCGTTTAAATCCTTTTTCATTCTTATGATCGGACGGCTAAGAGGAATGCCTTAATCAGGAACATGTAATACTACAAAATAGTTTTAGATCTATATCATATATCTCATATACAAATTAGATCTAATCATGGCATATTTTGCATACATCTCATGTATCAAATCATTCATATTTTTAGATCTAAATTATCTCATAATAATCTAAAAAATTAGATTTAAATTGATCTTATCAAAATAAACTCTAATCGAGACAACTATGTAGAACTATTCTACAACTAGTCTAGACATGCATCAATCATATCTCATATGATGTTTAAAATTAAATAATTTTTATTTACTACTTTTCAGATGTTATTATAATAATTATAATATCAAAAAATAAAAAATAAATAGATCTAAAATATGATTTAATCAAATTAAATTATAAATATGCAAGACTATTCTATAGAACTATTCTATTTTAGAACTAGTCATGCATATTTTCTAATCTTAGATCCAAATTATTTAATTTTAATTTTTTCTAATTTTAGATCTGATCACATCTTATGTGATATCTAAGATCACTTATTTTCTAATTAAAATAAAATTAAAATTAAATCTAAATATTTTAGAACCTTGGCTTTGATACCAGTTGAAGGAAAAATCTTGATTTCTTGGACCAGGTTCGTTCAGATCTGATCGGATCAAGAGATATATTTCAAAAATTTTTTTCTTTGATCCAAATTAGATCTAGGAAGTTTTAGATCTAATTTTTATTATTCTAATAATAAAAATAAAATCTAGATAAATTAAATCAAATTTAATTTACCTTGATGTAGGGTAATCCTATTACCCATTGATGATCCTGTAAGCAGCGGAAGGTTCTGGATCTAGCCACACAGTGCCGACCACTATCGATATCCACTGAGACTGAATCTAGAGATTCTCTTATTCTCTATCACATCTCCAAAAATTAGATTTGAATCTGATTTGGAGAATCTTCAAAACACCTTTTGAAGATTAGCAGTTGTCCTTTGCAGCAGCACAGCCTTCTAGCTTTCTGTTGCCTTTCTCTCATCTGGATTGCACCAACTTGGATCCCAAACTCCTTTGGGCATAGAGAGAAGAGGGAGAAGATGGACTTGGCATGGAGGAGGAGAGGGGAGGCAGCTTGAGGCATGGGAATTTCAATGCTTTTTGAGTTGGGGCGCAGGGTCTTATTTATAGACTATGCGTGATCCAACTCCTCTTCTTCCCAACCAATCACAACCCTTTGTAAAATCAGATCTAAATCTGATTGGTGGAAATAGAGTCCCTTGGATTCCTCCTTAGATGGTGCCTAAGACCAGTCAAACTTGATTCTTAGGAAAAATTTAATCGGAATCCAAAAAGGAGATGGAGTCCTTGTCCAACAGGGACTCCTAGGCGCCTCCAGCTTGGGCACATGCCAAGGGTGGCGTGCGCCCTCTTTCTTGCCAGGTTCTGGCAGGGGGACAAGCCCCACCAGCTCTCCAATTGGTGCATGACATGTGGATAGAAGTCAAAGTATCAATGGTCAACATTTGACCAGTCAAAGGTCAACTTTTCATCAAAGTCAAAGGACGAGAAATGGCAGATGACCAAAAATGGCAGGTATTGTCTTACAAAATAAGACAACCCTTTTCTGACCTGAACAGTTCCATTCAGACCAAGTGAAGCTCTGATCGAGACAAAACTCCTTTGGCTCATAGTAGACAACTATTTATGATAGTAAAAGAAGAACGTTAGGTTTAATCGAGTGCTAGCACGATTTTCTTGAATCTAATTAAATCTCATTTAGATCAATTGAACTAGATCAGTTCAATTGATGATCACTAGATTCAAACCCTTATTTATGTAATCCAGTTAGATTCAGTTTTGTATGGTTAATGGATATGTCATGAATATCTATCATCGACATCATCGAAACCCTTTCGATGGATTAGAACTCTTCTGACGAACAGCAGAATGATCGATCATCTAAATCATTCTAATTGCTCCTAAAATCCACCAGTGACACCTAGCAGTATATGTGTGCAATCCATCAGAGCTGAATGCGAACCTCTTGGTGCAGCTATCTATGTGATTAAGTTCTTCTATCTTGAGCCCCGATCAGATTAGGGTTAAGGTGAACTCGTCAAACCCTAGTCTCTGTCATATGATGTAACCATTCGATTCACGTTCGATATGAAAATCTAAATAGAAACTCTTTCTATTATTTCACTCTACCATGGCCATGGGCTTCTAGACTTGATTCTCATGATCATCATAGGGTAGCTCCTCTACCATCGAGGTAGATAGATTTCTTCTTGATGCAATCCAGTTTCTACAATAAACATGCTATAGCCAACATACACCTCAGGGTTCTGTATGGCTAGGAGATCGAGTTATGGTGTAGTCAAACTATAACACCTTCAAGGTGAACTGTCGATGCATCTCAGATCAAAGAATCAGACACACCACTGTAGCATCGAGTCAGTCATTGACGAGAAGGTAGACTTTCTAATGACTACTCAAGGTGGTCACGCTTAGTGCCCTCGTTCTCTAACGAGTACCTATACTCTCGCTCCAGTGTCTTCACACCGTAGACTCAAGACTCATCTACTAAAAAAAAGTGATTGTACACCAACCTTCTGGATCAATCACCATCCTCGTGATGATCCTATGGTTTGGAACATTTATGAGTTAATAATGATTATTCATGTCTTAATTTTCAACTCTTCTTGAAAATATGAATTATCATTACACTTAACTCAAAGGATGTATCACAACACTAAATACACATATGTGATAGAAAATAACCCATTTTATTGATTTTAGTCAAAATTATAATTTGTGCCCTAGAAGTGTATTACAAGTGTCAGCCAAATTCTAGCTTCTAGGGACAATATATCTAACAAGAGGTTCAGTCCTCATAGAAAGGTATTTGTTTAATGCAAAATTACTGTGGTTGATTTGATACAAGAGGTCTATATTGGATTCTCTCCTGCTGTATGGTGGACTGGTATCTTTAGATTCACTCTTTAAATCTCTCTCGGTCAGTCTATGTGTGTCTAGGATACGTGCCAGTGGGTTGGACGCAGACATTTTCCTGTAGAGAGTCAAAGATTCTAGTTAGATACTGTAATTTTGACTTGACCAATTTGTTTAGAAATTTTATTTTTAAACAAATTAGCTCCCACTATTTTCTCGGATCCCTACACTCCCTCTGTAGAGATGCGAAAATCTCCGCGATTGATGATTTCTAGTGGGTGGTGCGGTCTCACCAACTGACTCATCACCTCACCTAACAGTTATTGGTGATGGGTTAGCCAATGAGTGAACAACTCTTGTTCAATGATTCTCTAATCATGGTGCACCCAAACTTGGTCTCTAATTCATGAATCTCACCGTATCCGGAATATTGATCCACTCCTTAGTTAAGTCAGACCCACCATTTGCATAGACTGGGTTCCTAATTGGGTCTCTCACCGTATCTGGAATATTGAGCCCAACTCATCCTCCAGCCCATAGCATCCAATGCCTAATAGACATGGTTGCATCTTCCCGGTGCAACTGAGCCACTGTATCCAGCCGAGAACAATCAACCCCGGGAAGGGCCCGCACGTCTACAATGGTGGAAGACCTCGGACTTAATCTTTTCTTAGGGAGAATTGATTCAGGTCTCATTAAACTAGACTTGGCTTAGTCATAACAATTATGACTAACCTAGTGGCATGGGTTAGCTCAGATTATTGACCACCTCAGATCAGAACTGTGTCAATAGATATGGCCAGGTAAGTGAGACCGGTGGAAGGAATATGCCGTTAACTCGCACAAGAACGCATTCAGGTCGAGTAGCTTCCAATTAAAAACCAGTCGGTCGTCTGTGCCAAACTTACCTTAGACACCAAATTGTTGAGTCAGAACCAATTGGGTTAGCCTACAATCCAGACTCTAACCTCTGAGCCTAATTAGGTCTTGCTTGATCGTGACTCGATCTTGACCCAGACTTAATCCTATTAGGCTGGTCAATTTAAGCATTGTTGATCCCATCTAACCAACTCTTGATTCGGTTTGATCAACCGCTTAGACCTAATTGAGCTACCCAACCCGAACCCAGTATTATAAAGGTATGTCTTAGAATCTGAAATTCTCAATTTTAGACCTAATTAATATTCCATAAACTTAATTCTTAATTAAGTTGGGTTCATAAACAAAATATGCACAATAAATCCTAGGGTTTCAGGATCTAGGTTTTGCAGAAAGTAAGTTTTGGGTTTCTGATTAAGGACGAACACGCAGCACCCCTACACGTCCATAAGAACACCCCATCGAATGGGAAGAGAGGGCCTTTAAACCCTTCTTCGTTCTTATGACCGGACGGCCAAGAGGAACGCCTTAATCAGGAACATGTAAATCTACAAAACAGTTATAGATCTATAATCATATATCTCATATACAAATTTAGATCTAACCAAGGCATATTTTGCAATACATCTTCATGTATCATAATCATGCATGTTTTCAGATCTAAATTATCATATAATAATCTGAAAAATTAGATTTAAATTGATCTAATCAAAATAAATTCTAATCTAGACAATTATGTAGAACTATTCTACAACTAGTCTAGTCATGCATCTATCATATCTCATATGATATTTAAAATTAAATATTTTTATTTGCTGTTTATCAGATGTTATTATAACACTTATAATATGAAAACAGTAAATAAGAAGATCTAAAATATGATTTAATCATATTAAATCAAAGACATGCAACTTTCTATAGAACTATTCTTTCAGCTAGTCATGCATATCTTCATGTCTTGATCAAATCATTAATTTTAATTTTTCTTGATTTCAGATCTGATCACATCTCATGTGACATCTGAAATCACGTTATTTTTAATTAAAATAAAATTAAAATCAGATCTAAACAATTTTAGAACCATGGCTCTGATACCAGTTGAAGGGAAATCCTGATTTCCCGGTCCAGGTTCGTCCAGATCTGATTAGATCAAGAGATATATTTCAAAAATTTTCTCTTGATCTCAATCAGATCTTGATATGTTTCAGATCTGATTCTTATTATTTTAATAAATAAAAAAATAAAATAAGATAAATTAAATCAAATTTAATTTACCTGATTTGGGTAATCCTATTACCCTGTAGATGATCCTGATTGCAGCGGAAGGTTCTGGATCTTAGCCACGCAAGCGCCTGGCCTCTACCGGTATCCACTCGGGTTGGATCTGGAGAACCTCTTCTTCTCTATCACACCTCCAAAAATCAGATCTGGATCTGATCTGGAGGATCTTCAAAACTCTTTTGAAGATCTGCAGTCGTCCTTTTGCAGCAGCGCAGCCTTCTTGCTTTTGATCGCCTTTCCTTGATCTGAATCGCACCAAACTAAGTCCAAAACACTTTTGGACGTGGAGAGCAAGGGGAGAAGAGAGTATGGCGTGGAGAAGGAGGGGAGAGGCAGCCTTGGACGTGGGAAATCTCTTTCAATAAGACACTTAGGAATTAGGGTTGGGCGCAGGGTCTTATTTATAGACTAAGCTTGTGATCCAACTCCTTCTTCCTCTCAACCAATCACAACCCTTTGTGAAATCAGATCTAAATCTGATTGGTTGAAAAAGAGACCCCTGGATTCCTCCTTAGAGGGCGCCTAAGACCAGTCAAACTGGATTCTTAGTAGAACTCTAATTGGAATCCTAAAGGGAGGTGGAGTCCTTGTCCAACAAGGACTCCTAGGCGCCTCCTACTTGGGCTCACGCCACCCTTGGCGTGCGCCCTTCTCCTTGCCAGGTTCTGGCAGGGGGACAAGCCCCCACCAGCTCTCCAATAGGTGCATGACATGTGGTCAAAAGTCAAAGGGTGAATGGTCAACGTTTGACCAGTCAAAGGTAGACTTTTGACCAAAGTCAAAGAACAAGAAATGGCAGGTGACCAAAAATGGCAGGTAATGTCTTACAAATAAGACAACCTATTCTGACTTGGACAACCTCCAGTCAGACCATATGAAGGCCTCTGATTGAGCACAAACTCCTTTGGCTCAGTCAGGACAACTTATTTATGATAGTAAAAGAAGAACGTTAGGTTCAATCGAGTGCTAGCACGATTTCCTTGAACCTAATTGAATCTCATTCAGATCAATTGAACTAGATCAGTTCAATTGATGATCACCAGATTCAAACCCTTGTTTGTGTGACCCAGTTAGGTTCAGTTCTGTATGGTAATGGGATATGTCATGATCTCTATCATAGACATCATCGAAACTCCTTTCGATGGATCAGAACTCTTCTGATTCGAACAGCTAGAATGATCGATCATCTAAATCATTCTAATTGCTCCCAAAATCCACCAGTGACACCTAGCAGTATATGGTGGCAACCCATCAGAGCTGAATGCGAACCTCTTGGTGCAGCTACCTGTGTGATTCAGTTCTTCTATCTTGAGCCCCGATCAGATTAGGGTTAAGGTGAACTCGTCAAACCCTAGTCTCTGTCATATGATGTAATCATTCGATTCGAGTCCAATGTGAAAATCTAAATAGAAACTCTTTCTATTATTTCACTCTGCCATGGCCATGGGCTTCAGGACTTGATTCTCATGATCATCATAGGGCTACTCCTCTACCACCGAGGTAGATAGATCCCATCTTGATGCAATCCAGTTCCTACAATGAACATGCTATAGCCAACATACACCTCAGGGTTCCATATGGCTAGGAGACCGAGTAATGGTGTAGTCAAACTATAACACCCTCAAGGTGAACTGCCGATGCATCTCAGGTCAAAGAACCAGACACACTACTGCAGCATCGAGTCAGTCATTGACGAGAAGGTAGACTCCCTAATGACTACTCGAGGTGGTCACGCTCAGTGCCCTCGTTCTCTAACGAGTACCTGTACTCTCGCTCCGGTGTCTCCACACCGTAGACTCAAGACTCATCTACTAAAGAGAAGCGATCGTACACCAACCTTCCGGATCAATCACCATCCTCGTGATGATCCTATGGTCGGGAGCTGTTTATGAGTTAATAATGATTATTCATGTCTTAAATTTTCAACTCTTGAAAATATGAATTATCATTACCATTAACTCAAAGGATGTATCACAGACACTAAATACACATGTGTGATAGAAAATAACCCATTTCATTAATTATAGTCAAAATTACAATTTTGCCCCTAGAAGTGTATTACAAGTGTCAGCCAATTCTGGCTTCTAGGGCACATATATCTAACAATCTCCCACTTGTCCTAAAGCCAATTGGCTACAAGTCTAAGTCCCATCTTCTCAAGGTGGGCTTCGATCTTCTGCTGGCCCAACGGCTTTGTAAGTGGGTCTGCCACATTATCTGCGGAGTTGACTCTCTTGACCTCAACGTAACCTTTCTCAAGGTAATCGCGGAGGATGGAGGAGGTAGTATTCTTATTGGCTCAACCTGATTTTGGTTCCAATTGGTCCTTAGCTCGTTGTACTTGTGAGACTTTCTCATTAAGCTTAATCTGCTTTCCAATGTCGCTATCTTGAATAAACTATTTTTCAAGAAAGATGGCATGGGATCTGATGACTCACAATCACATTGTGGTCTTTTGGAATGTAGAAATAGTTTTCATCCTAATGACTCTTTAGGATATCCTATGAATCGAGCTCTTGAAAGGACTCTAAACTCTAACTTGTCCGCTTGTTGTCTTTTGACATGAGCCAGGACAATCCCAAATTCTGAGATGATATTTCTCAGACTTGATTTCTTACCGTGCCATATCTCATACGGTGTGGTAGGAACGGTTTACCTAGAGGGAATCCTATTCAGTAGATAAATTGAAGTTAACAATGAATATCCCCAAAGAAAATCTAGAAGGTCTGTGAAGCTCATCATGGATCGGACCATATCCAATAGAGTCCGATTTCTCCGTTCTGAAACTCCATTGAGTTGAGGTGTTCCTGGTGGAGTCCATTGAGAGACTATGCCATTTTCCTTGAAGATAGTCTAGGAATTTTCCGGCTAAGGTATTCACCTCCTCGATCTGATCGAAGAACCTTAATGGGTTTTCCAGTTTGTTTTTCTACTTCATGTCTGAATTCTTTGAACTTTTCAAAAGCTTCAGACTTGTGTCTCATAAGATACACATACCCATACCTAGACAGATCATCGGTAAAGGTAATGAAGTAGACAAAATTGCCTCTAGCCGGCACATCAAATGGGCCGCACACATCAGTATGTACTAGGGCAAGGAGATCTGTGGCCCTTTCCCCATGTCCAACAAAAGGGAGTTTAGTCATTTTGCCTTGAAGACAAGATTCACAAGTTGGATATGACTCAAAAGTCAATGGACTCAATAGCCCATTTTTCTCCAATTTGTTGATCCTATCTTCTGCTATATGACCTAATCTCAGGTGCCATAGATATCTATCGTTTGGACTATCCCTAGGTCGTTTGGCATTCACGTTTTGCTCGATAGTTAGAATAGATACATCAATATGTAGCTGATAAAGACCGTTAATAAGAAAACCATTTGCAATTTTATTTCTTTCATAAAGAATGTTACAATGGTCCTTAAAGAAGGTAATCACATAACCTTCTAGTGCTAAGCATGAAACAGAAATCAAATTCCTGCTAGCTGCAGGCACATAATAACAGTCTTTCAAAACTAAGTCTAAACCAGATGGTAATCGAAGAGGGTATGTTCCCACGGCTACTGCAGCAACTCTTGCTCCATTACCGATGCGTAGGATCATGTCTCCATCCCTCAGCCTCCTGCTATCCTCAAGATCCCTGCATGGAAGTGCACAGATGAGCACTAGAACCAGAGTCAAGCATCCCAACTGGATGCAGAAGAAACCGTAAGGTTAGACTCAATAACGAGCATACCTCCAGAAGGACCTTCCTTCTTGTTCTTCAGGGTGGCCAGGTAAGTAGGGCAGTTCCGCTTCCAATGGCCGTCGCTGTTGCAATGGAAACACTTTCCTTTGCCATCGGCCTTCTTCTTCGGCTTCTGCCTTCTTCTTCTTTGATCCTTCTACCTTTTGCTTTTTCACAGACTTCTTTTTCTTTCCATAAGACTTTCTTTTGGAAGAAGTCCGTTCCATAGCAAGAACTGAGCCTTTAGAACCTTTCATAGAAAGCTCAGCGGTAACCAGCATATTCATCAACTCGGCCAAGGAATTTTGAAGTTTATGCATGTGGTAATTCATGATGAATTGCCCATATGCATCAGTCAAGGATTGCAGAATAATATCATTCTGCAGATCCAAGTCCAACTTCACACCGAGCTTCTCAAGCTCTTCCATGTCCTTGATCATTGTCAGACAGTGATCTTGGACTGACTGCCCATCACGCATCTTAGCCTTAAAAAGTCGTTTCGTGACTTGATATTTGGCTGCGCGACTCTGTTCACCAAACATCTCCTGCAGGTGAGCCAACATTTGGCGAGCAGTCCCGATATCTTCATGTTGGCGCTGGAGCTCATCAGACATCGAGCCCAACATGTAGTATCTGGCCTTATTATCTTCGTCTAATCCATTTTTCCAGAGACGCTCTCTGTTCAGTGGATGGATGAGCTGGTAAGGTGGGAGGGTCCTGGTCCAAAACATGGGTTAACTTCTCTGAACCCAAAACAATTTTGTAGTTCCTGAGCCAATCTTTATAATTGGGTCCAGTCAGTCTATGTGTGTCTAGGATACGTGCCAGTGGGTTGGACGCAGACATTTTCCTGTAGAGAGTCAAAGATTCTAGTTAGATACTGTAATTTTGACTTGACCAATTTATTTAGGGATTTTATTTTTAAACAAATTAGCTCCCACTATTTTCTCGGATCCCTACACTCCCTCTGTAGAGATGCAAAAATCTCCATGATTAATGATTTCTAGTGGATGGTGCGGTCTCACCAACTGACTCATCACCTCACCTAACAGTTATTGGTGATGGGTTAGCCAATGAGTGAACAACTCTTGTTCAATGATTCTCTAATCATGGTGCACCCAAACTTGGTCTCTAATTCATGAATCTCACCGTATCCGGAATATTGATCCACTCCTTAGTTAAGTCAGACCCACCATTTGCATAGACTGGATTCCTAATTGAGTCTCTCACCGTATCCAAAATATTGAGCCCAACTCATCCTCCAGCCCATAGCATCCAATGCCTAATAGACATGGTTGCGTCTTTTCCCGGTGCAACTGAGCCACTGTATCCAGCCGAGAACAATCAACCCCGGGAAGGGCCCGCACATCTACAATGGTGGAAGACCTCAGACTTAATCTTTTCTTAGGGAGAATTGATTCAGGTCTCATTAAACTAGACTTGGCTTAGTCATAACAATTATGACTAACCTAGTGGCATGGGTTAGCTCGGAATTATTGACCACCTCAAATCAGAACTGTGTCAACAGATATGGCCAGGTAAGTGAGATCCGGTGGAAGGAATATGCCATTAACTCGTACAAGAATGCATTCAGGTCGAGTAGCTTCCAATTAAAAACCAGTCGGTCGTATGTGCCAAACTTACCTTAGACACCAAATTGTTGAGTCAGAACCAATTGGGTTAGCCTACAATCCAGACTCTAACCTCTGAGCCTAATTAGGTCTTGCTTGATCGTGACTCGATCTTGACCCAGACTTAATCCTATTAGGCTGGTCAATTTAAGCATTGTTGATCCCATCTAACCAACTCTTGATTCGGTTTGATCAACCGCTTAGACCTAATTGAGCTACCCAAGCCCGAACCCAGTATTATGAATATGTCTTAGATCTAAAATTCTCAATTTTAGACCTAATTAATATTCCATAATCTTAATTTTTAATTAAGTAGGGTTCATAAATAAAATATGCACAATAAATCCTAGGGTTTCAGGATCTAGGGTTTTGCAGAAAGTAAGTTTTGGGTTTCTGATTAAGGACGAACACGCAGCACCCCTACACATCATAAGAACACCCCATCGAATGGGAAGGAGAGGGCCTTTAAACCCTTCTTCATTCTTATGATCCGGACGGCCAAGAGGAACGCCTTAATCAGGAACATGTAATACTACAAAACAGTTTTAGATCTATATCATATATCTCATATACAAATTAGATCTAATCATGGCATATTTTGCATACATCTCATGTATCAAATCATGCATATTTTCAGATCTAAATTATCTCATAATAATCTAAAAAATTAGATTTAAATTGATCTTAATCAAAATAAATTCTAATCTAGACAACTTATGTAGAACTATTCTACAACTAGTCTAGACATGCATCAATCATATCTCATATGATATTTAAAATTAAATAATTTTTATTTGCTATTTTTCAGATGTTATTATAATACTTATAATATCAAAAAATAGTAAATAAGATAGATCTAAAATATGATTTAATCAAATTAAATCATAAGACATGCAAGAACTATTCTATAGAACTATTCTATTTTAGAACTAGTCATGCATATTTTCATAATTCTTAGATCCAAATCATTTAATTTTAATTTTTTCTAATTTTAGATCTGATCACATCTCATGTGACATCTAAAATCACTTATTTTTAATTAAAATAAAATTAAAATTAGATCTAAACAATTTTAGAACCTTGGCTCTGATACCAGTTGAAGGGAAAAATCCTGATTTCCCGGTCCAGGTTCGTTCAGATCTGATTAGGATCAAGAGATATATTTCAAAAATTTTTTCTTTGATCCAAATCAGATCTAGGATATTTTCAGATCTAATTTTTATTATTTTAATAATAAAAATAAAATCTAGATAAATTAAATCAAATTTAATTTACCTGATGTTGGGTAATCCTATTACCCATGTAGATGATCCTGTAAGCAGCGGAAGGTTCTGGATCTTAGCCACGCAAGTGCCTGGCCTCTACCGGTATCCACTCGAGGTTGGATCTAGGAGATCCTCTTCTTCTCTATCACATCCTCCAAAAATTAGATCTGGAATCTGATTTGGAGGATCTTCAAAACTCCTTTTGAAGATCTGCAGTCGTCCTTTTGCAGCAGCGCAGCCTTCTTGCTTTCTGATCGCCTTTCTCTCATCTGGAATCGCACCAAACTTGGATCCAAAACTCCTTTTGGACGTGGAGAGCAAGAGGGAGAAGATGGACTATGGCATGGAGGAAGGAGAGGGAGAGGCAGCCTTGGGGCATGGGAAATCTCTTTCAATGCTTTTTGAGGGTTGGGCGCAGGGTCTTATTTATAGACTATGCGTGATCCAACTCCTCTTCTTCTCAACCAATCACAACCCTTTGTGAAATCAGATCTAAATCTGATTGGTGGAAATAAGAGTCCCCTGGATTCCTCCTTAGATGGGCGCCTAAGACCAGTCAAACTTGGATTCTTAGTAGAACTCTAATTGGAATCCAAAAAGGGAGGTGGAGTCCTTGTCCAACAAGGGACTCCTAGGCGCCTCCTACTTGGGCTCACGCCAAGGGTTGGCGTGCGCCCTCTCTCCTTGCCAGGTTCTGGCAGGGGGACAAGCCCCCACCAGCTCTCCAATAGGTGCATGACATGTGGATCAGAAAGTCAAAGTATCAATGGTCAACATTTGACCAGTCAAAGGTCAGACTTTTGACCAAAGTCAAAGGAACAAGAAATGGCAGGTGACCAAAAATGGCAGGTATTGTCTTACAAAATAAGACAACCTTTTCTGACCTTGGACAACCTCCAGTCAGACCATAGTGAAGGCCTCTGATTGAGCACAAACTCCTTTGGCTCAGTCAGGACAACTTATTTATGATAGTAAAAGAAGAACGTTAGGTTCAATCGAGTGCTAGCACGATTTTCCTTGAACCTAATTGAATCTCATTCAGATCAATTGAACTAGATCAGTTCAATTGATGATCACCAGATTCAAACCCTTGTTTGTGTGACCCAGTTAGGTTCAGTTCTGTATGGTAATGGGATATGTCATGATCTCTATCATCGACATCATCGAAACTCCTTTCGATGGATCAGAACTCTTCTGATTCGAACAGCTAGAATGATCGATCATCTAAATCATTCTAATTGCTCCCAAAATCCACCAGTGACACCTAGCAGTATATGGTGGCAACCCATCAGAGCTGAATGCGAACCTCTTGGTGCAGCTACCTGTGTGATTAAGTTCTTCTATCTTGAGCCCCGATCAGATTAGGGTTAAGGTGAACTCGTCAAACCCTAGTCTCTGTCATATGATGTAATCATTCGATTCGAAGTCCAATGTGAAAATCTAAATAGAAACTCTTTCTATTATTTCACTCTACCATGGCCATGGGCTTCTGGACTTGATTCTCATGATCATCATAGGGCTAGCTCCTCTACCACCGAGGTAGATAGATTCCCATCTTGATGCAATCCAGTTCCTACAATGAACATGCTATAGCCAACATACACCTCAGGGTTCCATATGGCTAGGAGATCCGAGTTAATGGTGTAGTCAAACTATAACACCCTCAAGGTGAACTGTCCGATGCATCTCAGGTCAAAGAATCCAGACACACCACTGCAGCATCGAGTCAGTCATTGACGAGAAGGTAGACTTCCTAATGACTACTCGAGGTGGTCACGCTCAGTGCCCTCGTTCTCTAACGAGTACCTGTACTCTCGCTCCGGTGTCTTCACACCGTAGACTCAAGACTCATCTACTAAAAAAAAGTGATTGTACACCAACCTTCTGGATCAATCACCATCCTCGTGATGATCCTATGGTTGGGAACATTTTATGAGTTAATAATGATTATTCATGTCTTAAATTTTCAACTCTTGAAAATATGAATTATCATTACCATTAACTCAAAGGATGTATCACAAACACTAAATACACATATGTGATAGAAAATAACCCATTTTATTGATTTTAGTCAAAATTATAATTTTGCCCCTAGAAGTGTATTACAAGTGTCAGCCAATTCTAGCTTCTAGGGCACATATATCTAACAAGAGGTTCAGGTCCTCTGAAAGGATTTGTAGATGCAAATTATGTGGGTGATTTTGATACAAGGAGGTCTACTATTGGATATCTCTTCTGCATGTATGGTGGACTGGTATCTTTAAGATCAACTCTTTAACCAATCATGGACTTGTCAACCATAGAGGTCAAGTACATTGGCATTACTGAGGCTGCAAAGAAATCATTTTGGTTTAGGAGGCTGATTGTTGAGATGGGGGTGGAGCAGAGCAAGGTTTAACTATATAATGAAAGTCAGAGTGCTCTACTGCTTGCATAGAACCCAGTCTATCATGCACGCATAAAGCATATAGACATGAGGTACCACAGGATTAGAAAGCTGGTGGAGAAAGGTGAAGTGGAACTAATGAAAGTCTAGACAAAGGAGAATCAGTTTGATGCACTCATGAAGGTACTCCCTAGAGAAAATTTTTAGATGTGTGTGACATGGATGGATTTGCAAGGAAGAGATAAGTTCACAAGAACTTGGAAGCATCAAGGTGGAGAATGTGAGCTCAGAAGTAGCGCTCCCAAGTCTTAGGAACATGAGATGACAGGTCATGAAAAGACAGAAGCAAGCCAGAAGAGAAATCAGCATGAGTAGCAAAGTTTAGAAACTTAGCTGGCTAACCCTGAGATTGAGTTGGCTAAGTTGGAAACTGGATTGGCTCAGTCCAGGACTGGATCGGCTATGTCTCAGAGAAAAATTCAAATAGAAAGTAGTATTTTTGGGCTATTGGCATGGTACACAACTGGGTGGGCTTAGTCTCAGACTGAGCCAAGCTAGTCGTAGGTTAGCCAGCTTAGTTTTCGTGGGTGTATTTTGTGTACATGGGCTGTTTTGGGTTTGGAGAGTTTTCCAATAAGCTTGGGGCTGGATCCTTTTATAAGGTGTATATACTGGAAATAGGTCAAGATTGTATATGATGCTGAATTCATTGAAATAAAGCTCTTTTCTTCCAAAAATTTCTACTAGTCTTCTTTTCTATTCCTTGAATCCGTTGATCGTGCTTTCGCAGTAATCTCTAAAGAGTTCTTTCTTGTTGCTTGGTTGATCACCAGCGGCCATGCCGATCTGTGTGGAATTAATTTCACAACAAGATGCTAATTTCTTGTAATTTATTTGATTTTCTTATAAATCAAGAATATTTCTAGCAAATGCATCAAGTTTTTGGCGTCGTTGTTTGGAAAGGCACGAGTGTTAAATTTTTTGATTTCTTTGATTTTTTTATAAATTACTTGTAAATAAATTTTTAATTTCTTTAGTTTTTTTTACAAATATAGCTTACTAACATTTTTTATTTCTTTTGCAAAAAAAGAGAAAAGCAAAAAAAAAAAAGAAGTAAGATAGATTCCAAGTTTTCTTAGTGAGATCAATCATAACCCTAGATATTATTTTATTATTTATTTTATTTTTAAATTAAATTAAAAAATACCCACTTATATCTAATTAAAAGTTTTATGACAATAGTAGAAACCCCAACTGCTTAGAGCATCCATCATATTAAGCTTATTTTTTTTATTTTATTTGGTGATCATTGGGGACAAGGTAAGCCTCTAAAGTTTAATTAGTTGCATACATCTAATTTAGTTGCATAGAATCCCTTGTCTGAAAGTGATTGTGCATATACATCTTTAAATCAATTTAAGTATATAACCCATTAAACAAGATAAGATGGGAATTTGATCATCCTTGGCCCATGAACAACCAACTAGCATCTTGCATTGACCTAAGCCTTTAATTTAAAATCAATTGGACATCGGCCCTAGGAACTCGAACTCATTAGGACAAGAAATCCTAAGAGTTAGACTGGGTTGGGGTTAGTTAGTTTGATTGGTATCTAAGGCAAGTGGTTTAGAGATTGCATCCCAAAGAAAGGTGGTTACTTAATTGATTCCATTAGCTTACCTGGCCAAGATAATTGATATCTAAGGACAGCAACGAGGGAACTTCCACCGACCTTACACTTATCGGCTAGTTGGATGGCTGATCTTATATTTGGAGGCTTGAAGCCGACCTTGGCAGTTAGGAGCTATCTAGGTCAAGGACAACCCTTAGTCAAGATTGTTTGCCTATCTTGATTACTAACTAAAAACATCAAACCTAATTCTTCTTTCTTTTCTTAGTTTTAGGATTCTTTAGGATCTCTTCTTTAGAACTCTTCTCTCTTTCTTCTTTTTTTCTCCTACAAAAATTAGATTAAATTAAATTAAATTAAAAATAATAATAAATAAATAATAAAATAATAAATAAATAAATAAAAATATAAAAAATTAAAATAATAAAATAATAAAATAATAAAAAAAATCTAAAAAAAATTTAAATCATACGTTAGGGTTGCACTAGTGCATGCACGGTAGGAGATCGTTTTACCTAATCTAATTGAATCCAATCATGAAATTGAATGGCTGAATCATATTAAATCCAATAGTCAATTGGCTGAAAATCCTAGAGAACCACTTAGATAGATGGACTATTTTATTCCTTCCACCTATAACCCATCGATTTGTATCCATTTATCTAATATCCATGCTATCTACTATGAGATCAAGCCGACTATAATCCAAATATTTCCATCTTCTATGGGAACACCAATGAAGATCCTTATAAGCATCTGGATGAATTTTTAAAAATTTGCTCTATGATGAAAATTCAAAATTTAACTGATGATGCCCTTAAACTAATCTTATTACTATTTTTCTTAAAAGACAAAGCTAAGCACTAGCTTGGCACAATAGGGAGACCAATCCAAACTTATGCTGAATTTCAATATAAATTTCTTAAGAAATTTTATCCTATAGGCCAAACCAACACCATGAGATGCGCCATCACTAGATTTGCTCAGCTTCCAGGAGAACAAATTCACAAGTCATGGGAGAGACTTAAAGAACTTCTTAAAAAATGCCCACATAATGGTCTATCTAAGTGGCAAATCGTTCAAGTTTCCTATGAGGATTTAGGAGACCAATATAAATAATTGATGGATGGATCCTATGGAGGTGCATTCATGAGCAAAAGTGAGGATAAAGCCTATGTCTTATTTGAAATCTTGAGTGTAAACTCAATCAACCATACTTCATTATTGTTCTACCAGAAGCAGGTAGGAATCAATGATCCAAAATTAAGTTCTAAGATTAATTCAAACCTAATAAATAAAGTAGACCTGCTTGCCCAAAAATTAGATCAACTCCTAATCCTAAGTCAACAATCTCCTATACAATACACACCACCCTCTAATTATCAAGAGATTTATTTTATCTATGCTAGCCCAATCCATCATGTGAGTGAATGTCCTGTGACTACACAATTTTCATCTTTTATCTAAGAATAAGTTCAAGCTGCATAAGGCTACTCCAAGCTGGTTGATAACCTTTTTTCAAAAAACCTAGATTTGAGGAACCACCCTAATTTTTTTTAGACACCTCAACAGACTCAGGCTCAGACTCAAATTCCACCTATAAAAAATTATCAAAATAGGCTCCAATACCAAAACTATGCCTATAATAGTGGTCAGCCTAGTCAGTCTACTCAGCCATCATATTATAATCAGCCATTATACCTACCTTTTCAATAGACCAATCTAGCCAATGATAGATTTAATCAACTATAATAATTAATTTTGAATCAATAATAATTGATTCTAAGTCAACAATAATCTAACATCAGGTTAGAAGTTCAAATAGGATAATTAGCTGAGTCTACTATGAGAAAAGAACTAGGTCAATTGCCGAGCCAACTAATAACAAATCCTATTAATAATTTATATATTATCCACCAATCATGTGGATCTAGTCATCAATCTAATGTCCCACTTAAGAATCTCCAATTAGAGAATGCTAAAGTAATTTTTGAACTTAAAAGTTATAGGATTCTTATGAACCCATACCAAGATCAGGTGAGAGAGGCTAGTATTGATGCTAGCCAAAATAAGAATATAGAAGAAGAGGTTAGTACTAAGACCCACTATATAGAAGAACTTGAGCTCAGAATTGGTAATGATGTTGGTTCCAATTTAAATGAGACTGACAAAGGAAAGAAGAGAGTAGATGATTTATCCAAGACCTATAAACCTAAAGTCTTATTCCCTTCATCCCTAAAAGCCGGTTCTTCTTACAAAAACCTAGGGGCATGGAATGAAAAGCCAATGGAGTTGTTTAAATAAGATTATATTAATTTACCTCCAAAACTAAAATTGCCTCTAGTCACCCTTCCAGTACCCATTGCACTGAACTTAACTCTTAATCCAAAAACTCAATTCATGAGCACTCTAGAAGAACAAGTAGGAGAAATTCTTAATAAACAAGAGTCTGAGAATGGGGTCACGAACTATGTTCTCTTAATTAATAATGAATTTATTAATAAAAGGATAACAAACTATCTTCTTGAGATTGGCAATCCAAAATCATTGAAATTTATCAGTCCAATATTTGATACGGGATAGATAAGCCTGCTGTGTTTGGCCGAAGACGATAAACTTAGAGCTTATTGGGAGGCAACCCAATATTTAATATTTTTAATTTATTTTTTAGGATATTTTGAATAAGTTGGAGGGAAAGCCAAATTTTTAAAGAACCATGCTAGACCAACCGAGTCTTGTGTATTTTTTCCTTTTCTTTATTACATTCTTTATTTTTCTTTCTCCTTTAAGGATAATGTCGATTAAGTTGGGAGAAAGAATAATAAAATTTTTTAATTTTTTTAAAATATTCAAAGAAGTTAGTATTTAGTATTTAGACACCTGATTATGCTTAAGAATCGAGTTGAACTAAGCATTTTTAAAAGAAAATTGATAAATAGACTAAGAATTTATGAGATATTAAGGGATCAAGTATTAAGAAAATCCAATAAAGAGTTAAGTCTAGAACATAAATAATTTTTTTTTGAGCACTTCTAATTTTTTCTACCAGCATCAAAGAAGAGTCTACTTTTTATGAGCTTATATAGAGTAACTATACGTTTCTTCATAAACAAATATATTTTTAAAATAAAATAGTTTTCAAGTATTTCTTATTAAGTAATCAGGCCTTTTTGTCCAAGCAACCATTGAGTTTCACGTCAAAAGATGAGAAGGACAAAGAAGCTCATTATAAAGCTAGTCTTAACTTATAGTCAGTTTGATTCGAGCTAGTAAGTCTAAGATGTATTTTATACCTAGTACCCTAAAGCCAACTGGTTTGGAAGTCATTGATCCAAGACTCGCTACATGAATCAAATAGAAAGCTTAAAGAGTTAAGATACTAAATAGTGATACGATGTTAAAAAAATAAAAATAAAAATATATTGAATTTTCATCGAGTAATCGGATCCTGTTGTCTAAGTAAGCAATGATATTTGCATCAAAAAGTTGGCACTATGAATAAAAAATTCAACAAATAAAGGATGAAAGTAACAATATACTTGCCCACATGAAAGTTTAGACAATTCAAAGATAAAGATAAGAATAATTTAGAAAATATTTAGAAAAGTTGAATGTTCTTCACTTAATTTTTATATTGGTACGTACTAATACCCCAAAGACATGCCTCACTTATGCTCTATTGAATATAAGTGGCCATTTTGAAAATTACTTGATAAAATTTGAAATTCTAAAACTAAAATTTTTTTAAAACTAAATTTTTTCTTTACTCGAGGACAAGCAAAGCTTAAGTTGGAAAGTGTGATAAATACCATAAGTTCATCGATAAAAATATTAATTTATTAATTAGTTTATTTTTATTTTTAAGAATTAATACTTTTATTCATCATTTAGAGAAAATATGATCACAAATGGAAAGAGCTCATTTTTTAGTCAAAATAAAATAAATTTAGAGCAAATCCAACTTAAAATAGATCCAATATGAAATTTTAAAGAAAGAAAAGAAAAAATAATAAAAAATATGAATATTGGCTCAATCGGCATGCTCAGCCAAGCCAGTGTGCTTAGCCAAGTGACCAAGCCCAGCCAATCGATGCACCCATTCAAGCCGATCCAGCCATAGAAGCTGGCCCGCAAGCCCATGTGCGGTGCTAGCCCACCAACCCATTAGGCCTGTCAGTGTATAGTGAACCGACTGGTCGGTCCACAAAATCAAGCACAGATCACTAGCTCAGTGGAAGTCAGTGGATCATCAATTGCCACGTGGTGGACCTAGACCCTTAAGAGGTTTACAAAAAATCTCACACGGCTTATGAGGGCAAAATGGTAATTTTACATGCTAAGATGGGTGGTGATTAGTTGCAATCTACGGTACGGATGGTCTACGCAGTCCATAGAAATAGTAGATGTGTGATCATGTGGCTGTGGTTGTTCTCGATCAAAATTCGATGGCTATGGTTATTTCTTATTTTGATTTGATTTCCATCAGCGATTATTATGCGATCGAATGGCTCTAGATGTTCCCAACATTGATCCAATGGTCGACGACAACCCTGATGGTGATTCAAGCACCCAACCTACAATCTAATGGCCAAAAAATCATCATTAAGCACAATCCAATGACAAGAATTTAATCCGACTATGATTAGGCTTGAAATAGTGATTTTTTGGGTGATTTTCGAGCATTTGTTCAAAATCCAATGGCCAAAATTCATAGAATTTCACAAGATGCATCCAGTAGTGTTTTAAATCGATTCTCACTTGAATTTCTTTACTGACATTGATCAAAACATCTCTTTAGTCCCACATTGCTTAGCAGTAAAGGTTCCAGTCCTCCAACATCTATTAAAAGGCCAGCAGGCTTCCAAAAATAATTACCTTTGATCAAGAGAAGTTGATCGTAAAGGGAGAGCCAAGCTGGGAATTCATGATTGCTTCAAGGTAGATGGTGCTAAGAGAAAAAGCTGGACTTCTACACCATCTTAATGCCAATGCTAATCCAAGATTAAGATTAGTCTGCTTTTAATTTTTATTTTTTTTTATAATTTCATGTATTTAAATTATGAACTTTAAAATTAATGCAAATTTTATTTTTTTGCTATTTAAATTTTAGTTCTTTACTTTTAATTACAAATTTAATTTCATGCTCTTTATTTTTATTGCTCTTTTATTTTATTTGAAGCAGATGCTAAGATCTAGGTAGTAGATCTTAGTACCCAAAATTTATTTTCATGTAATTTTAATTTTTACTATTTAATTTTATGCAATTTTAAATTTTATTTTTTGACTTTAATTTTATTTTTAATTTTTTTAAAAAAAATTAAAGATTTCAAAATCAAAATACTACCTTCTCTATGGATTTGACTCAACTGACTACTATTTACATATTTTAAATTATTTTTATGAAGTCAAAATTAAACTAATAAATATAGTATCCTAACGATAATATCGTGATTTTATCAATCATCACGAGGATGATGATCGATCTAAAAGATCCATATATAATCACTTCCTTAGAATAGATAAGTCTTGAGTCTACGGTGTAAAGATATCGGAGCGAGAGTACAGATACTTGTTGAGAATAAGGATACTGAGCAAGACCATCTCGAGCAGTCATAAGAGAGTCTACCTTCTCATCGATGACTAGCTCGATGCTGCAGTCGTGTGTCTGATTCTTTGATCTGAGGTACATCAACAATTTACCTTGAGTGTGTTATAGTTTGACTACATCATAACTTGATATTCTAGCTATTTTGAATCCTAAAGTATATGTTGGTTATAGCATGTTCATTATAAAAATTGGATCACACCAACATGAGATCTATCAACCTCGGTAAAGGAGGAGTAGTCCTTTGATGATCATGAAATCGAGTCCTAAAGCCCATAGCCATGGTAGTGTGAAATAATAGAAAGAGTTTCTATTAGGATTTCACATCGGACTCGAATTGAATGATTCATTCATATGATAGATGTTGGATCTGATGAGTTCACCTTGACCTAGATCCTATCGGGGCTTATGATAAAGGAACCCAATTACATAGTTGGCTGCACCGAGAAGTTCACATTCAGTTTTGATGGGTTGCCACCATATGCTACTAGGTGTCACTGATGAATTTTAGGATCAATTAGAATTATCTTGATGATCGATAATTCTAATTGGGTGAATCAAAAGAGTTCTGATCCATCGAAAAATATTTTGATGACATCGATGATAGAGATCGCGACATGTTTCATTACCATATAGAATTGAATCTAACTAAATGACACAAACAAGGATTTGGGTCTAGATGTCATTAATTAAACCAACATGATTCAATTGATTTGAATTATATCCAATCAAGTTCAAAAAAATCGTGCTAGCATATGATTGGACCTAACTTTCTCCTGCTATGGACTTCCTGATTGATCTAGACTTTGCCAAATATGATTTGGCTAGTCAAGAAACCCTATATAGATTTATCCTATTCTGACTGGAACTTATCCTGGTTAGATCAAAGCTTGTCCTGATCATATCAGGGCTTATCTTGGTCTCATGCAAAGGGCATTAGGATAAGGATCACTTTGACCTAGTCTTTATAGGAAAGAAGGGAGGGAGCATATGCCCCCTGGAGATTATCTTGAGGCATGCACCCCAAGTGATTTTTATATGGAAGAGGAGGGCACACACCCCTCTTGGCATGTGCCCTTAGTGAATTAACATGAGAGGATATCTATTTTAAGAGTTTGAATACACCAAAACTCTTTGAAAGTGTTTAAACTCTCTTGGAGAGAGGCTCTATGCCCACACCTCTTTATCTGATAAGGTGGTGGCATTTTTTTTCCTATTTTGGGTGACAAAATAGAGAATTAATTTAGATGGGGCATGGAAAGAGGGGAGTCCATCTACTTTAAGCAAAGTGATTACTTAAAGCCCTTAGACTCTAGGGTTCAAGTTATGTCTCTATAAATAGACCCTTTGGCCAAATTGTTTGGCCACTCCAATTCCCAACACCTAGTCTTTACCTCTCCCTCCATCCTCCATGCTTCCTCTCCCTCTTCTCCATGCCCAAGGGGTTGGATGAATCAGCCATCAAAGGTTGATTTACTACTACTATTGGTGCAAAAAACTATAGACGTTGGAATTAACTGGTGTCAAGGAAGACGAGGTCGCCATCGAAACCTACAAAATAAGTCAAAATTAGAGGTGGGGTGGCTCTGATAGGATCCTTCGACAGTCAAGTCAGCTCTTCTAGAAAACAAAAATAAAGTGCTCAAGAAAAATTTGAAGCAGATTTTTGAGCTTAGAGAGAATGTATTTGGAGGGTCCCTTATATAGGTAGAGCTCGTAATAAACTGATGGTGACAGTCGTAACTGCTTGGTAGTAGGCCGTTCGGGATCACATGGAGTTCGTTATGAAGGATAGTGTCCATTGTCGTGACATGCCAGTTTATTAGAGATCAATGACTAGAGTTTAGATGGAGCATTTACCAGCAGTGAAGGGCTTTGCATCATAACTGGTCTAGAGAAGTTCAGACTTCTTCAAGATTGTCTGTATATAGATTGACTCACATCAAGCTAGGGGTTGAATTTGCATAGATGATGGGATCTTTCTAGGTGATCGTAGAGAGATTGATCGAAAGGAGCTCTCCTTATTGACTGAGAGGAAGTTCAGTCGAAGGGAGTCCTTTGGGCAACTAAAAGAAATTCGGCTAGAAGGAGCCTGGTTGGTGATCAGAAGGAATTCTACCTGGCAACTGGAAGGAATTCTACTCGGTGATCGAAAGGAGTTTGACCAGGAAGAGCTTCTTTGGATTGCAGGTTTATAAAGATGGCAGAATAACTAGCTCAGAATTATGGCCAGGTCCTTTGGTAAGGAATCCGGACAAAGTCCTTTTAATAATTTTGGTGTACATACTTGAGATTCTAGATATGAGAACGCCAAGGTCTGCAACTTTCAATAAGGCATAGAAGTCTGCCTGAAGGGAACTCTGCTAGAAAGTGATTCTTGTCGTAGGATTCAATTTGTGATGGCATGATTCGGCTTGAAGGAGATCTGACTAGAAAGAAATTCGGCCAACTTAGAGATTGGCCAAGCCGAGTTACTTGAGGATTGAATGCTTAGTCAACTGCTTGAGCGACTACCTTCATAGTTCAAGTTCGTCCAGAAAGAGTCCAACTAGAGCCAACCATTTATAATGGAGGAATTTGGCTGGCTTCATAGCCTATCAGTAAACAGAGTCAAAGTGATTAGGTTCTGATACCAAGTTTTACCATCAAGTAAGAAATAACCATTTTTACTATTCAAGCTCATCTAATTAAAGTCTGTAATGCCTTGCGGGCTCTGGAGTTTACTTATATAGTCTAGAAGATCAGTGGGCAGGTTGAAGATTGGCCATCTTGGGATTACCTTTGGACCAGATAATAGGTCGAACTTTCGCAGGAGCAGGTTTAACCTCAATAATAGTCTTCCTACTCTCGAGTTCAAAGTTCAAAGGAAGAGGATAAAAATATGCAACTACTGCAGTCCTTTTCTGATTTTTCACACTCGTTGGATGGAAAGTTTTGGCATTTATTGCACTGGCGCCGAAGCATCTTTAATACGAGGTGACTCAAAAAGATAGTTTTTTGAAAAAGTCTCGTCAAAGTTCTGCCCCAGGTATGGTGCAATTAAGGTTTTATCAGTCGTTAGTACTCTACCATGATGAGTGGGACACGTGTCCCGCAAAGATCGATTGAGAAAGTCCTACCATCATAACCATCTTGGACTTCATAGGGTATTTAAGTTTGCTTTCTTCCTCCAAGGCTCCATTCTTTTCTTAAGTTCTTCTCTTTCTTCCTCTAGTTTTCATCCTCCCTCTCGAGACTGCTTTGACTTCTTCCCCTAGTTTTTTTCCTTTCGCTTAAGAGTGCTTCGACTTCTTCCTCCATTTCTTCCACTCACAAGTGTTTTCCTACTTGATTTTCATAGTGCCAGTCGTCTTGTTGATCAATCTAGGTTAGTTTCATGACATTTTCTTTGTTTATTTCCTTATCTTTTGCATCTTGTTCTTTCATTTTCTTCATAAAGGCTTTGCACTTTTTTTCCTTGATTTTTGGGGTTTTTTTGAGTTTTGTTTGATCCAAATGTCCGCCGAAGAATCCTGGACAATAGGTTTTGGGAGTTTGGCTCAACTGACCCTAATGGATCCAACCGCTAAGGACACCAAACTTGTAGAGATAGCCCGCCCACCTTTCGTTACTAACACAATCCCTTGTAAACTTCGGCATAAAGACCTCACTTTAATCAGGATCTAGTTTGGGATCCCATCTGAGTTTGAACTTGAACTTCGTGGCGCTAGCGATCAAGCTTGTTCTCCTCCCTTCGGTCATATCTATTTATACACTAAGGCCCTTTGTGCTAGACTTCGGCCCCAATTCTTTCTTTTGTAGTAGCCTTGTTTAGGTTCTTGAATATCTCCTTCGCTTCCATGGTGCCGAACTCATTTAGGTTCGTCATAGAACTTTTTTCTTTGTATATCATGGCCGACGTTCGACCTATAATCTCTCCATTTTGCAACTTCTTCACTTTCAAACACCATCCTTCTGCCAAGGATTGGTGGTATGTTTTCCCCCAGTTTGACAAGAAGAGATTGCTTAAGGGCGCTCCTTCTTCCATTTACAACTGGAAGAAAAAATTCTTCTTTGTTTTGTGTCTTTCCTTAGAGTTAGGACTCCTTCCTTGGGGGGACATGAGAGATTCAGTCTACCAAGCTCCTAGGTTAGAGAAAGAAGATCAGGACTTGACCGATAAATTGAAGAACTACCATGCTCCTCTGATTTTTGGGCTCCTAGATGATCAGACATGTTTAACTTTGGTCTTAGTCCTCTTGATCCGGCAGGTAGTGCTCTATAACTAGTTAATCATGTATAGTTCTTTCTTTTGACTTTAATTATTTCTATTATAAAGATGACTCCAGAGGAATGAAATTGTTTGGCAAAAGAGATTAAGTTCCTAAAAAAGAATGGTAGTTCTGCTGGAGAACTATCAAAGAGGGCTCAAGTTGAGGAGATGAGCTCTGCCACGCCGATCTAGGTTGCACAAATCCCAGACGTTGTCACAGTTGAGCCGAGCCTGACCTTGCTCTAGAAAGCCATCGCCCCTACTCCTCTTGAGTAGGTGGAAGCTGTGGGGAAGAGGAAGAAGAAGGAGATGAACGCCATCACCAAGAAGGTCAAGAGAAAGGTCGGATGCTCTAGTGGCGAGAGCTCCGACCAGGAGCAGGATTCTCTAGATGACCAGGAGGTCATCCACTCTCGGATGGAGGGAAGCATCCTCCCACATATAGTTGACAAGATGGTTCGAAAGAAAAATGCAGAGAGGTTCGATGAGTCCTTCACTACCTATCTCGAGGTAATCAATCTTTCCCGATTTTGATTAGACATAGAATGTACTTTTGAAGTTCTAACCTAGTTTCCACTTCGCAGTTGGGGCATTATCTATTCGCCCATTCGAAGGCAGCAAACCTCTATCAGGCCAAGGCTTCCGGAGCCCTTCGAGAGGCCCAAGCAGAGACTAAGAGGGTTTGAGCTGAAGTCGATTGTTTGAAAGTGGCTTCAGAGGTTCAATCTACCGAGGTCGAGCGCTTTCGAGTGGTGCTGCGAAAGGAAGAAGATGTAGCGATAGGATTGAAGGCCACTTTGGCCTTCACTGAGGAGAAGAAGAAGAAGATGGACGAGGAGATCGACGTTGAGAGGGAGCGGGCTGTCGAATCCTTCAAATCTTCCAAAGACATGGAGAATATCAAGGTTGCCTTCATCTGGGAGGCCTTTCTGGAGGGGTTTGGGATATTCATGACGGTCGCAAAAAAATTTTCGAAGGTGGATCTCGACCTTCTGACGGGTAAGCTCAGTGATGAAGTCGGTCCTTCCAACGCTGGTGCTGCTTCTCCTATTGCCAAACCTGCCTCCGAAGTTCCTGAAATTGTTGCTGCATTGCCTAAACCTGCTTAAGAGGCAGAGGCGATAGAGAATGTTTCGACCTCATCTGCTACTGTTCCTTTCGAGGTCGAGAATTTCTATTAATTGCACTTTTTTCTTTTTTCCTTCTAATGTACACAAAACATTTTGGGCAACAAAAGCACATTTCTCTTCCTTTACATTTGTGCTATGGTGCTCATTATTCAGAACCCTTCAAACAATCAAAGCCATGACCCGTCATCTCCGGTCGAGGCCGAAACACTAACTCAGGGGCTTTCTCTAAAATCCATGATTAAAAATTTAAAAAAATAAGTTCATCATTTGAAGAAAAAATTGAAGAAGATGGAAGATGAACTGTAGAAATTAAGGATTGTTCAGAGTTGACTGTCGATTTTGCCCATCTTCGCAAGGTGCATAAGAAGGAACTTATGGATTTCATTGATAGAAAGTGGTATTTGACTGAAGAATTGGAATGAGCATAGAAAATTGGTAGCGAGAAGGCTTGGACCTTGACTGCCAGAATTGGTTCTCTTGAGGCCAGTCTTCATAAGGCAAAAAAGAGAATCGAACAGCTGGAGGATGGCACGACATGGTCTCAGAGCCAAGCAAAGTTCGGCTGGGACTAGTCGAAGTGGTTTTTCGATCTTCAAAAATAGCTATTTGATGCCAAGAGGTCATACGGGTCCTATAGGATTTACTAGTGTGAACAAATCGACGACTATAAGAGGAAGCTCAGGGCAGTGAACTCCAAAATAATGCGGCTTCAGAGACAATTGGCCGATAGGACACAAGCCAATCCAAGTACAAATTTAGGCTAGATCACCACTTTGAAGAATACTCTCGAAAATCTAACAGTGCAATTTAAGAGCACAGAGAAAGAGCTCCGCGATCTTAAGATCCGAATGGCCTATGAAGAGGGCTTGGTAAAGGACGTCAAGGTTGAGTTAGCAGATTTAAGAAAGAAGCTACGCAAATCAGAGGCCGACCTATGGAGGACCCAAAAACTATTTCACGAGAGTTTTTCGAAGAAGAAAGAGCTTGAGGAGGAAGTCACCAGCTTGAAGCAATCTCTGGTACTGGTCAGAGTCAGTAGTTCAAAGTCTAAAGAATCTAGTCCTTCTTAAGACTTCACCTATCTTTCAATTTTGTTCTTCTTTTTGTATATGGTCCTATAGCACCTTGCTTGTAATGAACTTCTACTTCAATGAAATGATGCTTCTTTCAATTATCTTTTTACGCTATGTGGGTTTGTTGCCTATCGATTTTTTGTATCTTTAACCTCATCTTTTAATGAAATGACTATTGGATAATGTCTTCCTCCTATTCCTAACATGGTTAGCATTTATCCTTGTCAGTATGAGGTCCTCCTCCTACTCTAGACAAGATTACAAGAGCACAAAAGGGCCATTGAGAGGGCCTCTCCCCTTCTTCTATCTTAAACAACTAGAGGTTTTCATCCATGTTAGAATGAGGTTCTTCTTCTACTCCTAACGTGGTTAGCATTTATCCTTGTTAGAACGAGGTCTTCCTCCTGTACCTGACAAGATCACAGGAGCACAAAAGAACCATTGAGAGGGCCTCTCCCCTCCTTCTATCTTAAACAACCAAAGGTCTTCATCCATATTAGGTTGGGGTTCTCCTCCTGTTACTAACATGGTTAGCATTTATCCTTGTCAGGATGAGATCTTCCACCTATTTCTGATAAGATTGTAAGGACACAAAAGGGCTATTGAAAAGGCCTCTCTTCTTCTCCTATTTTAAATAATCGGAGGTCTTCATTCATGTTAAGATGGGGTTCTCCTCCTGTTCCTAATGCGATTAGCATTTATCCTTTTCGAGATGAGGTCTTCCTCCTATTCATGACAAGGTCATAAAGGCACAAAAGTGCCATTGAGAGGGCCTCTCCCCTCCTTCTATCTTAAAAATTGAAGGTCTTCATCCATGTTAAGATAAGATTCTCCTTCTGTTCCTAACGTGATTAGCATTTATCCTTGTCAGGACAAGATCTTCCTCCTATTCCTGACAAGGTCGCAAGGGAACAAAAGGACTGTTGAGAGGGCCTCTCCCCTCCTCTAATCTTAAACAATCAGAGGTCGTCATTCATGATAGGATGAGATTCTCTTCCTATTCCTAACGTGGTTGACTTTGTCTAATGATGAAGTTTGGGGCGTTATTTCCTATCATTACAATTTTGCACCAAGGACAAAGATATTATAGTAAGAAGATTTTATTGAAATAAAGTTATCGATGGTACATTCACAAATTTTTCAAATTCCATGGGCATGGTAGATCAGCCCCTCCAAGCTCCTTTAGGTAATAAGTTCCATGCCAGACGACCTTCTTGATTTTGTAAGGGCCTTCCCAATTTTGGGCAAGTTTTTCTTGGTATTGAGGTTGTGAGATAGCTGCTCATCGAAGTATCAGGTCCCCCACCTTAAACACTTTGCCTCTAACTCTGAAATTATAGTAGCGAGCTACATTCTGCTTGTAGGCCACCATCCGAGCTTGAGCTTTTTCTCATTTTTTCTCCAACAAGTCAAGGTTAGCCCTAAGGACTTGTGAGTTGCATTATTCATTGAAGGCCACAACTCGTGATGTCGGTAATTTGAGCTTTATTGGGATGACCGCTTCTATTCCGAAAGCTAGAGCGAATGGAATCTTTCCAATTGGCAACCTTTGGATAGTTCGGTACATCTAGAGTACATGATAGAGCTCATCCATCCAAGTCCCTTTTACTCTTTAAAGTCTTGCTTTGATACCTTGCAGCAGGATCCTATTAGTTATCTTAGCCTCGTTGTTTGCCTGTGCATGAGCTACTGATGTAAAATATTGAGATATATTCAAATCTTCACAGAACTCAGCAAATTTTATCCCTGCAAACTAGCATCCATTATCTATTATAAAAGTCTGAGGTAGGCCAAATCTGCAAATAATTGACTTCCAAATAAAGTTCTATACTTTAGCTTCAGTAATCTTTGCCAAAGATTTGGCCTTGATCCATTTTGTGAAGTAATCAATAGCTACCAATAGAAACTTTCGCTATCCAGATGCCATAGGAAAGGATCAGAGTATGTCTATCCCCCATTGTGCAAATGGCCACGGGATGCTTAGGGGGGTAAGCTCAAAGGCCGATTGTCTTTGAACACTTGCATTCCTTTGACATCGATCATATTTTTTGATATACTCTATAGAATCATGGTACATTGTCGGTCAATAGTAGCCTTGCCTAAGTAGTTTGTGAGATAAGGCTCGAGCTCCAAAATGATTTTCATATATTCCTTCGTGCACCTTCCATAGTGCAAAATCAGCCTCAGAAGGTCAGAGACATTTCAAGAGTGGCAAAGAGTATGACCTTTTATATAACTTATTTTCATATAGAACATATTGGAAGACTTGATTTCTAAGTTTCTGAGCTTCTTTTGGATCATAAGAAAGGACTCTATCCTTGAGATAAGCAACTAGTGGGTCGTTCCAGTTGGGCTTATAGTCAACTTGCATTACAACCTGGGATTCCTCCAAACTTAGGCATTTCAGAACTTCAAAAAGAACTTCTCTTGGTAGTTCGTTTGGGGCCAGTGTGGCTAACTTAGAGAAAAGATTGGCCCTAGCATTTCTACTCAAAATCTGCTTGATGTCAAAACTACTAAAGGCAGAAGTAAGATTCCTTACTTTCTCGAGAAACTTCAACATGCTTTCCTCTCTGACTTTGTAATTACCACTAACTTATCCCACCACCAATTAGAAGTCACTGTAAGCTTGGAGTCAATCTACTTTCACTTCTTTGGCTATTCTCAACCCCGCAATCAGAGCCTCATACTCTATCCTATTGTTTGTTGCAGGAAACTCCAAACATAATGCATATTCAGTAATAACTCCCTCCAAGTTAACCAAGATCAGCCTAGCGCCTGTGCCTAAAGCATTGGATGAACCATCCTCATATAGCATCCAGAAACCTTCAGGGAGGTCTGTTCTTTTTTCAGGGGGCCTTGGTTGCAGCCATGAAATACTAATTTCATTCTGCTCAAGTTTGATCTCATCTAGAATAGTACATTCTACTTGAAATCTACCAATATTTGAGCCTTCATTAACGGTCAAGGCTAGAAGTTGATGTCAAACTTTATAAGCTTAACTATCCATTTTGCAATTCTTTCAGAGGCATCTATTCGATGATTGATTGGTTGGTCAGTACAGAAAGTTATAGTATGCCCTTGGAAGTAAGGTCGGAGTTTCCAGGATGCAATTAGTAGAGCATAAGTTAGCTTTTCTAACTTAGTATACCTGATCTCAACATCACTCAGGACCTGGCTCATATAGTAGATCGGCTGCTAAACTTTTGCTTCTTCTTTAAATAAGACCGCGCTATAAGGGCCGTTGGGGAGACTACTAGGTACAAAAATAATTTTTCTCCAAATTAGGGCTTTGCCAATATGGGAGGTGAGCTAAGGTAGTTTCTTGAGTTCTTCAAATGCTTATTGATATTTGGCAATCTAGCAGAAGTTCTTTAGCTGTTTGAGGACTTGGAAGAAAGACATACATCATTCAGCCGATCTTGAGATGAAGCGGTTTAGAGCTGCCACCTTCTCTATTAGGCACTAAACTTTCTTTATCAATTTTGGGGAAGTCATCTCTTAAATGGCCCGAATCTTCTCCAGATTTGCTTCGATTCTATGCCTCGACACCATGAACCCCAAGAACTTTCTTAAGGTCATACCGAAGATGCACTTGGTCAGGTTCAGCTTCATCTTGTATCTTCGATGGGCACTGAAGGTCTCCTTAAGGTCAGCTATATGACTTGTCAAAGTTTGGCTCTTGATAAGCATGTCATCTACGTAAACCTCTATGTTGCGGTCGATTTGCTCCTTGAAGATCTTATTTATCAGGCGCTGATAGGTTGCTTCTGCATTTTTTAGCCCAAAAAGCATAACTCTATAACAATAGAGACCACGGTCAGTAATAAAAAAGGACTTCTCCTCATCTTTCAGTGCCATCCAACTTTGGTTATAGTCAGAGAAGTCATCCATAAAAGTGAGGAGTTCATGGCCTGAAGTTGCGTCCACCAGTTAATCAATTTTGGATAGAGGGTAGCTATCTTTTGGACAGGCCTTGTTCAACTTTTTGAAGTCGATACACATTCTTCATTTGCCATTTGCTTTTTTGATGAGGACTACATTGGAGACCTAGTTTGGACAAGAGACTTCTTAGATGAATCCGGCCTTAAGAAGCTTGTCAACTTCTTCCACAATCTCCTTTTATCTCTTAGGGGTATAGCTGCACATTTTTTCTTTCACTAGCCAATATTTGGGATTGACAGTCAGATGATGTTCCATAACTTCAGCATCAATTTCAAGCATGTCTATTAAGACCCAAGCAAAAACATCTGCATTTCTTTGTAGGAATGCAACAAGCTACTTTCAGACCTCTTCTCCTAGGTTGGAGTCGATCTACATAGTGTGTTCCTCATTCCCATCATTCAGAGGAATTATGGCAAGATCTTTCATTGGTTCACCCAGATCTTCAACGAGGTCATCACGGACATCCAACCCATCTATCGAGCAAGGATCTAATTGTTCACCTTTTTGTAAAGCAATTAAGCAGCAATGCCTTGCTAGAGCTTGATCTCTTCTAATCTCTCTAATCTCATGACTTATTAGAAACTTCATTTTTAGATAATAGATTGACACTACTGCTCAAAGTACCTTCAAATTAGATCAACCAAGAATTGCATTATAAGCAGATGAAGCTTTTACCACTAGGAAGTCCACCTGAGCCCTAGATTGCCTTGGGTACAGTCCTACAGCCATAGTTAAAGTTATTATCCCTTCAACTGGTACAACATCACTAGTGAAGCCTACTAATAGAAAATTTATTAGCCCTAATCAGTTATTATGTATAGATATTTTAGAAAAGGCATCATAAAATAAGACACAGACAGAGCTTCCATTATCTATAAGAATGCGACGTACATCGTAGTCAGTAATATTTAAAGAAACTACAACCACATCATTATGGGAGAATTAAACTCCTTGTGCATCTTCTTCAGTGAAGGCAATGGGTTCTTCAGTTCTTTGCCTCTTAGCCAGCTCTGTCGATCCACTGATTTCTTCCCATCGAAGTCCCTCAGAGATGGTGTTGATGATGCCAAGGGATGGCCGATCTTCCTATTGCTCCTCTCTCCTTGGTGATTTTGGCAATGGCGGTACCCTCGATCGATCTTCTCTTTCATCAGGCTAGCATCAAAGGAATCGACCAAGGTGGCCTTGCTTGTTAAGCTCCTCGATCTCATCTTGGAGCTGAATATATTCTTCAGTATCATGACCGTGGTCATGATGGTAGAGATAGTATTTATTAGGATTGTGCTTGTCAGAGTGAGTGTGCATTCTTTCAGGCCTCGGTAGCTGCTCTTTGATCTTCATCAATACCTGAGTTTTGGGAGCATTGAGGAGTGTAATTGTGGAATCTTCTTGGGGGAGAGTTTCATTGTGCCCTTCTATTAGGGCTTCTTTATCGACAAGCTCGAAGAGAGGTCTAGGCTCGTTTGCACTCAGGAGGAGTTTGGGAGCATGGTCGAGCTTCACTCGACTTCTCTTCAGCTATGGGCTTGCTAGATTTGCCCGCCTGCCACTCTCTCGTGGCCTCATCATCCTTTAATTTGAAGGCTTCTTCAACTTGGGCATAACCTTCTACCCAAGCCAGCAAATCAGCAAAATTCCTGAGATACTTCTTCTCCAGAAAAAATAGAAGAACATTCTTCTGAAGGCCACCTTTCAGCACGGCCATAGTAATAGATTGGTCCAAATTTTTGACCTTCAGGGCTGCAGCATTGAAGCAATTGACATAACCCTGGATAGACTCTCCTTCTTTCTGCTTGATATTGATGAGGGAGTTTAAGCCTTATCTTGGATGTTGGCTGCTCAAAAAATGAGCAGCAAACTGATGGCTCATTTGATCAAAGAAGAAGATCTTACTCGGCTTAAGAATCGAGTACCAATTTCTTGCTGCTTCCTTAAAAGTGGATGAAAAAGCTCGGCATAAGATGGCGTAGATGCACCATGAAGCAGCATCATTATCCGAAAGGCCTCCAAATGATCGATCGGATTAGCAATCCTATCATAGCTCTCGAATTGAGGAAGCTTGAAGTTCGGTAGGACAATCTCTTGCATGATTCACTAGGAGAAAGGGAGGTCAGTGCAAATATCATCACCTTGGATGGAGGAAACTTTACAGAGTTTCTCAATCTATCGGTTCATTTCTTGAAATTTTAGATCTAGAAGATCATCTCGATCATGAATCTCGAGAGTTTTTTGGCAGAATGGAGGTAAGGATCCTTTAGGGGTGGAATCATGATCAGAACAAGGGCTCTTAGCCTTCTATTTCTTCTTTTTAGAACTCATAGGATGACAAGCCTAGGTAGGCCATCCAAGCATCAGATCCTAGTACTCTAGTGAGGTTCTTCCTGTCTGAACTTATGTCGGAGGTTGCTGTTGTTGCATGGCCTGCACTGCTTTAGTGAGGCCTTTAACTTACTAGATCAGTAGGTTGAACTGCTCCACATCCACCACTGCTGCTAGTGGAGAAGCCTGGGATGCCATAGATGGGGATGAAGCAGGCAGATCTAGATGAGATCTGGCCATGGAGAAAGTAGATCTTCTCATCGATGCCTTTTTAGGTGGCATCCGGTAGAGATGATTGGAGAAGAGGAAGAAGTAGAAGTAGAAGCTGGGAAGAAATATCATTGAGCACTCCTTTAAGAACAAGGGATCAAGCAACTCTTCCTCTAGCGTCAATTCTGTTGGTTTAAAAAATTGCAAATGCCAAAATTAACTAGAATCAAGGAAGATGAGGTCGCCATCGGGACCTGCAAAATAAGTCCAAACTAGAGGTGGGGTTGCTCTGACATGATCCTCCGATGGTCAAATCAACTCTTGTAGCCAATAAAAATGGAGTGCTCAAGAATATTTGAAGCAGAGTTTTGAGCTTAGAGAGAACATATCTATAGGATCCCTTATGTGGGTGGAGCTCATAACAAACTAATGGTGACAGCCATAACTACATGGTAGTGGGCCGTTCATGGCCAGTGGAATTTATTATAGAGGATAGTGTCCATTATCATGATGTGCCAATCTATTAGAGATTAATGACTAAAGTTCAAATGGAGCATCTACCAGCAGTGAAAAGCTTTGCATCATAATAGGTCTATAGAAGTTCAAACTACTCTAAGATCGTCTGCATATGGATTGACTCGCTCCAAGCTAGGAGTTGAATTTGTATAGATAACGAGGTCTTTCTGGGTGACCGTAGAGAATTCAACTAGAAAGAGCTCTTCTTAGTGACTGAGAGGAAGTTCGATCGGAGGGAGCCCTTTGGACGATTGGAAGGAATTCAGCTGGAAGGACCTTGGTTGGCAATCAAAAGGAATTCTGCCTAGCGACTAGAAGAAATTCTACTTGGCGACCAGAAGGAGTTCGACTGAGAAGAGCTTCTTTGGATTGTAGGTTTATAAAGATGGCAGAATAACTGGCTCAGAATTATGGCCGGTCCTTTGGTAAGGAATCCGGATGAAGTTCTTTTAATAATTCTAGCATACATACTTGAGATTCTGGATATGAGAGTGCCAAGGTCTGCAACTTTCAATAAGGCATAGAAGTCTACCTAAAGGGTATCTCTGCCAGAAAGTGATTCTTGTCATAGGATTCAATCTATGATGGCATGATTCGGCTTGAAGGAGATCTGACTAGGAAGGAATTTAGCCAGCTTAGAGGTTGGCCAAGCCGGGCTACTT
This sequence comes from Cocos nucifera, assembly GCA_006176705.1. Lineage (NCBI taxonomy): Eukaryota > Viridiplantae > Streptophyta > Magnoliopsida > Arecales > Arecaceae > Cocos > Cocos nucifera. Next base: position 458,512 of record QRFJ01000493.1, read on the forward strand.
GAGGATTGAATGCTTAGTCAACTACTTTAGCGACCGCCCTCACTATTCAAGTTCATCCAAAAGGAGTACGATTGGAGCCAACCATTTATAATGGAGGAATTTAGCTGGCTTCATAGCCTGTCACTAAACAGAGTTGGAGTGATTGGGTTTTGATACCCAACTTTTACCGTCAAGTAAGAAATAACCATTTTTACTATTTAAGCTCGTCTAAGTGAAGTCCGCAATGCCTTGCGGGCTCTGGAGTTTACTTATGTAGTTTAGAAGATCGATGGATAGGTTGAAGGTCAGCCATTTTGAGATTATCTTGGAACCAGATAATAGGTAAAACTTTGGTAGGAGTGGGTTTAACCCCAACAGCTACTGTAAAGATCGAGTCGAGGAGATCCCGTTCGTATGACAAACATCCTACTGCTGGATCAGATCGAAGGCACACCAAAGAGGTTCCAGATATGATTTTTTGAGATTAGATCTAGAAGGAGAAGACCTCTAGATCTGATCTGAGTGGATGCTGGTAAAGGTTGGGCACGTGCATGGCTCAAGTCAGAACCTTGGATAGCATCAGATCATTGCTGTGGATGAACTATTCATCTAATCAGGTGATATTCAATATCATAAATTTTTATTTTTTATATTTTTATATTTTAGATTTATCTAATCAGATATGAGAACTCTTAAATTTGATTAGATCTAAGTAAACAAAAAATTTAAAATACTATTGTACGACCTGATCCGATCAGGTCGATCATGCGGCACTAGTTTTTCCTTCATATTGGATGTCCTATTTTGGTTTTGATTCATCTATTTTCAGATCTAAAACTTGGCCTTCTTCACCTTTTTCTGGCCATCCTCACCACCGGCACATGTCTCTGGTCCTTTGCTTCCATCTATAGGTCACCAACTACCCACCTTATGCTATATATCATCTTCTTCATCTTCCACCTCTGAATTTTCAGTTGAATGCCTGGACCATATTGGCCTTGCTTTTCATGCTTTTAGAATGCTGCTGGCCATCATTTTGCTATTGTATGGCCATTGTTTTCCTACCCTACTGCTATCGTCCTCGCTATTGGTTGACCAGTAGTGAAGCCTCACCACCACCAGTAAGACCACGACACCTCGTCCACCTGTTTTGTAAAGAACCCATGGGAAGAAAGAAGAAGGAAGAGAGAAGAAAAAAGGGGAAAGAAAAAAGAAAAAAGAAGAAAAGAAGGGAGAGATTCTCTCTCTTTCCTCTCCCTTCTCTCTTAATTTGCAGCCCCTTTCTCTCTCTAGAAAGTTTTACTTTCTCTTTAATTTCTCTCTAGAATAGTTTCTCTTTATAATATTTTCTCTCTCTAGAATTATTCCTCTCCTATGAAGTTTTATCTCTCTAAAATTAGTTTGATGAAATATTTACTTTCGATGATGTCGATCGAGCTTAGTGAAGGATCTTGATCTACGATCGTCAAATAGCATATTGATACCCATCTTGGCCAAAACTAGATATCATTAGATTTGATCACCCATAATTTTTGTTAAATCATTTGTGTACTAGTTTAATCATAATTTGATTAAATCACCATATTTGGGTTAATTAGAATGTTAGAAAGTATTGTCTATTTGGCAATGTTCCACCTTGTTAATTTATCTTTCCTCTGATATTCTCTCTACAATTTATAAACCCAGTGAACCCAACCTATTGCTTTGAGTCTGAGTTGATTTCAATGGGGAATTTTGAATCGCTCTATCAGTCGGAGAATATGCCCGCACCATCTGAGCCTTTATTGAGCACTACGAGATCTTATCCTTGTTAATCTCTATCAAATCATTATATTTTAAGTGATCCTGATTAGATAAAGTTATTTAATTAAATTGATCTCTAACTATCAATCAGTGTACCAACCTCTACTTTGATCTTATCCAGTACTAATAGATTTGATTACCATTGATCTTTATCGAACTATCTATTTTCTATTCTAATCATGATTAGATAAAACTATTATCTTGATTTGATCGACCAAAAAGTTATATGCTACCACTTTTGTCAGCCTTGTAAGAGTGTCGAAACTTAGAATTTTTATTAGTTGTGGCTTAAGACTGATTAAAGAATATATTTTGAATAATAGGTTCTGAAGGATGCTCTCATGATTGATTGAATCTATCCCTTCAATATTCTATAGAGGTATATTGATTGAATCTATCCCTTCAGTATTCTATAGAGGTATAAATAATGAATTATCTTTCCAAGATACTTCATAATTTGTTTTGAAATCAAATAATTAGTCTTTGAATTGTGCATGATTTATGAAACTATATTTTGAATGGAAAGTGATTTAAAACTTTGAGATATCTAGAATATTATAGTTATTGATTTGTTATGAAATATGTATATGTTGAATGAAATTATGATATATATGTTTCCTTGTAAAAGTTCTTTGATATACATCGGATTTGAGCTTTCAGCATAACTACATTTCAGTGGACTTGGCTAATAGGGTTTAAACATTGGAATTCAGTAGACCCTACCAATGGGGATTAAATATTGGTATTCTGTAGACCCTACCAATGGGGTTAAATGCTGGTCACAGTCAAAGTCTATTGAGTTATATATATGTTTTGTTTTGAAATAGATTTATGATTATGTATGTTTATGAATATTTAAAAGAATTTGATTTGCATTAATTAGCATAGAATATGTTGGGGGATTTTTGTACTAGCCAAAGACATGAAAATTTAGGCGGATTGAAGGTCATGAGAAGGCTGAGGCCGAGGTCCTAATTCAGGCCAAGCTTAAGGTCATCTAAAGATTGAGACCAGGATCAAAATTTAGGTGATTAAAGGTCATCAAAAGATTGAGGCCGAGGTTCTAATTCAAGCTGAGCTTAAGGTCATCAAAAGATTAAGACTAGGATCAGAATTTAGGCTAATTGAAGGTCATAGAAGGCTGAGATCGAGGTCCTAATTCAGGCCGAGCTTAAGATCATCAAAAGGCTGAAGTCTCCATTTTTGGCTCCAAGTTATCAATTCACATAATTAAGAGATGGTCCCCCCACATGCCATGAGGGGACAATACCTAACATGTTTTCTAAGGATATTCTAGTAGGCAAGCAAAATATTTTTGACAACTTTCTGCTATCCCATGACTAACAACCAACTATCCATCTTAACAAACTCTAGACCCTTCTATAAAAGAGGAAAAAAGAAGGATCCCAAGATATGCAAACTCTTCTCTTAAAAAATACTCATCTTCTTCCTTCTATTGAATGAAAAATTGACTTGAGTGTTGGAGGATCCCCATCGAAGCTAACTCCGGTCGAGGACTTCTTGAAGGAACCGAATTTAGGATTTTAGGATTAGATCTTGAAAATTTTTCAGATCTAAATAATGAAAGATAAGAATTAATCAAATTAATTAATAAAATACTAAAAAAGATCCAAGATCTAGGATCCTATTATATGATTATAGCATGTAATTAAATCAAACATTAAAAAAAATATCATAAGAGAATATGTTGATCATATTAACATAGATCTACATTAGATCTAATATAATGTAACAGGGGATCAAATCTTTATTACCTTTGCAAGATAGACTTTCTAACTCATTGATCTAGGCTAGAGGATGTTCCTTCGAGCCACACACGCGTCTTGCCTCTAAAGATTGTCCACACGAGCCCACAAACACTAATCAAAAGTTTGATGCCCGATGCTAGTACTGTGCTGATCCTTCTTCAATGGTCGATCCGAATCTTTCTTCTTCAAGATTTGGACTCTCTAATTTTTTAGAAGGAAGGAAAGAGATTTTCAACCTGAGACACCTCTCAAAATAATCTCTAAGAGGGAGCAAAAGGGGACAAGAAAACAACCCTAGAAGAAGACCCTCTTCTTCTTCTTTGTGCTCTCACCTAGATACCTTGATAAGTGTCTTTACAATTCCCATGCCCAAAGGGTTTTTCTCCCAGGTTCTCTATGCCCAAAACCCTCTTCCTAATCTTGGAATAACTAAATAAATTAGGCCAAAATTTTTCTTAAATAGAGGGATATGAAGGAGTCTTTGTCTACATCAAATACCTAGACAAGGTATGTCCTATTATGGCAACATATGGGGCGCCCAGCACTTGGGTGCCCCCCTCCAATCTGTTAGGCATGGACCAGCTATAAATGGTGCACAAAACCTTCTCTATTCCACAAAAAATCCCAGAGAAAATATCAGAGTGTGGGTGGTACAAAAGGGAAGAAGTTTGGGTTAGTTAGGTTTCTATCATATATAATTCAAACCCAAAACAACATGCCTTTCATTGATTGGTCCACAACTAAATTCCATATAGGAAAGAGAGGGAGAGAGGGGCATGTGTGAGAAGGCCTGGGGAGAGGGGACTCCTCACACAAAACCAAGAGAAGGGGCATGGAGTGGGCGTGGGATATAGATGGTGCAAGAAGAGGAATCCTAGTCTTACTAGGATTCCAAATTTGACTTGGTCAAATATGATTTCTCAAGCAAAATTAAAGAAAAAATAATTGAACCCAATTAGAATAGATCTTAATCTAATTAAAAACTTAATTAAATTAGATTAAATTAGATTTAAATCTAATTTAATTTTTAATCAAATTAGAGATTGGGTTGACACAAGTCCTAATTGAACTAGGACTCATTCTTCCTTGCAATTGGATTATCCAATAAACCAATTAGACTTGATCCAATTAAGGCCAAACTAAATCTAATTAAATCATATTTAATTAGACTTAATCTTAGCTCTCTAACTTAATCAAATTAAGCTAATTAGCAATCCAATTGCTAATCGATCCTTCTATAATACTTGCACTAGGTTAAATATCAATCGTATTGATCGTTTAATCCTAGAATGATTCTTAATCATTGATCAACCATCCGATCATATTGAGAACTCTTATGTGTATGACCCTATGGATCCAAACCTAAGCCAATAGCATATAAATAAATTTTTATACCAATTAAAGTGACCATCTAGCAATGGTACCTGATTGCCAGATAGATCGAATGTGTAGAACAACATCCTTAGAACCCATGTGGATATAGTTTTCATATAATTCATCTCCTTGACCAAAATGCTCGTAGGACACCTTAGAGTTCAACTATCAACTCTGATCAGGCTATCCATATTTTATTTCAAAATATCAAATCCATCTCATGGATTATCCTGGCCAATGTTTTGCTATATTGAAATACAGTGATACATTCTTCTTCAACTCTTGGAATGGTCAATTCTATCTTGATCACATATTGACTTCACAAGTATTTGACTGTGCCCATAAATCTTTCATTATTGAATTAAAAATTTAGTAAGTCCAATACCAAAGTATAATCAGTTGCTTTCAAGTGACTAAGGTGATCTCAGGTCTAAGGGATACTTATATCTATATCCCATCAAAGACATTCTCGATAGTAGAATGCTCTGGAGTTGGTCATGTTCAATGATAATGTATCCTTACATTTTACCTATATGCCATACCAATGTCTCCACACTCCTTGGTTAAGAGAACAACCAATCTATATAGCACACAGCGATCTATGCTTGATAGATACTATCATCCTTATTAACTGCCTATCATTTGATCGTGAACTATTTTAAGAATTAATCGATAAATCCTCTTTTTATCAAACCTAAATAGTTCTAAGAACTTCATTACAACAATAGAGTTCATTAAAAGATATAAACTTTATGATGAAAAAGCCAAAAAAATTATTTTATTTTTTAATAAATTAATTTAATTATAATGCAGTACAACCATCAATAGGCTGATGATTGATTTTAGAACATATTTTTCAATAACTCTCAATTGTCCTAAAGCTACTTGGCATAGTATCTAATACCCATCTTCAACTTGTGGTTGTCTAACTCTTTTATCACTAGGGCTTTAGTGAAGGGATTGGTCAGGTTCTTCTTTCCATCGATCTTCTTAAGATTGATGTCATCTCGATCCATGATCTTTTAGACCATGTGGAATCGGCGTAGAATATACTTCATCTACTGGTATGCCTTTGGTTCCTTCGCTTGAGCTATGGCACTAGTGCTATCATAGTAGAATAGGACCAAACTATCAAGGAAGGGTACTACTCCGAGCTCGGTGATGAACTTTTTTAGCCATGCAGCTTTTTTTGCAGCATCTAATGTTGCGATGTACTCTGCCTTGCAAATAGAGTTTGCTATAGTATGCTGCTTGATACTCCTCCAGTAGATGGCTCCACCATTTATAGTAAATATGTAACCTAACATGCTTCTACTATTATCATGGTCAGATTGAAAGCTAGAGTCTATAAACCATATAAGTTTCAGATCTGACTCACCATAAACTAATCATTAGTTCTTAGTATTTTTCAAATACTTAAGGATGGTTTTAACTACTTTTTAGTGATTTTCTCAAGGATCAAATTGGTATCTACTCACTACTCCTAGTAAGTATGCCACATCTGATCTCGTACACATCATGGCATACATGATAGATCCCACTATGGAAGTAGATGGGACTCTATTCATATGCTCTCTCTTTTCAAAAGTTGTTGGACAACTCTTCTAAGAGAGAGAAATTCTATGTGGCCTATTGGGAGATAGTCTTTTTTGAAATTCTCCATGTTGAATCTCTTCAGCATAGTATCTATGTACATGGACTGGGATAATCTAAGCATCCTCTTAGATCTATCCCTATAGATCTTCATCCTTAGGATGTAGCATGCTTTACTCAAGTCCTTCATGAAAAACTATGATAATAATCAAACTTTTATTCCCTATAGTATGGGGAGGCCATTTTCGATTAAGAGAATGTCATCCACAGGTAAGACAATGAATACCACTGCAAGAGCATTTTTCTATTTATAAATATAGAACTCTTCTTCATTCTTAACAAAGCCATACGTTTTGATCACTTTATCAAAATGCGTATTCCAACTCCAAAATGCTTGCTTCAATCCATAAATGGATCTCTGAAGCTTGCACATCTTGGACTTTCTATGGATGTAAACTCTTTAGGTGGTATCATATACATCTCTTCGGTTAACTCTTTATTCAGGAAAGCAGTCTTTGAAGGAATCGATCTAGGATTTTAGGATTAGATTTTGAAACCTTTTCAGATCTATGCAGTGAAAGAGATGAATTAATCATATTAATTCATAATAAAATATGAAAAGCTCTAGATCTAGGATTCTATTATATGATCTAAGCATGATATTAAATTAAAAAATAAAATATATCAAAAAAAATTTATTGATCACATTAATATAGATCTACACTAGATCTAAACTAGATATGTAATAGGAAGATCAGATCATCCTTACCTCTGAATCTTGAGCTGATCCATACTTGAGATGGTTGCTCCAAGCCGCACATGCATCCGACTGCTATGAGTTGTCCACATGAGCCCTCGATTATAGATTTGAAGTCTAATGCTTGAAAATCAACACAGTATGCTAGTATTGTGCTGATCCTTCTTCGATGGTTGATCTAGATCTTTCTTCCTTCAAGCTTGGACTCTCCAACTTTTAGAAGTTGAGGAAGATGATTCATGATGCTGAGACACCTCTCAAAATCAAAAAAGGGATGGAGGAAGATATGTAGAAAACAAGTCCTAGAAGAAGACCCTCTTCTTCTTCTTTGTTCTCTCACCAACACTTAGGTTTTTCTCTCCACAAAATTCCAAAGCCCAAGGTATTTGTGCATAGGTTTTCTCATGCCTCAATAGATCTCTCAAGTCTCTAAAATCCACAAAAAAATTAGGTTAAAAAATATTTTATAGATGGAGATATGGAGGAATCTTTGACTAGGTCAAATACCTAGTCAAGATATATCCAAATAGGGCTAGACTTGGGGTGCCCAACTCTTGGGTGCCCCCTCTTGCTTTTCTACCATGGACCATCAGGTTTTGTTGCACAAAATATCTCTTAAAATCCATGAAAATATCACCAAAAAATCAGAGGTGTGGGTGGCATAAAGAGGGAGGAGTTTTAGTTGCTTAAAATTTTATCTCATAGAATTTAATTCAACTCAAACTCCTTCTTTGACTTGGTCCACCTTAAATTTTCCATATAAGAAAGAAGGGAGGGACTTAGGGCATGTAGGGAGCCTGGGAGAGAAAATTTTCATGAAAAATTCCAAAGAAAAAATGCATGGGCTTTGGGAATTAGGATGGTGTAAGGAAATAAGAGTCCGAGTCTCACTAGGACTCCTAGTTTGACTTGATCCAACTTGATCCTTGGACCAAATTAAATCAGGATTTAATTAACTGAATTAGATTAGATCATATTTGAACTAATAACCTAATTAAATTAAATTAGATTAGATTTAATTCTAATTTAATTTTTTAATTAAATTAGAAATTGGGTTGATACAAGTCTTAATTGAACTAGGACTACTTCTTTCTTACAATTAGCTCATCCAATAAACCAATTAGACTTGATCCATTCAAGCCCAAACCAAATCTAATTAAATTATATATAAATAAATTTAGTCTCAATCTTCTAGTTTAATTAAATTAAGATAATTAGTAATTAAATTACTAATCAATCCTCCTGCAATACCTGCGTTAGGTCAAACATCAATCGTATTGATTGTTTGACTTATGAACGATTTTTAATCATCGATTAACCATCCGATCAGATCGAAAATTCTTATATGTATGATCCTATAGATCCAAACCTAAGTCGGTAGTATAGAAATAAATTTTTATACCAATTAAAGTGACCATCTAGCAATGGTACCCAATGGTCGGATAAGTTGAATGTGTAGAACAACATCCTTAGAATCCATGTGGATATAGTTTACGCATAATTCATTCCCTTGACCAAAATGCTCATAGATAGCTCAGAGTTTAACTGTCAACCTCGATTAGGTCATTCACATTAAATTTCAAAATATCAATCTATCTTATGGATTATCCTGACCAAGATTTTTACTATATTGAAATACAATGATGCATTCTTCTCCAACTTCTGGAGTGGTCAATCCCATCTTGATCACTCACCGACTTTGCAAGTACTTGACTGTGCCCAAAAATCTTTCATCACTAAATTAGAAATTCAGTTAATTTGGTATCAAAGCACAGTGAGTTGCTCGTAAGCCACTGTGGTGATCTCAGGTCTAAGGGATACTTATACCTATATCTCATCAGAGCAATTTTCGATAGTAGAATTCTCTAGAGTTGGTCACATTCACTGACGATATATCCTTATATCTCACTTGTATGCTATACCAATGTCTCTACACTCCTTGGTTAAGAGGACAACCAACCTATATGGCATACAATGACCTATGCTCGATAAATGCTATCGTCCTTATTAACAATATATCATTTGATCGTAAACTATTTAAGGACTAATCGATAAATCCTCTCTTTATCAAAGCTAAATAGTCCTAAAAATTTCATCACAATAATGGACTTCATTAGAAGATGTAGAATTTATGATGAAAATATCAAAATATTTATTTTATTTATTAATAAATCAATTATAATTATAAGGTAGCTCAACCGTCAATAGACTGATGATTGGCTTTGAGACATATTTTCCAATAACTCCCACTTATCCTAAAGCCACTCGATATAGTATCTAATATCCATCTTCGATTTGTGTTCATTGAACTTCTTTATCAACAGGGCTTTACTGAAGGGATTAGTTAGGTTCTCCTTTTCATCGATCTTCTGAAGGTCGACATCACCTCTATCCATGATTTCCCAGATCAGGTGGTAGCGGCATAGTATGTGCTTTGTCCACTGGTGTGTTTTTGGTTCCTTCATCTGAGCAATGGCACCAATGCTATCACAATAGAGCAGGACCAAACCATCAAGGAAGGATGCTACTCCAAGCTCATTGATGAACTTCCTTAGCCACACAGCTTTCTTTGCAGCATCTGATGCTGTAATGTACTCTACTTCATAAATAGAGTCTGCCACAGTATACTGCTTGGAACTCTTCTAGCAGATGGCTCTATCATTTAGGATAAAGACATAATCTAATATGCTTCTACTGTCATCATGGTCAGATTGAAAGCTAGAGTTAGTAAATCCCGTAAGTTTTAAATCTGACTCATCATAAACCAACCATTGGTCTTTAATATTTCTCAAATACTTAAGAATGATTTTCACCTTTTTTAGTGGTTCTTTCTTGGATCAAATTGGTATCTACTCACTACTCCTTATGAGTATGCCACATCTGATCTCGTACATATCATGACATACATGATAGATCCCACTATCGAAGCACATGGGACTCTACTCATTCTCTCTCTGTCTTTAGGAGTTGTCGGACAATCCTTCTTAGATAGAAAATTTCATGGCCTTTTGGAACATAGCCTTTTTTGAAATTTTCCATGCTAAACCTCATCAACATAGTTTCTATATACATGGACTGGGATAACCCATGCATCTTCTTAGATCTATCCCTATAGATTTTCATCCCTAGAATGTAGGATACTTCACCCAAGTCCTTCAAGGAGAACTAAGATGACAATCAAACTTTTATTCTTTACAGTGCGGAGATGTCATTACTGATTAAGAGAATATCATCCACGTACAAAATAAGGAATACCACTGTCGAACCATTTATCCATTTGTAAATGCAGGGCTCTTCTCCATTCTTAATGAAGCCATACATTTTGATCACTTTATCAAAATGCATATTGCAACTCTGAGATGCTTTCTTCAATCCATAAATGGATCTCTGAAGCTTACACACCTTGGACTCATTTGTGGATGTGAATCTCTCAAGTTGTATCATATACACCTCTTTGGTAAGCTCTCCACTTAGAAAAGCTGTCTTCACATCCATCTGCAAGATCTCATAATCCAGATGGATAGCTATCGCAAGCATTATCCGAATGAATTTGAGCATTACCATAGAAGAGAACATCTGATCATAGTTAATACTATAATGTTGACGATATCTCTTGGCAACCAAACAAGCTTTATAGGTCTCTACCTTTCCATCTGCACCCTTCTTTCTTTTGAAGATCCATTTACATCCAATGAATTTAATCCCTTTGAGTGGGTCCACCAATGTCCACACATCGTTGACCTTCATGGACTCCATTTTGGATTTCATAGCCTCAAGCCATCTCTCAGAATCAGGTCTCTACATCGCATCTATATAGGTGATCGGATCCTTATCATTCTCATTGAATTCGATGGGATCACTATTCTAGACCAAGAAACCATAGTATCTATCCAACTGATGTGATACTCTACTAGATCGCCTTAATGGTGTAGGTACACTAGGCTCCAGGTTTGATCTAATCAAATCCAATTCTGGTTCAGCTACTGATGTCAATTTTTCTATCTATTGAACTTTCTCAAGTTCAACCTTAGAGGCAATAGTTTCTTCACTAAGAAACTTCTTTTCTAAAAAGATTGCCTTAAGACTGATGAATACTTTTTATTCTTCAGCATGGTAGAAATAGTAACCCTTAGTTTTCTTAGGATATCCTATAAACACACACTTATCAAATCAATGTCCAAGTTTAACTGTATGCAAACATTTGACATAGGCCGAATAACTCCAAACCCATAAGTAAAAGAGTGTAGGCCTACACCTAGTCCATATCTCATATGGAGTCTTTACGACAGATTTACTAGGTACATTATTCAATATATAACATGTATTCTCAAGAGTATCACCCCAAAATAAAATAGACAGACTAGCAAACCCCATCATGGATTGAACCATATCTAACAAGATTCAATTTCTCCTTTTTGATACACCATTATGCTGTGGTGTTCTTGGAGGAGTCCACTATGAGAGGATCTCATTCTCTCCTAGATATGTCAAGAACTCACTGAATAGATATTCACCTCCTCGATCTGATTGAAGAGTTTTAATACTCTTTCCAGTTTATTTTTCTACTTCACTTTGAAATCTTTTGAATATTTCAAATAAATTCGACTTATGTTTCATTAGATAGACATATCCGTATCTAGATAGATCATTTGTTAAAGTGATGAAGAAGAAATATCCACTTCTAGCACTTGTACTCATAGGTCCACATACATCAGTTTGTACTAGACCTAAGAGCTTAATGCCTCTTTTACCTTTTTCAATAAAAGATGACTTGGTCATTTTTTCAAGAAGATATGACTCACAGGTTGGAAGTGATTCACAATCACTAACTTCGAGAATTTTCTCTTGAGTCAACCTGTTTATTCTATTCTTATTAATGTGACCTAGTCTACAGTGCTATAGATAGATATCAAAGATATTATCTAATCTAGGATGTTTTCTAGAGGTGTATATTACACTCACAGGCTATGATAAAATGTAAATACTATTTCTTTGTCATCCTTGTATTATTGTAACATCATTTATAATGATATCACAATAATCTTCCTTTATAAATAAATGATAACCATCTTTGGCCAAAAGGCCAATAGAGATTATATTCATCAGAAAGGAAGGACAATAATGACATTCATTTAAAGAAACAATATTAGTATTGAGAATAAGTTGAACTATTCCCATAGCTAGAATTGGAACAGACTTTCCATCTCCAACATTCAAGAATCACTCATTATTTTCAAATCTTCTACTAATTTGAAGTCCTTGCAATGTATTGCAAATATAGACTGGACTTCTGGTATCCAATATCCAAGTAGAAGTATCACAAATAAAAAAATTATAAGGTGTTATCATATAACATCCTTGATTAGCAACTCTTTGCTCTTTTCTCTTATTCAACCTGTTGGGATCATGGAAAGCAAGATACTGAGGATAGTTCCTCTTCCAATGCCCCTTCTTCTTACAGTAGAAGCACTCTGCTTGATCTAGGTTAATCTTGGATCTTTTGTTTAAACTAGGCATAGAGGCCCCAGCACGAACCACTTCGTGCTATTGACCAATATTCAACTTTCAATACTTGTTATCGAAGTTGGTTCCCATAAGTTTATCACTGTCTAATAGTGAAGAGAGCAACTATGGCTTGGGTTTAATTGCATAAAGGAGAACCAAAAGCTTAATTAGTAAATGATTTATTAATCCTTAAGATTTGAACTTTAATCAAAAGGTTCTTCCACTATTTTATTCGAATTGATAGCCTCTACCTTCAATTCGAAGAATTACCTTAATTCCTTAGTAGGTACTAGAATCCATATAGACTGCACATAAGCCCAACTATGGTTGGTCAATCCATGTACATCTAAGGATAGGTGCATAATTAATTATTTTTTAAATAATTTTTAGTAATTTAATTTTATCACAGATATCTTTTCAATAGGCTAGAGCCTCCACTAAAAGTTTTGATTAGGTCCAACCATTAATATGATCATACTTGGTCCATCTAACTAATGAATGATTAAGCCCAACTTTGATTGATCAACCTCACCACCATTTATATAGATGCAGCCAAGAAATCATATTATGAATAATAATTCCATTAGCCAATATGCACCAGGCCTTTGAGCCTCAAATAATTATCAAACTAATGGACCCATTATCATCCACTTAATGGAAGGCTATGATCTAGTTATCACCATAACTATTTTATTTTTAGAAACCTAATAATTTTAAAGGATTTAATTGATTCGATTTAAAATAGAGAGAATGAGCCAATTAATTTTGATCCTCCCATAGACTTCACTAAGTCAGATAAAAAAGAATCTAATTCAAATTGGTATTAGGAGCACCGAAATCAGTCATATTAATTTATCTAATTGACATGGGTGAGTCCAAATCACCAAGTGGTCTAATCAAAATCTAATTCACCAAGATGGCCAGGTAAGTGAGATCAATGGAAGGAATATGCCATTAACTCATCAAAGATCGAATCTGTACGAGTAACTTCCAATTAAAAACCACTAGTCAGACTTCCAAACTTACCTTAGATACCATTTGATTCATTACTTCCAATTTGACCAACCTAGTAATTTTGGATTTGACCGCATAGCCAGTAATCAAGTCCATCTTGATTCTCGTTAAAGACATGGACTTAACCAACTACAACTTTTGTAATTGATCTAGAGAATCCTTGATCTAATCTAAGATAACTATTAATTAGATTCAGTCAATTCTCTAATTAAGTCCATTCTATAATCTAACCTTAGGTCTAACCTAATTAATGAACCTAATTTCACTAACCCATTAACCTAATGTGTTATGATTTGTATCTTAGGATCTTTAATTCATAATCCTAGATCCTAATCAATCAATTCTTAATTCTTAATTAAGTTTTAGGCTGAGGGTTGGGGTTCGATATTTTAAAAATGATTTTCATGTTTGTAAAAAATTTTTACAACATGGTTCTACCAACCAGTTGCATGTTTGATTCATAATCAATATGCATATATAACAAACATGAAAAAAAATATTTTAGATCTAATCTAAACATGCTCATAAAACTGAAACTATTTCAATTCTAATCAATCAAAAATTATTTTAGATCAGATCAAACATATTTATAATGATAAAAATTAGATTAAAACTCTTTAAATTAGATCATAAAATCTCTTAGATCTAATATAAAATTTTATGATCAGGATTTTAGATCTGTATGCACTAGGACAATCTTTCCACTATAAGAAATAAATCTTACAATAGGATAATCTTAAAGTACATGCAATCTAAAATTTTATTTTTAGATTTAATCATCAGATTATAAATTAGATCTAATCTAAAAATATAATCTAATCATACATAAAATTATGTAATAAAATAACCTAGGCTCTAATATAGATTGAAGGAATCGATCTAGGATTTTAGAATTAGATTTTGAAACTTTTTCAGATCTATGCGGTGAAAGACATGAATTAGTCATATTAATTTATAATAAAATATGAAAAGCTCTAAATCTATGATCTTATTATATGATCTAAGCATGATATTAAATCAAAAAATAAAATATAGTAAAAAAATTATTGATCACATCAACATAGATCTACACTAGATCTAAACTAGATATGTAATAGGAAGATCAGATCACCCTTACCTTTGAATCCTGAGTTTCTTAACCTGCTGATCTAGGCCTAAGATGGTTGCTCCAAGCTGCATACATATTTGGCCTCTATGAGTTGTCCACATGAGCCCTCAATTATAGATCTGAATTTCGATTTTCGAAAATCAGCATAGTATGCTAGTACAGCGTTGATTCTTCTTCGATCATCATTCTGGATCTTCCTTTCCTCAAGCTTGGACCCTCCAACTTTTAGAAGTTAAAGAAAACAATTCATGATGCTGAGACACCTCTTAAAATCATAAAACGGATGGAGGGAGATATATAGAAAACAAACCCTAGAAGAAGACCCTCTTTTTCTTCTTTGTTCTCTCACCAACACTTAGGTTTTTCTCTCCACAAAATTTCAACACCCAAGGTATTGGCACCTAGGTTTTTCCATAACTCAATAGCACTCTCAAGTCTCTAAAATCCAAGAATAAAATTAGGTCAAAAAATATTTTATAGATGGAGATATGGAGGAATCTTTGACTAGATCAAATACCTAGTCAAGAGAAATCCAAATAGGGCTAGACTTGGTGCGCCAAACTCTTAGGCACCCCCTCCTTCTTTTCTACTGTGGACCACCAGATTTTGTTGCACAAAATCTCTCTTAAAAGCCATAAAAAATAACCAAAAAATCAGAGGTGTGGATGGCATAATGGAGGAGTTTTAGTTGCTTAAAATTCTATCTCATAGAATTTAAATCAACTCAAACTCCTTCTTTGACTTGGTCCATCTTAAATTTTCCATGTAAGAAACAAGGGAGGGACTTAAGCATGTGTGGAGGCCTAGGAGAGAATATTTTCATAAAAGAATCCAAAGAAAAAAATGCATGGGCATTGGGAATTAGGATGGTGCAAAGAAATAGGAGCCCTAGTCTTACTAGGACTCCTAGTTTGACTTGGTCCAACTTGATCCTTGGATCAAATTAAATCAGAATTTAATTAATCCATTAGATTAGATCTTAGTCCAACTAATAACTTAATTATATAATTTTAATTTAATTTTTTAATTAAATTAAAAATTGGGTTAATACAAGTCCCAATTGAATTAGGACTAGTTCTTTCTTGAAATTGGCTCATTCAATAAATCAATTAGAGTTGATTCAATTGAGCCCAAACCAAATTTAATTAAATTATATTTAATTAAACTTAATCTTAATCCTCTAACTTAATCAAATTAAGTCAATTAGCAATCAAATTATTAATCGATCCTCTTACAATACTTGCACTAGATCAAGTATCAATCGTATTGATTGTTTGACCTATGAACGATTCTTAATCATCGATCAACCATTTGATCAGATTGAGAACTCTTATATGTGTGATCGCATAGGTCCAAATCTAAGTTGGTAGCATAAGAATAAATTTTTGTATCAATTAAAGTGACCATCTAGCAATGGTATCCGACGGTCAGATAGGTCGCATGTGTAGAACAACATCCTTAGAACCCATGTGGATATAGTTTTCTCATAATTCATCCTCTTGACCAAAATGCTCATAGGACAACTTAGAGTTTAACTGTCAACCCCGATTAGGTCATCCATATTGTATTTCAAAATACCAATCTATCTTACGGATTATCCTGATCAAGGATTTTGCTATATTGAAATACAGTGATACATTCTTCTCCAACTCTTGAAGTGGTGAATCCCATCTTGATCACTCACCAACTTTGCAAGTACTTGATTGTGCCCAAAAATTTTCCATTATTAAATTAAAAATTTAGCTAGTCTGGTACCAAAGCACAATGAGTTGCTTGCAAGCCACTGTGGTGATCTCAGATCTAAGGGACACTTATATCTATATCCCATCAGAGCAATTCTCGATAGTAGAATACTCTAGAGTTGATCACGTTCACTGATAATGTATCCTTACATCTCACTTGTATGTTATACCAGTGTCTTCACACTTCTTGATTCAAAAGACAACCAACCTATATGACATACAATGACCTATGCTCGATAAATGTTATTATCCTAATTAACAACATATCAATTGGTTGTGAACTGTTTAAGGACTTATCGATAAATTCTCTTTTTATCGAAACTAAATAGTCCTAAGAACATCAACACAATAACAAAGTTCATTAAAAGGTGTAGACTTTATGATAAAAATGCTAAAATATTTATTTTATTTATTAATAAATTAATTATGATTATAAGATAGCTCAACCATCAATAGACTAATGATTGGCTTTGGGACATATGTTCCAATAATTTTCATATTCATTTGTCAGATCTTATAATCCAGATGGATAGCTATCACAAGCATTATCCAAATGAATTTGAGCATTGCCATAGAAAAGAATGTCTCATCATAGTCAATACCATAATGTTGACGATATCCCTTAGCAGCTAGATGGACTTTATAGATCTCCATCTTTCCGTCTATGCTCCTCTTCTTTTTGAAGACCCATTTACATCCAATGGATTTAACCCCTTCGGATGGATCAATCAATATCCATACATCATTGACCTTCATGGACTCCATCTTCGACTTCATGGCCTCGAGTCATGTAACATCCCAAACAAGCAAAATAATAGATCTAAGATTTGTGTTCGTGTATGTGTGGTATAGTAACTTATTTATGGTATATGTAAATCACTTAATTATATTTATAAACTACTTTGAATTAATTTTATCTTGTCAAAGTTTGTTAAAGTTATTTAAATATAAATTATGACTATTTTTCATTGCAAGTCCTAAAAATTTTCTAAGTCTGGAAACTAGCACCTATAAGGGGGGCTATATAAGATATGTACCTTTTTGAAATTAAAGTTAGTGGTAATTGATCATTAGATATTGGTGAGCTATAAAATGATTTTTAACGAATTTTTGAAAAACTTTAATCTATTCATTCTGAAGCAAGAATGTCTTAAAAGTTTTAGATTTTGAAAAATTTGAACTATAACCCAAATCTTGGTATCTTATTCTTAAGGATTTTAATTTTTTGATATTTTTATTAATTCCAAATAAGGGGTATTCTCTTATTTACATTTATGTTTTAAAGTTAATGACATTAACTTAAAAAAAGAAATGTAAATAAGAAGGGTGTTGAGCAGAGCTGAGAAGGGAATATGAAACTAAAATTTTTGAAACCTAGGGGAAGGGATCGACACTTCTCTAAGAGGTATTGATACTATCTCAAAAAAATAGAGAGACTATTTCAAGAAGATCTATGGTGGCACAAGAATGGGCCGACCTACCCATGATAAGTGTTGACACTTTTTCCTGAGTGGTCGACCTAGGGGACGACCTATTTTGAACAAAAGGATTGATCTAGGGGCTATGAATCTAGCAAGTCTACAACTATGGAGAAGCCGAGTGAAGCTCGACCATACTCTAAAACTTCTCCTGAGCATAAACAGGCCCAAACTTCATCTCAGGCATGTCAACCAAGAAGCCCAAATCGAAGGGCATTGTAGAACTCCCCTCCTAGAAGATTTTATAATTATGCCCCCTTGAATGCTCCAAAGATCAAAGTACTAATGGAGATCAAGGAGCAATTACTGAGGCCAAAAAAGATGCGACCTCATCTAGCCAAGCGCAATCCAAATAAGTACTGTCTCTACTATCGTGACCATAGTCATGATATGAAAGAATGTATTCAACTCCAAGACGAGATCAAGGAGCTCATCAGATGAGGTCAGCTAGATCGCTTTTTGAGACATCACCCAAAAAAGAGAGAGGATCGACTAAGAGCTTTGCTGCAACTTGAACCACCTTTGAGGGATGAGCCACAAGAAGATCGACTCCCACTTGGAATCATCAATACCATTGCTGGGGGATATAGATAGGGAGAAGCTAGTAGGTTTATAGAGCTAGCAAACAGGTAGAGGACTAAAGAACCCATCACTTTTACTAAAGAAGATGCACAGAAGGTTCAATTTCCATATAATGATGAGGTTGTAGTAACTTTAAATATTGTTGGTTATGATGTACATCATATTCTGATTGATAATAGAAACTCTGTCGATGTTTTATTTTATGATGCATTCTCCAAAATATCTATACCTGATAATTGAATGGGATCAATAAATTCTCCATTAGTAGGGTTCACTAGTGATGTTGTGCTGGTGGAAGGAATGATTACCTTGTCTGTTGTGATAGGTCGATACCCAAGGCAATCCAAAGCCCAAGTTGATTTCTTGGTAGTGAGGGCTCCCTCAGCTTACAATGCAATCCTTGGCCGAACTGATCTGAATATACATTGGACCATGGTCTTAACTTATTACTTGAAAATAAAGTTTTCAATAAGTTATGGGATCGAACAAGTCAGAGGAGATCAAGCTCTGGCATGGCATTGCTACACAATTGCTTTACATCGAGGAAAGCAAACAAAATCTTGCCCGATGGATGGGCTTGATGAAGGAAATCGAGTAGGATTTTTAGCATGCATTTTAAAAATATTTTTGAATTATATAGCAATAGAAGAATTAGATCAATCTAAAATTAATCTACTAAATGCATTGATCTAATCAATTTAAATCCTACTCAGAATCTAGACATGTTAATATGTAATTTAAAATTTAAATGTGATTGATCAGCAAATCAAATCTGCTCGTTGATACGAGTTTAGAACTCAATACCTATGCGTAGGTAGCTAATCTCCATAATTTGAATCCACCAAAATAAGCTATGGTGTCATGCTCCAATCATACACTCATCCAGCCTCTATGGTTGGTCTACACGGAGCTCCTGGTCCCAACCAGCTCCACTGGAGTGCTAGCTCCTTGTCAGGGCCTTCGATGGCTGATCGTAATCGATCCAATCGATCACCTTCTTTTTGATCTCCCAAATACTCTAGAAAATCA
This sequence comes from Cocos nucifera, assembly GCA_006176705.1. Taxonomy (NCBI): domain Eukaryota; kingdom Viridiplantae; phylum Streptophyta; class Magnoliopsida; order Arecales; family Arecaceae; genus Cocos; species Cocos nucifera. The sequence continues at coordinate 478,245 of QRFJ01000493.1, forward strand.
AAACACTGAGTATGGAGGATGCTGAGTTAGTGTCTCAAGCTTGGTGATGATCAAGTACTCACAACACTCAATCTCTCCACTCGAACCCCAAAGACCTAGTTCTAGGGTTTTGCACTCATCGAAAACCCTGATTACTGAAAATCCTCTCACGCCCTCTCTCTTTGGAATTTTCCCATGAAACAAATTTTCATGGATCAAGGGACTCTCCCTCTATCACACACCTCTTTGAAAACACCTATTAGATAGGTGACCAAAGATTAGAAAATAAAAGAAGTGGCATGTATAGATTTTAAGTGCAAGAATCTCGATTGGACTTTTCCACCCCAGATGGATGCACCCAACTCTAATTTTCTCTCTCTAAGAAACCCTCTCATGCCCCTTATCCTTCTTTCATGTAAACCCATGCACGTCCACATGAAAAATATTTTTAAATGTGTGCTAACAGTGTGATTTGCATGTAGGTTTGGATAAGGGAGAAAGAGGTTAGATGGTTTCAACTAGACACTTGAATTCAAAATTCAAGTGTAGATATTATCTCTTCCCAACACCAAACCAGAGTGTTTGACATGCAGAAGGACTCTCCTTCTACATGCCCACACTCAGAAATGCACAAAAGTGTGCATGAGAAAAGAGTGTGATGCATGGAGAGGATAAGAACAGGAAGTTTCAACCAACTAACCAAAACTTGAATTCAAAATTCAAGTTTATTTGAACTGGTCCAATGCTTGGACCAAGTTAAAAGTAGATGAGAGGAGGGGTGCAGAAACCTTCTTTTGCAAGAGAAAAACTTATGTAAAAAAAATTTGGGGCATGAGACAAGAGTGGAAAAGTCAAAGCAAGGTGGCGTAGGGAGAAAGTTTAAATTCTAACTTACTTTGAATTTGTCTTAATTGGTTTCAACCAAACCAATAATTCTAGACCTAATTAAATTAGATCAAACCAAACCAAATTTGGCTTGACCTAATCTAATAAAATTTTAATCAAATTAGAAATTAATTAGATCCAGATCTTGATCAAATCAGGATCAAATCTTTCATAGCAATTAGGTCATCTCATGACCTTATCGGATCAAAACCAATCAAATCCAATTTGATCAAATCCTCATTGCTCAATCAAATTAAGCTAATCAATAATCAAATTGTTAATTAATCCTCTAAAAATATCAGAATCCAAATCAGATGGATTACCGGATAATAGAGTTCCATCAACATGAAACTTCTGAAGAGTCCCAATCCAATGGGACTCTTAAACCCAGTATCCCAAATGAATGGAACTCATAATCTTAGAATCTCAAACTAGTGAAACTCTTGATTAGAGAATCCTAGATGAGTAGGATTTAGAGTTCCAATCCAGTGGAACTCTTGGTCATAAAGTTTCAGTCCAGTAGGACTCTTGACCATAGTGTCCTAAGTCATCAGAACTCATGATCAGCCATCAGATCAGGTAGGAACTTCTTATGTGTGTGATCCCATAGGTTCGAATCCTAAGCTAGTAGCACAAGAATCAATTTTTTATACCAATCGATGTGACCATCTAGCATTGATACCCAATGTCTGGATAGGTCAAAAAATTGCAATGCAACAATGACGAACCTGTGGAATATGGCTACCATATAATTCATCCCCTTGAACTCAATGCTCAAAAGGACAATCTAGAGTTTACCGTCCTAAAATTCATCTACATTGTATTTCAAAATTTAGTATCCATCAAATGGACCACCCCGATCGAGGGTTTGTTAAATTTAAATATAGTGATGCACTTGCGCCAACACTTGGAGGGGTCAATCCCATCTAGACTCATACACTAACAAGCCAAGTACTTGACTGCATCCACTAGCCTTCCATCACTAAATTAGAAATTCAGATAGTCCAATACCTAAGTGCAGTGAGTTGCTTGCAGATCACCATGGTGATCTCAGGTCTAAGGGACACTTATACCCATATCCTTCACCAACAACTCTTGACAGTAGAGAGCTCCGTAGTTGGATTATGTTCAATGAAATGTATCCCTACACTTCACCTGCATGCCATAAAAGTATCTTCATACTTCTTGGTTAAGAGGACAATCAATACTTATTGCACACAATGACCTACACTCGATACGTTGTCCTCCTGGATAATAATGAATCATTTGATCACGAATACATTTGAGGACTAAACGATAAATCCTTCTTTGTCGAGTTTAAATAGTCCTAAGGACTTCATCACAGAAGAGTTCATTTCAAAAAGATGCACAAAATGATAAAAATGCTAATAGAATAATTTTATTTATTAATAATTCAAGTATAATTATATTTAGCTCAACCATCTACAATCTAGATGATTGGCTTTAGGATACAATTCCCAACAACTCCCACTTAGACCAAAGCCACTCAGAATAGTATCAAATACCTATCCTCCATTTGTGATTATCGAACACTTAACTCCTAGAGCTTTACTAAGGGATCGACCATGTTCTCCTTTTCGTCGATCTTTTGAAGCTCGACGTCATCTCGCTCCATGATTTCTCGTACAAGATGGTAGTGATGCAGAATATGTTTGGTGCATTGATGTGCCTTCAACTTCTTCGCTTGAGATATGACTCCAGTGCTATCACGGTATAGCAGAACCAGACCATCCAAGGAAGATGCCACTTCCAGCTCATCGATGAACTTCTACAGCCACATAGCTTCCTTCGCAGCATTAAATGCCACGGCATACTCTGCCTCACACACAGAATCGGCTACAGTGTGTTGCTTAAAACTCTTCCAGCAAACTACTCCATCATTTAGGAAAAACATGAAACATGACACACTTTTGCTATGATCATGACCTAACCAAAAATTAGAATCAGTATATCCCACAAGTTTCAAGTCAGAATCTCCATAGATGAGCCACTATTCCTTGGTATTTTTCAAATACTTCAGAATTGTCTTCACAACCTTCTAGTGATTTTCACCTGGATCAAACTGGTATCTGCTCACTATCCTTAGGGAGTATGCCACTCTGGTCTCATACACATCATGACTTAAATAATAAAATCCACTATCGAAGTATATGGTATTCTACTTATACGCTCTCTCTCTTGAGGAGTTGTCGGACAATCCCTCTTCAAGAGAAAAATTTCATGGCCTATCGGAAGATAGCCCTTCTTAAAATTCTCCATGCAGAACCTCTTTAACACAGTATTGATGTACGTGGACTGGGATAATTCAAGCAACCTTTTAGATCTATCCCTATAGATCCTCATCCCTAGGATGTAGGAAGCTTCTCCCAAGTCCTTCATGGAGATTTAAGACGACAGCCAAACCTTTATTTCCTGTAATGTAGGAATGTCATTTTCGATTAAGAGAATATCATCAACATACAGTACAAGAAATACAACAATGGAACCATTGGCCCATTTATACATGCAGGGTTCTTCTCCATTCTTAACGAAACCATACGTTCTGATTACTTTATCAAAATGCATGTTCCAACTCAACGATGCCTGCTTTAATCCATAGATGGATCTTTGAAGCCTGCACATCTTAGACTCGTCTATGGATGTGAAACCCTCAGACTATATCATATACACCTCTTCATCTAGCTCTCCATTTAGGAAAACTATTTTTACATCCATTTGCCAGATCTTATAGTCTAGGTATGTCGTTATCGCAAGCATGATCCAAATAGATTTGAGCATTGCCACTAGAAAAAATATCTTATCATAGTCAATACCATAACACTGATGATATTCCTTGGTAACTAGATGGGCTTTATGGGTCTCCACCTTCCCATCCGTGCCCCATTTTCTTTTGAAAATTCACTTACATCCAATGGGTTTTACCCCTTCAGGTGGATCTACTGAAGGAAATAGTGCAAGATTTGCTAAGCTATTTTCAAAATTTTTCAAAAATAGCAAAAAAGTAGTGAAAAATAATTAATCTAATTAATTATCAACTGATCATATTAGATTATTTAACCCTACACATTATGATCTAAACATAATATGCATGCATACATCAATAGATCTAAAAATAAAACTATGTAGTGAACTATTTACTACATCTATGTGTTCAGAATAAAATACCTTTTTGCGGATAGTTGATTGCCATGATCTGATCATCGTCAAGGAGTTCTACTAGTCATGATGTAGCCACACAAGTATCTGGTCTCCATGGATCGTCCATACGAGGCTCCTGGTCCTGATCGGCTCCCATAGGAGTGCTAGCTCGACATCGAAGTCTTTTAGGAGCAGTTTTAATCGAATGCCTTTGATCCTTATCTATGGGCTTCATGGATGCCCCGAGTCATTGCTAGACATAGAGAGAGGTAGAGGAGGTTCTCCACAAATTTTCATCGACTTTCGACACTCATAGCTCATGAAATGGATTCCCGAATCCTAGGTCAAAACACTAGATCAAATGCACCTTGAAACCTTGCGCTAGCCTTTCTCTGGTTTTTCACCTCACGAGATTTTTTAAAACTTTTTCTCACACACCAAGAGGCTCAGGAAAGTCCTTTCTCAATCTTAGATCTATTCTTCACATCCCAAAAATTCCTCCTATTTATTTTGCACCAAAGAGAGTAGGCACCGCATGGAGAGAAAGATCGGGTTGGTTGTTAGGCCAAATTCAAACTCATTTTGAATTCAACCTTCAAACCACCTAATCCCATCCACTTAGGGACATGAGAAAGGATGGGAAACAACCTCTTTTGCATGGAAAAGAATCATGAGAAACCTTTTCTCGTGTAGCAAAAGTGTCGCACAAGAGAAGGGTGGCGCATGGATAAGGTAGAGGTTGTTTTTTATCCAAATTTGAATATCATTCAAATCAAAATAAATAACAACCAAACCTTATCCATTTGGAACATGGGAGACCTGGTCAAAAGATCTTTTGTGCATGGGAAATAAGTCATGAGAGATTTAGATTAAATTTTTAAGTAGGCATGGGTTAAATGGCGCAGAGAAAGAAGACTAGTCAAACTAGTCTTTGAAATTCAAACTTGAACCAATTGAACCAACCAATTCAAAATAGGTTAGGCCCAATTAGACTAATTTAAATCCAACACATTTAGGCTTAATTAGGATCAATTAAATTTCAATAAAATTAAGAATTGATCAAGCCCAATCTTTGATCAAATTAGGGTTCAAACCTCCTCGACGATTAGGTCAACCAACGACCTAATCAGGTCAGACCCAACTGAAATCAATTCAATTGGACTTAGACCAAAAATAATTACTTAATTAAATTAAGTTAATTAGTGATCAAATCACTAATAATACCTCTCATAAAATCAGAGTCCAAATCTTGTGGGTGTTCGAACAACAAAGTTCCATCAAAATGAAACTCCTAATTGAAGAGTTCCAAATCAGTGGGACTCTTGATCCCAGAGTCCGAAAAAAATGAAACTCATGATTGTGGAGTCCCAACTCTCAATCACAGGATCCTAGACATGTAGGACTTAGAGTCTCAGAGCTGTTGGACTCTTGATCGAAGAGTCCCAATCTAGTGAGACTCTTGACCATAGACTCTCAGGCATTAAGACTCAATGTCCTAACCCAGTAGGACTCCCAATCGAAGAGTCCCAGTCCAGTGGGACTCTTGACCATAGAGTCATAGTCGAGTGAAACTCTTCACCAGCCATTAGATCAGGTAGAAACCTCTAGTGTGTATGACTTTGCATGTCTGAACCTAAGTCGGTAGCATAGAAACTAATTTCTATACTAATCAAAGTGACCATCTAGCAATGGTACCCGACGTCAAGATAGATCGAATAATTGCAATCATAATATTTAGAACCTACGCGAATATGGTTACCGTATAATTCATCCCTATGATCTTAGTGTAATAGATGACTCAAGATTAGACTATCAATTCTAGAAAATACATCCATGTCGTGTCTCAAAATAATTAGTCCCATGACTCCTCACTAAGACCACCCTGATCAAGGTTTTGCTAAATTAAAACACAATTGAACACAGCTCCTAAAATCAAGAGTGGTCAATCCCATCTTAATACACGCACCGACTCCATAAGTACTTGACTTTGCCCAGAAATCTTCCATCACTGAATTACAAATTTAGATAGTCCAGCACCAAGATACAGTTAGTTGCTTGGAAGTCACCATGGTGATCTCAGATCAGAGAAACATTTATACCCATATTCCATCGGAGCTAATCTTGATAGGAGAAAAGCCCTGGAGTTGCTCATGTTTAGTGCAGATGTATCCATACATCTCACTTGCATGCCATATCAATATCTCAACACTCCTTAGTTATGAGAACAACCAACCTATATAGCACTCAATGATCTATACTTGATAAATATTGTTATCCTATGCAACAACATATCATTTACTCGTGAGCTATTTAAGGACTAAACGATAAATTCTCCTTTGCCGAATCTAGATAGTCCTAAGAACTTCATCACAACACAGGAGTTCATTAGAAGACAACAAAATTTATAATGAAAAATGCCAAAATAATTTTTATTAATTTATAATTCATATACAATTATAAATATATGGCCTAACTATCAACAAACTGACGATTAGCTTTGGAACACATTCTCAACAATCTTCCACTTGGACTAAAGCCAATCGGTGCAGTATCTAATACCTATCTTCGACTTAAAATCGTCGAACTCCTTCACCGCAACAGCTTTAGTGAATGGGTTGGTCAGGTTCTCCTTCCCATCGATCTTCTAAAGGTTGATGTCACCTCGATCCACAATCTCTCGGATAAGATGGTAGCGACATAGAATATGCTTCATCCACTGGTGTGCCTTTAGTTCCTTCGCCTGAGCAATGGCTCCAGAGCTGTTGCAATAGAGTAGAATTAGACCATCAATGGAGGGTGCTACTTCAAGCTCGGTGATAAATTTTCTTAGCCATACCACTTCTTTGGCAGCATCTGATGCAGCGACATACTCCACCTCACAAACTGAATCGGCCACAATATGCTGCTTGAAACTCTTCCAGTAGATGGCTCCACCATTAAGGATAAATATATATCCTGACATACTCTTGCTATCATCATGATCAGATTGAAAACTGAAGTCTGTGAACCCCATATGTTTTAAGTCCAATTCACCATATACAAGCCACTAGTCCTTAGTATTTCTCAAATACTTCAGGATGGTTTTAACAACCTTTCAGTGATTCTTTCTTGGATTAGATTGATATCTACTCACTACACCTACTGAGTATACCACTTCTGGTCGTGTACATATCATGGCGTACATTATAGAACCTACTGTATAAGCATATGGTATTCTATTCATACACTCTCTATCTGGAGGTGTTTTTGGATAATCCCTCTTTGAAAGAAAAATTTTATGGCCTATCAGTAGATAGCTTTTCTTAGAATTCTCCATGCTGAACCGTTTCAGCATAGATCAACGTATGTAGACTAGGACAATCTAAGTAACCTTTTAGATTTATCTCTATAGATCTTCATCTCTAGGATGTCGGAAGCTTCTCTCAGATCTTTCATGGAGAACTATGATGACAGTCAGATATTTATTTCTGATAATGCAGGGATATCATTTTTGATTAAGAGAATGTCATCCATGTACAATACTAGGAATACTATTGCTGGATCATTAGCCTACTTGTATATGCAGGGCTCCTCTTCATTCTTAACAAAGTCATACGTTTTGATTATTCTATCAAATCGTATATTCCAGCTCCAAGATGCTTGCTTTAGTCCATAAATAGAACTCTGAAGCTTACACACCTTAGACTCATCTATGGATGTGAAACCTTCAGGTTGTATCATATACACCTCTTCATCTAGCTCTCCATTCAGTAAAGTTGTTTTCACATCCATCTACCAGATTTCATAGTTCAGATGGACAGCTATAGCAAGAATAATTCGAATGGATTTAAGCATTACCACAAGAGAGAATGTCTCATCATAGTCAATACCATAATGTTGATGATATCTCTTGCCAATCAGACGAGCTTTATAGATCTCCACCTTTCCATCTGTGCCTCTTTTCCTTTTGTTGACCCACTTACACCCTATGGGTTTTATCCCTTCAGATGGGTCAACCAATGTCCAAACATCATTGACCTTCATGGATTCCATCTTGAATTTCATGGCCTCAAGCCATTTCTCAGAGTCGGATCTCTGCATTGCATCCATATAGGTGATTGGGTCCTGATCGTACTCATCAAATTCGATAAGATCCCCATCTTGGACCAAAAAATCATAGTATCTATCCAGTTGACGTGGTACTCTACCAGATCGCCTTAAGGATACTTCTACAATGGGTTATGGGTATGATCTAATCAGATCCAGCTCAGGTTCAACAACTTATATCTATTCTTACACCTATCATATTTCATGAAGTTCGATCTTGGAGGCATTAGTTCCTTCACCAAGGAATTCTTTTTCTAAAAAGACTACCTTAAGGCTGACAAACACTTTTTGCTCATTAGCAAGATAGAAGTAGTATCCTTTGATTTTTTTTGGATAATCTATAAAACTACACTTATCAGATATAGGTCCAAGCTTGTCTATCATGAAACGTTTGACGTAAGTTGGACACCCCCAAACCCTAAGGTGTGAAAGCATTGGCTTACGCTCTATCCATTTTCATATGGTATTTTATTAATAGATTTACTCAGAACCCTATTTAGAATGTAACAAGCTGATTCGAGAGCATATCCCCATAGGAAGATTGGCAAACCAGCAAATCCCATCATGGATCGAATCATGTCCAATAGGATCTGATTTCTTCTTTCAGATACACCATTATGTTGTGGTATTCTTGGAGGGATCCATTGGAAGAGAATCTCGTTCTCTCCAAGATATATCAGAAACTCATTGGAAAGATACTCACCCCCTCGATCAGATCGAAGAATTTTAATACTCTTTTCAGTTTGCTTTTCTACTTTATTTTGAAATAGTTTGAACATTTCAAATGGCTCTGACTTATGCTTCATTAAATAGACATCCTCAAACCTCGATAGATCGTCAGTGAAGGTTATGAAGTAGAAATATCCACCTCTGACACTTGAGCTCATGGATCCACATACATCCGAATGAACTAAATTCAAGAGTTCAGTGGCTCCTTCACTTTTTTCAGTAAAAGATGACTTTGTCATCTTACCAAGAAAACAAGACTCACAAGTCGGAAGTGACTCACAATCACTAACCTCAAAAGATCCTTCTTGAGCTAACATATTAATTCTATTCTTGCTAATATGACCTAGCCTATAGTGCCAAAGGTAGACATCAGACACACCACTAATTCTAGGACATTTATTGGAGGATTGAACCATGTTAACAGGCATAGAAAGTAAATAAATTTTATTATTTAATTATCTAATCAAAATTATAATACCATTCAAAATGACATTATAAAATATTTTTTTTATTGATATTTCAAAATCACTCATGGCCAAAAGGCCTATAGAAATGACATTGAATATGAAAGTTGGACAATAATGACATTCATTAAGAATAAATTTATTTGAATTAATTATAAGGTTCATGATTCCTAAAGCTAAAATTGAAACTTGTCTTCCATCTCCAATGTTCAGAAATCTCTCATCTTGATCAAATCTCCTACTGACCTACAAGCCCTGCATAGAATTATAAATATGATAAGGGCTTCCAGTATCTAATACCCAGGTAGTAGAATCAAATAAGAAAAAATTGCAAGGTGTTATCATATAATTATCTTGCCCAGCAACCACTTGCTTCTTCCTCGACCTATTTGGATCTAAGGAGGAAATATATAGAGGACGGTTCCTCTTCTAGTGCCCCTGCTTCTTGCAGAAGAAGCACTCTGCCTGGCTCTGGTCGGGCTTGCACTTCTTGATCTGACCTTGTGTAGTCATCCCAACATGCGGCCGCACCTTCTTGTTTTTCTTCTTCTTGTTCTTCTTTCCTTTCTTAAAGGGTTGACGATCAGAAGAAGATCCTCTCACTACATTCATCATTTCTTGTAGAGTTGGTGATCCTTCTTAAAGTTCTACAGCAATCCCAACAAGCTGAGGTAGTTCACTGCAGGCTTTATCATTCTAAAATGAGTTAGGAAGGAGACGAAAGACTTGGATAAGGAATTAAGGATCGTATCCTTACTGAGCTGCCTGTACGGAGAAAAGCCCAGCTTGCTAAGATGCTCAATTATCTCGATCATGTACAATACATGATCGGTGACTGAGGCCCCATCCCTCATCCGAGCGTTGAAAATGGCACAACTTATTTTGTGCCTTTCAACATCATCCGGCGTGCCAAAGGAGTCGTTCAATATTTGAAGCATCTCCTGTGGCTGGGCATTTTTAAACCTATAGCTAAACTTATCATTTATTATCGCCAGCATTATATATTAAATGGTGGTGTGGTCATTGAGCCACTGAGATAAGTGTCTTGGATCGCTCCTTTAACATTCAGGACTGGCCCCTTAGGTGTTGGATCCATTATCACATAAAGGATCTGCTCATACTCTAGGATGATTTTCAACTTATTATATCAGCTATCATAGCTAGGTCCTATTAATTTGTCATTATTTAACAATGACCAGAGCGATAGATTAGTGGCCATGTCTGTACAAAAAGAAAAACCAAATCTAATTAGTATATGAATTATTAATCCTAAAGACTTGGACTTTAGTCTAAAGTTCCTCCCATTATTTTATACAAATTGATAGCCTCTACCTCCAATTCGAGGAATTACTTTAATTTTTTAGTGGATACTAGAATCCACATAGACTACACATGAGCCCAACTTTGGTTGGTCAACCCATGTGCACCTATGGGTAGATTCAAAATCAATTGTTTCTCTAAACAACTTCTAGTAATATTGATTTTTTCCCATAGACCTAATCAGTAGGCTTTAGCCTCCACTGAAAAGGTTTGGTTAGGTCCAACCATTAACATGACCATATTTGGTCTTATCTAACTAATAAATGATCAGGCCCGACTTTGGTCAACCAACCTAACCACCATCAGAAAGACTTAACCAAATTATTATTTTATGAATGATAATTTCATTAGTCAATAATCACCAAGCCTTTGGGCCTCTAATGATCATTATACTAATGAACCCATTATCATTCAACTTAATGGGAGGCTATGATTTAGTTATCTATATAACTTTTTCATTTTTAGGGACCTAATAATTCTAGAGGATTTAGTAAACTAATTTAAGAAAATTTAGTGAGCCAATTTTGATCCTTCCACTAACTTCAGCAAGTCAGAAAAAGGATCTAATCTAAGCTGGCAATAGGAGCACCTAAATTAATCAGACTGATTTACCTAATAGATATGGGTGAGTCTGAATAATCAAGTGATCTAATCAAAATCAAACTTTCCACGATGGCCAACTAAGCGAGATCAGTGGAAGGGATATGCCATTAACTCGTCAAAGACCGAATCAGTGCGAGTAGCTTCCAATTAAAAACCACTGATCAAATTGTCAGACTTACCTTAGACACCATTCAGTTCATTAGTTTTAATTTGACTAACCTAGTAATTTCGGATTCGATCGCGTAGCCTTGAATCAAGACCATTTGGTCCTTGTTAAAGGCATAGACTTGACCAACTACAACTATTGTAATTGAGTCTATAGAGTCCTTGACCTAATCTAAATTAATATTTAATTAAATTTGATCAATTACTCTAAATTAGTCCACCTTTTAACTAACCTTAGGTTTAACCCAATTTATGGACCTAATTCAGCTAACCCAATAACCCACAAGTTTATGATTAATGACTTAGAGTCTTAATTCACATTTCTAGACACTAAATCATTAAAATTAATTTTTAATTAAGTTTATGGGCTGAGGGTTAGGGTTCGGCATTTTAAAAATATTTTTTTTTTATTTTGAAAGGTTCTTTACAACTTAGCATTGTTCACTAATTGAGTCGACTCATTAAATCATCTTAATTCATAAATAATACTAGTTGTAGGGTTTAATATGAAACTATGTACACTACATAATCATGAAATCATGAATCAAACTTTATCTAATTATACATTCATGATCATAAATTAGATTAAAATCTAATATAACTTGTTCATAAAAATATTAGATCAAATCTAGTAATTTCATGATTAACGATATAGATCAGTAACATACCAGGATAACCTTTTCACTATACTTGGTAAACCCTACAGTAGGACAACCTGTAGTCCGTGCGATCTAAATTTTAACTTTTTAGATTTAATTATTTAAATTATTAGATTAATAATTAGATTAAATCTAAATTATTAATCTAAATATGCAAGCATATCATGTTTAAGGAACCTTGCTCTGATACCAATTGAAGAAAACAGTGCAGAGTTTGCTAAGATATTTTCAAAATTTTTGAAAATAGCAAAGAAGCAATGAAAAATAATTAATCTAATTAATTATCTACTAATCATATCAGATTATTTAACCCTGTACATTATGATCTAAACATAATATGCATGCATACATCAATAGATCTGAAAATAAAACTATGTAGTAAACTATTTACTACATCTACATGTTCATAACACAATACCTTTTTGTGAATAGTTGATCACTATGATCTGATCATTGTCAAGGAGTTTTGCTGGTTACGATACAGCCACACAAGTGTCTGGCCTTCATGGATTGTCCAAATGAGGCTCCTGGTCCTGATTGGCTCCCATGCGAGTGCTAGCTCGACACCAGAGTCTTTTAGGAGCTATTTTGATCGAATACCTTCAATCCTTATCTATGGGCTTCATGGATGCTCCGAGTCATTGGTAGATATAGTAGAGAGGCAGAGGAGGTTCTCTGCAAAGTTTCGTGGGCTTTCGACACTCGTGGCTCACGAAATGGATTCCCGAATTCTAGGTCAAAACACTAGATCAAATGCACCTTGAAACCTTATGCTAGCCTTTCTCTGGTTTTTCACCTCATGGGATTTTTTAAAACTTTTTCTCACACACCAAGAGGCTCATGGAAGTCCTCTCTTAATCTTAGATCTATTCTCTCATGTTCCAAAAATTCCACCTATTTATTTTGCACCAAAGAGAGTAGACACCGCATGGAGAGAAAGATCGGGTTGGTTGTTAGGCCAAATTCAAACTCATTTTGAATTCAACCTTCAAACCACCTGATCCCATCCACTTAGGGACATGAGAAAGGATGGGTGAAAACCTCTTTTATGTGGAAAGAAATCATGAGAAACCTTTTCTCGTGTAGCAAAAGTGTCGCACAAGAGAATGGTGGTGCATGGATAAGGTAGAGGTTGTTTTTTATCCAAATTTGAACCTCATTCAAATCAAAACAAATAACAACCAAACCTTATCCATTTGAAATGTGGGAGACCTGGTCAAAAGCTCTCTTTTGCATGGAAAATAAGTCATGAGAAATTTAGATTAAATTTTTATGTAGGCATGGGTTAAATGGCGCAGAGAAAGAAGACTAGTCAAACTAGTCTTTGAAATTCAAACTTGAACCAATTGAATCAACCAATTCAAAATAGGTTAGGCCCAATTAGGCTAATTTAAACCCAATACATTTAGGCTTAATTATGCTTAATTAAATTCCAATAAAATTAGGATTTGATCAAGCCCAATCTCTGATCAAATCAGGGTTCAAACCTCCTCGACGATTAGGTCAACCAACGACCTAATCGGGTCAGACCCAATTGAAATCAATTCAATTGGACTTGGATGAAAAATAATTAATAAATCAAATTAAGTTAATTAGTGGTCAAATCACTAATAATACCTCTCATAAAATCAAAGTCCAAATTCAGTGGATGTTCGGACAACAGAGTCCCATCAAAATGAAACTCTTGATCGAAGAGTCCCAAACCAGTGGGACTCTTGATCCCAGAGTCTGAAATAAGTGAAACTCATGATTGTGGAGTCCCAACTCTCAATTATAGAGTCCCAGACATGTAGAACTCAGAGATCTAGAGCTGTGGGACTCTTGATCAAAGAATTTCAGTCCAGTGGGACTCTTGACCATAGACTCCTAGACATTGAGACTCAATGTCCTAACCCAGTAGGGCTCCCGATTGAAGAGTCCCAGTCCAGTGGGACTCTTGACCATAGTCCTAGTCGAGTGGGACTCTTCATCAGCCATCAGATTAGGTAGGAACTTATAGTGTGTGTGACTTCGCAGGTCCGAACCTAAGCTGGTAGCACAGAAATCAATTTCTATACTAATCGAAGTGACCATCTAGCAATGGTACCCCACATTCGGATAGGTCGAATAATCATAATCGCAACATTCAGAACCTACACAAATATGGTTACCATATAATTCATCCCTATGACCACTGTGTAATAGATGACTCAGGGTTAGACTGTTAATCCTAAAAAGTACATCCATGTCATGTCTCAAAGTAATTAGTCTCGTGACTCCTTACTAAGACTACTCTAGCCAAGATTTTGCTAAATTTAAACTTAATTGAACACAGCTCCTAAAATCAGGAGTGGTCAATCCCATCTTGATACATGCACCAACTCCATAAGTACTTGACTATGCCAATAAACCTTCTATCATTGAATTAGAAATTCAGATAGTCCGGTACCAAAATATAGTGAGTTGCTTGAAAGTCACCAAGGTGATCTTAGGTCAGAGGAACATTTATAATCATATTCCATCAGAGATAATCTTGGTAGAAGAAAAGCCCCGAAGTTGGTCACGTTCAGTGCAGATGTACCGATACATCTCACTTGCATGCCATATCAGTGTCTCAACACTCCTTGGTTATGAGGACAACTAACCTATATGGCACACAATGACCTATACTTGATAAACGTTATCATCCTAAGTAACAACGTATCATTTGGTCGTAAACTACTTAAGGACTAAACGATAAATTTTTCTTTATCGAATCTAGATAGTCCTAAGGACTTCATCGCAACATAGGAGTTCATTAGAAGACAACAGAATTTATGATGAAAAATGCTAAAATAACTTTGATTAATTTATAATTCATATACAATTACAAATATATGGCCCAACCATCAACAGACTAACGATTGCCTTTGGAACACATTTCCAACATCTACTAGTGTCCACACACTGTTGATCTTCATGGACTCTATTTTGAATTCCATGGCTTTTAGCTACATATCGGAGTCAGACCTCTACATGGCATTCATGTAGGTGATTGGATCTTCATCGTTCTCATCATGTTCGATAGGACCACCATTCTGGACCAAAAAATCATAGTATCGTTTGGTTGATGTGGTACTCTATCAGATCTTCTTGGTGCCATTTCAATAGGTTCTAGATTTGATCTTATCAAATCTAGTTCTGCAGGTTCACTAGAATGTATTGGTTCTTCCACCTGTCCAACTTCATTAATTTCAACATTAGAGGTAGCTGTTCCTTCACTAAGGAACTCCTTTTCAAAAAAGATTGCTCTATTGTTGACGAACACCTTTTGTTCTTTAGCAAGGTGAAAGTAATAACCCCTAGTTTTCTTAGGATACCCTATGAACAAGCATTTATGGGACCTAGGTCCAAGCTTTTTTGGCTGCAAATGTTTAACATAAGCTGGACATCCCCAAACCCTAAAGTGAGAGAGTGTCGACTTACGCCTAGTCCATATCTTATACGGAGTCTTTGCAACAAACTTGCTCGAAACATTATTCAAAATAAAATAGGTAGTTTCTAGTGCATAACCCCAAAATGAAATTGACAGACTTGTAAACCCCATCATGGATCAAACCATATCCAACAGGGTTCGATTCCTCCTTTCAAATACACCATTATGCTTTGGTGTTCTAGGAGGGGTCCATTATGAGAGAATTCCATTCTCTCCTAGATATGTCAAAAACTCGTTGGAAAGATATTCACCTCCTCGGTCAGACCAAAGAGTTTTAATACTTTTTTCAAGTTATTTTTCTACCTCATTTCAATATCATTTGAACATTTCAAACGAATTGGATTTACTCTTCATAAGATAGACATACCCATACCTAGATAGGTCATCAGTAAATGTAATGAAGTAGTAAAATCCACCTCTAGCATATGTGTTCATAGGTCTACATACATCACTATGTACTAGACCTAGAAGCTTAGTGGCCCGCTCATCCTTTCTAGTAAAAGGTGATTTAGTTATCTTACCAAGAAAATAGAACTCACAGATATTCAATAATTCACAATCATCAATGTCAAGGATATGCTTCTTGACTAACATGTTAATCCTATTCTTGTTTATATGATCGAGCCTATAGTGCCAAAGATAAGCATTAGTGACATTATCTAGTTTTAGTCGTTTATTCAACATGTACATTACACTAATAGACTGTGATAAAATATAAATATCATTTTTTAATTATTCTTACATTATTGTGACATCATTCATAATGATATCACAATAATGTCTCTTTATTGATAAACTATAACCATCTTAGGCCAAAAGCCCAATGAACATTATGTTCATCATAAAAGATGGACAATAATGACAGTCACTTAAAATGACACTATTATTTTTAAAAAATAGTTCAAGAGTTCCCAATGCTAAGACTACAATTTCACTTCCATCCCCAACATTAAGAAATCTATTATCATTCTCAAATTTTCTATCAATTTGAAGTCCATGCAATGAATTACATATATGAATCGAACTTTCAATATCTAATACCCAGGTAGATGTATCATATATTGAGAAATTGCAAGGCATTATCATATAATAGCCTTGACCAGCAACCACTTGCTGATTTCTCCTATTTAGCCTATTTGGGTTAAGAGGATAATTTTTCTTTGGGTCTGCCTTATTAGGGTCAATACTAGACTCCTTGTTCTTAGGTCCTAAACACTTGCCACTGTCCAATAGTGAATGGAGCGGACTAACTCTAGCCATTCTAATTATCTGAAAGAAAAACATGAAACCTTATAAGTACTCGAACTAATTAATCCTAAAGACTTGGACTTTAGTCTAAAGATTCTTTCACTATTTTTAACGAATTGATAGCCTCTACCTCCAATCCGAGAAATTACACTAACTCCTTAGTGGGTATTAGAATCCACATAGACTACATATGGGTCCGAGGAAAGCTCTGGCTAACCCATGTACATCTATAGGTAGGTTCACAGCCAATTATTTCTCTAAATAATTTTTAGTATTTAAGTTTTGCCCCAGATGCCAAATCAGTAGGCTATGGCCTCCACTAAAAAGATCTGGTTAGGTCTATCCATTAATATGATTGACTTCGATGCATCAAACCAATGATAACCAGGCCTGAGGAAAGCTCTGGCTAACCTAATCACCATTAAGAGAGTGCGACCTAATCATCATATGATGTACAGTAATTTTAATATCTAAATAAACACTAGGTATAAGGCACCTCCAATGTTCATCCAGAAAATTAGACTTATTACTATTCACCTTAATGGAAGGCTATGACTCGGTTATCCCCATAACTTAGTCATTTTAAGGATCTAATAATTTAGAGGATTCGGTTTATATGTGATTTAAGGATAGAAAGGATACTGACCAAATTTCTCCTACTGATTTCACCAAGTCAAGTCCTCCCACTAACTTCATCAAGTCAATAGGTTAGGACTTGGATCAATTTAGGTCCATGGGCATCTTGTTCAATCTTACTGATTAAAATTAGTCAATTGATTCCTAATCACATGGGTCAATCCAAATCACCAATTGATCTAATCAAATTCTAATCGACCATGTCGATCAAGTATGTGAGATCAATGGAAGGGATATGCCATTAACTCATCAAAGATCGAATCAGTGCGAGTAGCTCCTAATTAAAAATCACTAGTCTAGACTACCAAACTTACCTTAGACACCAACCGATTAATTAGGTTTAATTTGATCAACCTAGCAATTTTGGACTTAACCGTGTAGCCATGAATCAAGTCCATCTTAGTCTTGTTAAAGACATGGACTTATCTAACTACAACAATTGGAGTTGATTCTAAAGTGTTCTTGATCTAATCCAATTCAACACTTGGTTAGATTTTATCAATTACTCTAGATTAATCCATTCTTTAACTAACCTTAGGTCTAACTCAATTAATGGACCTAATTCATCTAATGCTTTAACCCACAGTCTTATGATTTTGTCTTAGGATCTTTAATTCATAATTCTAGAATCTAAAAGACCACTTAATTCTTTTAATTAAGTTTTTGGATTGATGGATCAGGGTTTGGCATTTTGAAAAAAGTTTTTAAATTTTGAAAGATTTATATTTTCTATTTTTCAAATAGGTCGACTCATTTCGGAAATGGGTTGGCTCATTTCTCAAATAGCAATCTATTGCTAGTTTTAAATAGAAAACAAAACATAATGAAAATTAAACTATGAATCAACCTTTTAGATTTAATCTAAAACACATTCATATTTAATTTTTCAATTGAAATAATTTCAATCATTAAAATTCTTTCACTGTTCATCTTAATGAATGAGTTCACGGTGGCACCTCACCACCATAAGGGATCCCCACTGAATGGGAGGAGATGGCCTTTAAACTATACTTATCCCTTATGATCGGATGGCTTGATAGCTCATTCATTTTCGATTACTAAATTATCTGGATTAAGCATATCAAATATACTAATATTTAATTTTTAATTACATATTAGACATGTCAAGCAATCCAGTTGCTCTGATACCATCGAAGGAAATTGAACAGGGTTTTTAGCATGCATTTTCAAAATATTTTTAAATTATATAGCAGTGAAAGAATTAGATTAATCTAAAATTAATCTATTGCATGCATTGATCTAATTAATTTAAATCCTACTCAGGATCTAGACATGCTAATATTAATTTAAAATTTAAATGTGATTAATCAGTAAATCAAATCTGCTGACCGATACGAGTTCAAAACTCGATACCTAGTATGGATAGCTGATCTCCATAATCTGAATCCATCGAAATAAGCTATGTGTCATGTTGCAGTCGTACACTTATCCAACCTCTATGGTTGTCTACATGAAGCTTCTAGTCCCAACCAGCTCCACTAGAGTGCTAGCTCCTCACCGAGGCCTTCGATGGCTGATCGCGATCGATCCAATCGATCACCTTCTTTTTGATCTCCTGAATACCCAAAAAAATTAGAACACTAAGTATGGAGGATGATGAGTTGATTTCTAAAGTTTGGTGATGATCGGGTACTCAAAGCACTCAATTTCTCCACCCAAACCCAGAGACCCAGCTCTAGGGTTTTGCACTCACCAAAAACCCTGATTACCGAAAATCCTCTCACGCCCTCTCTCTTTGGAATTTTCCCACGTAACAATTTTTCACAGATCAAGGGACTCTTCCTCTATCATACACCTCTCTGAAAACACATATTAGATGGGTGACCAAAGATTAGAAAATAAAATAAGTGGCATGTAAAGATTTTAAGCACAAGAATCTCGGTTTGACTTTTCCACCCTAGATGGATGCGCCCCACTCTGATTTTGTCTCTCTAAGAAACCCACTCATGCCCCTCAGCCTTCTTTGACATAAACCCATGCACACCCACATGAAAAAAAATTTTAATGAGCACTAACAATGTGATTTGCATGTAGGTTTGGATAAGGGAGAAAGAGGTTTGATGGTTTCAACTAGACATTTGAATTCAAAATTCAAGTGTAGAAATTATCTCTTCCCAATGCCAAACCAGAGTGTTTGATGCATAGAAGGACTCTCCTTCTACATGCCCACACTTATAAATGCACAAAAGTGTGCGTGAGAAATGAGTTTGACTCATGGAGAGGATAAGAACAGGAAGTTTCAACCAACAAACCAAAACTTGAATTCAAAATTCAAGTTTATTTGAACTGGTCCAATGCTTGGACCAGGTCAAAAGTAGATGAGAGGAGGGGTGCAAAAACCTTCCTTTACAAGAAAGAAACTTATGTAAAAAAAATTTGGGGTGTGAGACAAGAGTGGAAAAGTCAAAGCAAGGTGGCGCAGGGCGAAAGTTTAAATTCTAACTTATTTTGAATTTATCTTAATTGGTTTCAACCAAACCAATAATTCTAGACCTAATTAAATTAGATCAAACCTAACCAAATTAGACTTAACCCAATCTAATAAAATTTTAATCAAATTAGAAATTAATTAGGTTCAAGTCCTGATCAAATTAGGATTAAATCTCTTATAGCGATTAGGTCATCACATGACCTTATCGGGTCAAACCCAATCGAATCCAATTCGATCAGATTTGATCAAATCCTTATTACTTAATCAAATTGAGCTAATTAGTAATTAAATTACTGATTAATCCTCTAAAAATATCAAAGTCCAAATTGGATGGATTACCGGGCAATAGAGTCCTATCGACATGAAACTCCTAAAGAGTCCCAATCCAGTGGAACTCTTGAATCCAGTGTCCCAATGAATGAAACCGGTGATCTTAGAGTCTCAGATCAGTGAGACTCCTGATCAAGAAGTCTTAGATGAGTAGGACTAAGAGTCTCAATCTACTAAAACTTTTGGTCACAGAGTTTCAGTCCAGTGGGACTCTTGATCATAGTATCTTAGGTCATTAGGACTCATGATCAGCCATTAGATAAGGTAGAAACTCCTTATGTGTGTGACCCCATAGATTTGAATCCTAAGTCAGTAGCACAAGAACTAATTTTCTATATTAATCGATATGATCATCTAGCAAAGGTACCCGACGTCTGGATAGATCGAAAAGTCGCAATGCAACAATGACGAACCTATGGAATATGGTTATCGTATAATTCATCCCCTTGAACTTGATGCTCAAAAGGATGATCTAGGATTTACTATCAATCCTAAAATTCATCCATATTGTATTTCAAAATTTAGTGTCCACCGAATGGACCACCCCAATCGAGGGTTTGCTAAATTGAAATACAATGATGCACTTGCTTCAACATTTGGAGGGGTCAATCCCATCTTAACTCACACACCGACAAGCTAAGTACTTGCCTGCACCTAGTAGCCTTCCATCACTGAATTAAAAATTTAGGTAATCTGGTACCTAAGTGTAGTGAGTTGCTTGTAAGTCATCATGGTGATCTTAGATCTAAGAGACACTTATACCCATATCCTTCATGAGTAACTCTTAATAGTAGATAGCTCTATAGTTGGATCACATTCAGTGAAATATATCTCTACACTTCACTTGCATGACATAACAGTATCTCCATACTTCATGGTTAAGAGGACAACCAATACTTATAGCACATAATGACCTACACTCGATATGTTGTCATCCTGGATAACAACGAATCATTTGATCACAAATACATTTGAAGACTAAATGATAAATCCTCCTTTGTCGAGCCTAAATAGTCCTAAAGACTTCATCACAGAAAAGTTCATTTTAGAAAGATGCACAAAATGACAAAAATATCAATAGAATAATTTTATTCATTAATAATTCAAGTACAATTATATTTAGCTCAACCATCTACAATCTAGATGATTAGTTTTAGGATATAATTTCCAACACTTGATGCCCATGATGATTTGATTGGAAAATGAGGGGAACTAATTGAAGACCTTCTTATAGTTCCCATAAATGATGGGCACGAGGATCATGTTATTCAAATTAGCTCCAACTTGAGAGAAGAAATCAGGAAGCAGCTCATCACCTTCTTATAAAGAAATGCCGACGTCTTCGCTTGGATACCAACAGATATGCCGGGCATTGATGTTGAAGTAATGGAACATCTGTTAGATGAGTGCCCTAAAAGCTAGATTTGCTGACACTTGTAATATACTTTATAGAGGCATTTTTATAATTATAACTTAAAATTAATAAAGGATTATTTTCTTCTATCATATTGTGTATATATAGTGTCTATGATACATCCTTTAAGTTAATGGAATTCTAATACATATTTTTAAGAGTTGAAAATTTAAGGCATGTATTTTCATAATTAACTCATAAACAGCTTCCAACCGTAGGATCATCATGAGGATGGTGATCGATCCAAAAGATTGGTGTACGATCACTTTCCTAAGATAGATGAGTCTTGAGTCTATGGTGTGGAACACCGAAGTGAGAGTATAGGTACTTGTTAGAGAATGAGGGCACTGAGCGTGACCACCTCGAGCAGTCATAAGAAAGTCTATGTTCTCGTCAATGACTGAGCTCGATGCTGCAATTGTGTGTCTGATTTTTAGATCTGAGGTGCATCGGTAGTTCACCTTCAGTGTGTTATAGTTTGACTACACCATAACTCGATCTTCTAGCTACTCAAAATCCTGAGGTGTAAATTGGCCATAGCATGTTCATTATAGGAACTGATTCGTATCAAGATAGAATCTATCAACTTCGGTAGAGGAGTAGTCCTATGATGATCATGAGATTGAATCTTAAGCCCATGGTCATGGCAGTGTGATATAATAGAAATGAGTTTACTATTAGGGTTTGACATCGGACTCAAATCAAATGATTCATTCATAAGATAGGGTGTTAGGTTTGATGAGTTCACCTTAACCCTAATCCTGTCAGGGCTTATGATAGAAGAACCTAATCACATAGGTAGCTGCATCGAGAGGTTCGTCTTCAATTTTGATGGATTACCACCATATACTGTTAGCTGTCACTAGTAGATTTTGAAAGTAATTAGAATGATCTTAATGATTGATCATTCTAATTGGATGAATCAAAAGAGTTTTGGTCCATCGAAAAGTGTTTCGATGATGTCGATAATAGAGATCACGATATGTCTCATTATCATACAAAATTAAACCTAACTAGGTCATACATACAAGAGTTTGGGTCTAGATGACATCAATTGAGCTAATCTAGTTCGATTGATTTAGATTAGATCCAATTAGATTCAAGAAAATCATGCTAGCATACGGTTGAGCCTAACATTCTTCTTCTATAGTCTTTTTGATTCATCTTAATTGAGTCAAATTGGATTTGGCTCATCCAAAAATCTTGTATGGATTTGTCCTGGTCTGATTGGAGCTTGTCCAGGTCAGAAATGTGTTGTCCTAATCCATCAAATGGGAATAAGATAATACCTACCAATTCACGTAACCTTCAGGACAAGACCTGCTATTTTCCCATTTCTTTCAAACATTGACTTGGTCTTTGAAAGAAAGAAGAGGGTAGACATGCACCCCCTACTTTTTATCTAGGGTGCATGCCCCTAGAGGATTTTTTATGAAGAATAATGTGTGCACTATTGAAAAATGTATCCCAAAACCAATCATCAGCCTATTAATGGTTGAGCTATATTATAATTATAATTAATTTATTAATTAATAAAATATATTTTTGATATTTTTCATCATAAATTTTCATCTTCAAACAAACTCCATTATTATGATAAAGTCCTTAGGACTATTTAGATTTGATAAAAAAAGAATTTATCAATTAGTTCTTAAAACTGTTCACGACCAAATGATAGACTGTTAATTCGGACGACAGTGTCTATCAAGCATAGGTCACTATACGCCATATAGGTTGATTGTCCTTTTAACCAAGAAGTGTAGAGATACTGGTATGATATATAGATAAGATATAGAGATACATCATCACTGAATGTGACCAACTCCAGAGCATTCTGCTATTGAGAATATCTCCGATGGGATATAGGTATAAATATCCCTTAGACCTAAAATCACCTGAGTAGCTTGCAAGCAACTCAGTGTACTTTGGTACCAGACTAACTAAATTTTTAATTCAGTAATGAAAGGCTTCTAGACACAGTCATGTACTTGCAAAGTTAGTGTGTGATCAAGATGAAATTGACCACTCCAAGAGTTGGAGAAGAATGTATTACTGTATTTCAATATAGCAAAATCTTGGCCAAGATAATCCATGAGATGGATTTGGTATTTTGAAATATAATATGGACAATCTGATTAGAGTTGATAGTTTAACTCTGAGGTATTCTACGAGCATTTTGCTCAAGAGAATGAATTATATGAAAACTATATCCACATGGATTCTAAGGATGTTGTTCTACACATACGATCTATCCGACCATCGGGTATCATTGCTAGATGGTCACTTCGACTGGTATAGAAATTTATTTTTATACTACCAACTTAGGTTTAGACCTATAGGATCACACATATTAGAGTTTACGGTCCGATCGGATGGTTGATCAATGATTGAGAATCATTCTAAAATGATCAATACGATTGATGTTTAACCTAGTGCAAATATTGTAGGAGGATCGATTAGCAATTTGATTGCTAATTAGCTTAATTTGATTAAGTCAAAGGTCTGAGATTAAGTTTAATTAAATATAATTTAATTATATTTATTTTGGGCTTGATTGGATCAAGTTCAATTGGTTTATTTGACAAGCCAAGTGCAAGGAACAACTAATCCTAGTTCAACTAGGACTTAGATCAACCCAATTTTTTAATTTCATTAAAAAAATAAATTAAAATTAAATTAAATTAAATTAAGTTCTTAATTAGATTAAGGTCTAACTTAATTAGGTTGAATTAATTTTAATTTTATTTGGTTTGAGAAACCATATTGACCAAGTCAAATATGGAATCCTAGTAAGACTAGGATCCATCTTGCACCACCTATATCCCATGCCTCCCCATGCCCACTCTCCTTTTATTTCTGATGACAAATCTCCTCTCCTTGGTCTTCACACATGCCCACTTATCTTCTCTCTTTCTCATATGGCAATTAGTTGTGGACTCAGTCAAAGGAGGAAGTTTGAATTTGATTTGAATTTTTCTTTGGATAGAATTTTAGGAAGCTAAAACTCTTCCCATGCATGCCACCCATTCTCCCTATTTTCTCTCTAATTTATTTGGTCAAAAATAAGGAATTTTGTGCACTTTTCTCTAGTGGTCCATGCCAAAAAGAAAGGAGGGAGCGTCCAAGTGTTGGGCACCCCAACTAGTTGCCATGTTTGTTCTTTCTTAGTCTAAGAATTTGATCCAACAAGGACTCCTATATAACTCATTATATAGGATGAATTTTTGGCTAATTTTTAGACATGTTCTAGATCTTGGAGAGTGCTTTTGGGTGTGTGAATACCATGGTGAGAGATCTCTTGGGCATTGGGTTTTCATAGACACCAATCTAGATGTCTAGGTGAGAGAATAGAGAAGAAGAGGGTCTTCTTCTAGGGTTGCTTTGTTCTTCTCTTATCCTCCTCTTTTGATATCTTTTTTGAGAATGTCTCAGATTTGAATCTCTCCTCTTCCTTCTATTTTTTGGAGGAGTCCAAATCTAGAAGAAGAAAGCATTGGATTAACTATCGAAGAAGGATCAACACAGTACTAGCATACTGTGTTGCTTTCCTGTGTAGGACTTTTGATCGAAGTTCATGGGCATGTGTGGACATCTCTTAGAGGACGAACATGTATACAGCTTGGAGCATCATTCTCAAGCAAGGATCAGTAAGTTAGAACATCTAACTTGCATAGGTAATACAGATCTGATCTATTTTTACATACCTGCATTAGATGTAGTATAGATGCATGTTGATATGATCAACATGTTCTTCTTCCTTTACATTTTTAATTCTTGATTTAATCTCATGCCATAATTATGTAATAGAATCTTAGATCTAAAAATTCTCTACTTTTTATAAATATATTTATATTTATTTTAGTTTTCTACTGTCTAATCTTGAAAAAGTTTCAAGATCTAGTCCTAAAATCCTAAATCTGGTTCCTTCATGCATGCCCCATGCACCCCCTATTTTTTATCTAGGGTGCATGCCCCTAGAGGATTTTTCATGAAGAATAATGTGTGCATGCACCATATTGGCATGCGCACATGGGGATAATGGGAAGGTGTTCAAATTAGTTTGGTCTCTTGGTTTTTGATGAGATCAAAAAACTCTAGAATCTTTATCTCTTATTGGCGCCATCTAAGGAGGAGTTTTTGGGCATCTAACCTAATTGGATCAACTATGTAAGCATGGCCAATCAGATTAATATCTGATTAAATCAACCAATATGATTGGTTGATGCTATGTGGCACTGCATGGTGCAAAAGGGTCTATTTAAATCCTCCTGCGCCCTAGGGTTTCAAAAGTTTTCTATCATCATGCCAAAGTACTACCACCCCCTCCTCTATTCCATACCCCTTCATCCTCCTCCTCTCCCTCTTCTCCATGCCCAAAGGTTGGGCAAAATTTCAGCAAGGATATCCAAAGCAGTTGGTGCAAGGATTCAGGCAAAGACACAATGGTGTTCGTGAGACGAGCGTGCTGCCTTCAACTTTTGTTTTGAAGGTTCTATAAATCAGATTCAAATCTAATCTTTAGAGATTAGAATTTGGAGGAGAAGGTGTCTAGAACTAGCTTGAGTGGATTTTGATAGAGGCCAGGTACTTGCATGGCTAGATCCAGAACCCCGAATTACGATAGATCATCGTCAAGGTAACAGTTACCCTTAACAGACAACAAATCTTGTTTTAGATTTAATTTTAATTTTAATTTTTAATATCAGATCATAAGAATCAAATCTAAGAACTCTTAGATCTGATCAAAATTTATAGAAAAATTTTAAAACTTTTTGCTACCGATTAGATCAGATCAGATCGATCCTACAGTGGAAAACTAGATTTTTCTTCAACTGGTATCAAAGCCAGGTTTACAGTTCTTTAGATCTATTTTAAATCTAATTTTAATTTTATTTTATAATTTAATATTAATAATTTTAAATGTCACATCATATGTGATTAGATCTGAAATCAAAAGATTAAAATTTTAAATAATATATGAGATATGTTTTATGCATGTCTAGACTAGGTTTATAGAATTATTCTATGAATTATCTAGAGTAGAATTTTATATGATATGATCATTTTAAAATTTTATTTTTTAGATATTATATCTAATATATTATATCTGAAACATGCATGTGTTAGATTAATTTATTAAATAATTTTATATGTGATATATGATATGCATGTCTAGACTAGCTTTTATTATTCTATACAATAGATAGTCTAGAATAATTTTTTATTTTAATATGATCAATTAAATTTTTATTTTTTAGATATTATATTAGATATATCAAATCTGAAAACATGCATATTTGGTTTATTTTGATACATAAGATGTATACAAAGCATGCATAATTAGATCTATAATTTTATATGTGATATATATTATGAATCTAATAGTTTTTATAGAGTAATTAAAATTTTTGTTGAAGGCATTCCCCTTGGCCATCCAGTCATAAGAGTAAGAAGGGTTTAAAGGCTCTCTCTTTCCATTCGATGGGATGCTCTTATGGCTTATAGGAGTGCTACGCATTTATCCTTAATCAAAAATTGAAGAACTTACTTTACTGCAAAATCCTAGATCATGAAATCCTAGGATTTTTGTGCATATTTTGTTTATGTATAACATCCCGAACCAGCAAAATGATAGATTAAAATATTTTTATTCAAGTATGTGTGGTATTGATATCTTGAAAGATATTCAAAGTAATATTAGTGGGTGTAATAGTTTTAAAGTATAGATTATGACTCTATCTCTGCAAATTCTAAAAATTTTTTAAGTTTGAAAGCTAACATCTATATGGAAAGCTATATAAAATATGTATTTTCTTGGAATAAAAAGTTTCGATAATTGATCCTTAGGTGTTGGTGAGTTACAAAATAATTTTTAATGAATTGGAAAGATCTTTTAACCTATTCGTTCAAAAGCAAGAAGGTTATAAAAGTTTTGAGTTTGGATAATTTAAACTAGAATCCAAATTTTGGAATCCTATTCTTACGAATTTTGATTTTTTTGATATTTTTATTGAATCCAAATATGGGGGTGTTTCTTGTTTACATTTATATTTTAAAGTTAATAGTTCTATTAGCTTAAAATAAAGAAATGTTCTATTTTTTTGAGATAGCCAACTCGATTTGAGTTCGAGCTGATCCGACTGATATTCGAGCTGACCCGATTTAGGATCGAGCCAGCTCAATCAGCAAACATAGAAAAGCAGTGTTGGCCGTAGGGTTTTAAAAGGGGTTTTTAAATAGATTCTTTCAAAAATAACTTAACAGCAAGCTTTCTTGAATTGTGCCATGTAATTAGAAGAGAGAGAGAGAGAGAGAGAGAGAGAGAGAGAGAGAGAGAGAGAGAGGTATGTTGGCTTCTTAATGGGGTGACACCTAGCAATTCTATTATTTCTCCTAGAATAAAGGCCACCTATTCTTCTTTAGGTTGTCCTGAGTTCTATAGCTATTCAGAAAGAGAAGGAAAGAGAAGAAAGCTAAGGAAGGTCGTGTGTTAATCAAAAATCAAGGAGAATTCAATAGGAAAAAGGAATGATTTTGCTGTAGACCAATTGGAAGGAAGAACAGTTGCTATTATTAGAAGAAGAAGGGAGCTGGTTCTATAGCAGCAATGTTTAACAGTTTGAGGAAAAGAAAAAGAGTTGAACAGGTGCTTAAGTAAACCATTTAGCTAGTAGCCTATTGAGGTAAGTAGATTTCTATCTATCTATGGTGTTTTCACTGTACTTTCCTAAGTAAAAATATTATTTGAAAAGCAAGATATTCTGTTGATACTCTATAGCCTATTCTAATTTTACATATATGGTTTGAGAACCATTGAAATAAAAAATAATTTTTGAATAGCTTTTGTTATATCATAAGCAAGTATATGTACACATAGTTTTAGTAATTTTAAACATGCTTCTCAGTGATCTCTTATATGGCTTTGGTAATTGTAAATAAGTTATACAATGATGTCTTAGGTGGTTTCATCTCTTGCATGATGAATTTTGTTTATGTGCCATGGGGTTTAATGATGTGATAATCATAGGCAGGCTGCTCTTAGGAATAGTGTACCTAGAGAGTGTATTGTCCCAATGATATTAAGGATAGACCACTCATGAAAATGGTATAACCTATAAGAGTGTGTTATCCTGATGGTGATGGTAATTTAGATAGGCCGCTTGTAGGGATGCCTTGAGAGTGTATTGTCCTATGAGTGAAAAGGCTGGCTACTAACCTACAAGAGTGTGTTGTCTGAATAAAATCAATATTTTCTTGATAGTACTTCAACAGGATGCTTATGGGGATACCTTGAGAGTGTGTTGTCCTTAGAAAAAGGCAGGCTGCTCATAAGGAATCCTCCAGGAGTGTGTTGTTGGAGTAAAGAAAAATTGGTTATTCACTGGAACGGTTCACACGTGGTTGTGTATTACTAGGGTATGGTTAAAGGTAAATGATTTGGTTTGTATTTCGAAAGTATCTACTATGTGAAAGCTATTTGTATAGAATTGTAAATGTTTGAAAGCTTATTAACAGCATATTGCAAGCAATTGTTTGTGTTTCAGAAAAGGCTTTTATATGATTTATTGGTGTTGATACGCAATTATTTAGAAGCTTATTAGTAGCATGATATACATGATATTATAAGTATTATGGCTATTAATAAGTACCATAAATGCATCAATAAAAATATTAATTTATCAATTAATTCATATTAATTTTTAAGAATTATTAATTAATTGATACATATTTTTAAGAAATTCATATTTTTATTAATTAAAAAATAATAAAATTAAAAAATTAAATTTTATTAACAATAGAAAGAGCTTATTTTTTTGATCATAATGAAATAAGTTTCATACAAAACAAAGCTAAAACGAAGAAGATATAAATTTCTAAAAAAATAAAATAAATAAAAATTAAATAAAAAAAAATGGCTCAGCCGGCTCCGCAAGCTAAGCCACCAAGCCAAGCCAAGCCGTCAAAGCCAACTCAACCGTAGAAGCCACCAGTCGGTCTATGATCCAGGCGTGGAACGCCAGCTCAGCAAAAATCGGCGAATCAAGGTGCGCCACGTGGCAGACCTAGACCCTTAAAGGGTTTACAAAAATCTATCGTGATTCATAGGACAATTTGGTCTTTTCACTCGATGATAGGAGCATTGATTGGCTATGGTGTGTGGTGCGGCCAGTCCATGCGGTCCATGGGAACAGTAATTGCGCGATCGGATGGCTGTGGTAGCTTGCGGTTAAGATCAAACGACTGTGGTTATTTTTGGATTTGATTCATCTTCAGACTTCATGAGGATCGCCATCCAATGGCAGTGCTCGATCTAGGGGATGATCCGACAGTCCAAAATGCTTTTGATAGTGATCAGGACTCCCAACGTGCGATCAACGATCAGATTTCCTCCATCAATGCATGATCGGACGGCCAAAATTTAATCCGACCTGATTTGGGTTGATACACATCCGATTTTGATGATTTTTGGACCATTGGATTCCTATTGACGGCCAGATTTCATCCAAAGTAGCAAAATTGGTCCAAGACTTCTTTTAGTCTAATTTTCACTTAGATTTCTTTATATTTTGATGGTTAAAAAGATCATTAGTCTCACATTGCCCAGAAGAAAACTCTCCAACCCTTTTAGCTCTATAAAAAGGACCCCAAGCCTCTAGAAATTGATATCTTTGATCAAGGTGAAGCTTTGGTATACGGTAGAGCCACATTTTGGATTAAAGGCTTCAAAGCAATGGGTGCTGAGAAGAAGAGCTGAATTTCTACACCATCTTTCTGCTAATGCCGATCCAAGATCAAAGATCAGCCTATTTTAATTTTTTTTCTTCTTTTTCTTTATGTATTTAAATTATGAAATTTTAATTAATGTAATATTTATTTTTATATTCTATAATTTTATGCTCTTTATTTTTATTATAATTTAATTTTTATATTTTAATTATTTCTTTTTATTTTCCTACAAGTAGATGCTAAGATCTAACTAGTAGATCTTAGTACCAAGTTTACCTTTCTGCATAATTTAATTTTTACTTCATAATTTTTATTTTTAATTTTTGACTTTAAATTTTATTTTTTTTAAAAAAAATTAAAAATTTTAAATCTAAAAATACTATCTTCTCTGTAGATTCGATCCAACTCACTACTATCTATGTATTTTCAATTATTTTAAGAAATCGGATTAAACTGATAAACACGGTGTCTTAACAACAACATCACGTTCCTACCAAGTTTTTGGCATTATTATCGAAGATTATTTTTAATTTTTGATTTTAATTTTTTAAATTTATTTTAAATAAATTAAAAATAATTTTGGCAAATGCATCAAGTTTTTGATGTCGTTGCCGGGGAAGGAATACATGCTATTTTTTTCTTTGATTTTTTGGAATTTTTTAAATTAGCTGTAAATATTTTTTTAAATATTGCTTACTAACTTTTATTTATTTATTTATAGAAAAAAAGAGAAAAAAAAAAGAAGGGAGAAGGAAGAAAGCATCTAATTTTGGTGAAA
Organism: Cocos nucifera; assembly: GCA_006176705.1. NCBI lineage: Eukaryota > Viridiplantae > Streptophyta > Magnoliopsida > Arecales > Arecaceae > Cocos > Cocos nucifera. The sequence continues at coordinate 509,333 of QRFJ01000493.1, forward strand.
TCAATCCTAACTCTAGTCCTCTTTCCTTTTTATTTATTAATTTATTTACTTTATTTTTAAATTAATTTAAAAAATATCCATTTAGATCTAATTAAAAGTCTCATGATAAGATTAGAAACCCTAACTGCTTAGAGCATGCATTATATTAGTTTTATTTTTATTTTTATTTTTTTTGGTGATTGCTGGAGGTAAGATAAGCCTTTCAGAATTCAATTAGTTGCATGCATCTAGTTTAAATTGCATAGAACCCTTTGATTGAAATTTTCTTTTTGCATATCATATTAAATCAAATTAAGGACAACATTAAATTAAACAAAATAAGGTGGAGATTGATCACCTTTTCTTGGCCCACAAACAACCAACCAGCATCCTGCATTGACCTAAGCCTTTAATTTTAAAATCAATTAGACATCAACCCTAGGAACTCGAGCTCAATAGGACAAGGAACCCTAAGAGTTGGACCAGATTAGGGTTAGTCAATTTGACTGGTGTCTAGGAAAGTAGTTTAGAAATGACTGGGCCCGAAGAAAGGTGGTTTCTAATTGATTTCGTTCGCTTATCTGGCCAAGCATAATTGGTGTCTAAGGCAAGCAACGAGGGGACTCCCATCGATCTTACACTTACCTGGCCAGTTGATTGGCTGATCCTACACTTGGAGGGCTTAAAGGTGATCTTGACAGTTAGGAGCCCTTAGTTAGGATTGATTGACCAACTTGATTACTAACCAACATCAAACCTAGTTAAACTTAATTCTTCTCTTTCTTCTTAGTTCTAGGAGTCCTTAGAACCTCTTCTTTAGAACTCTTCTTTCTTTCTTCTCCTTTCTTCTCTGAAAATAAAATAAAATAAAATAAAATAAAAATTAAATTAAACTAACTAAAAAATATTTAAAATAATAATTAAATTAAATTAAATTAAATTTATTTAAAAAATTAATTTTTAATATAATAAAATAATTAAAAAATATAAAAAATTCTAAAAAAAATTTTGATCCGCACGTTAGGATTGCACTAGTGCATGCACGGTAGAAAATCGCTTTACCTAATCTAGTTGAACCCAACCATAAAATTAAAAGGCTGAATTGTATTAAATCCGATAACCAAATGGCTGAAAATTTTAGAGAACCACCTAAGCAGATGAAGGAATATTTTATTCTTTTTACCTATAACCCATCGACTTATATCCAATTACCTAAAATTCATGCTACCCACTATGAGATCAAGCCGACTACAATCCAGATGCTCCCATCTTTCTACGGGAATACCAATGAAGATCCTTACAAATATCTAGATGAATTCTTAGAAATCTGCTCTATGGTAAAAATTCAAAATTTAACTAATGATGCCCTCAGACTAATTTTATTTCTGTTATCATTAAAAGATAAGGCCAAGTACTGGCTTAGCACAATAGGAAGACCAATTAAAACTTGGGTAGACTTGCAAAGTAAATTTCTTAAAAAATTTTATCTCATAGGCCGAACCAACATTTTGAGGCAAGCTATCACTGGATTTGCTCAGCTTCTAGGAGAATAGATTCATGAGTCATGGGAGAGACTTAAGGAACTTCTTAGAAAATGCCCACACCATGGTCTATCTAAGTAGCAAATAGTTCAAGCTTTCTATGAGGGTATAGGAGATCAATACAGATAGATGGTAGATGCATCCTGTGGAGGTGCATTCATGAATAATAGTGAGGACGAAGCCTATACCTTATTTAAAATCCTGAGTGAAAACTCAATTAACCATGCTTCGTTATCTTTCTACCAAACCTATGCAAGGATCCATGAATTTAAACATCTAGAATCTAGTCCTAAGGCTAATTCAAATTTGATAAATCAAGTGGACTTTCTTGCTCAAAAATTAGATCAAGTTCTAACCCTAGGTCAATAATCTCCTGCATAATTCACATCATCATCTAATTATCAGGAGATTTATTCAATCTATACTAGCCTAACCCATCATGTAAGTGAATGTCCTATGACTGCACAGTTTTCATATTTTATCTAAGAACAAGCTCAAGCTGCTCAAAGATACTCCAAATTGATTAATGACCCATTTTCAAATTCATATAATCCAGATTGGAGCAACCATCATAATTTTTTCCATAATTTTTCTTGGACATCCCAATAGACTTAGGCTCAGACCCAAATTTTATCTATCCAAAACTGTTAAAATAGACCCCAATACCAAAACTATGCCTATAATAATGGTCAACCTAGTCAGTTTACCCAGCCATCATATAATAACTAGCTATCATATCCATCTCCTCAATAGATCAATCTAGCTGATAATAGATTTAATCAACTTCAATAATTAATTCTGAATCAACAACAATCGATCTTAACTCAACAACAATCTATCGCCAAGCTAGAAGCTTAAATAGGATAATTAGTTGAGTCTAACACGAGGAGAGAACTAGATTAACTACCGAGCCTACCAATTTCAAACAACCCACCTAATATTCAACAACCATCTGGACCAAGTTATCAATTTAATGTCTCACTTAAGAATCCCCAATCTGAGAATGCCAAAGTAATTCTTAAACTCAAAAGCTATAGGATTCTTATGAACCCATACCAAGATCAAATGAGAGAAGCTAGTACTGATGCTAGCCAAAATGAAAATTTAGAGAAACAGATTAGTACTGAGACTAACCACATAGAAGAACCCGAGCCAAGAATTAGTACTGATGCTAGTTCTAATTTAAATGAGATAAACATAGGGAAAAAGAGAATAGATGATTTATCCGAAACTTATAAACCTAAAAGCCTATTCCCTTCAATCCTAGAAGCTAGTTTTTTTTACAAAAATCAAGAGGTATGTAATGAAGAGACAATGGAGTTATTTAAATAAGATCACATTAATTTACCTCCAAAATTAAAACTACCTTTAGTCACCCTTCGAGCACCCATTGAATCAAACTTAACTCCTAATACAAAAACTCAATTCATGAGCATTTTAGAAGAACAAATAGGAGAAATTCTTAATAAACATGGATCTGAGAATAGGGTCACAAATTATGTCCCTAAAATTAACAATGATTATATCAATAAAGGGATAAGAAATTATCTTCCTAAGATTGGCAATCCAAAATCATTGAAATTTATCAATCCAATATTTGACATACGATAGTAAGCTGTATTATGTCTGGCTGAAGATGGTAAACTTAGTGCTTGTTGGAAGGCAACCCAATATTTAATTTTTTTTAGTTTAATTTATTTTTTTAGTTATTTTTCTTTTAGGATAATTTGAATAAGTTGGAGGAAAAGCTCAAATTTTCAAAGAAATATGCTAGACCAAAAATATACTGAATCAGGTATATTCTTTTATGTTCTTTATTACACCCTTTATTTTTTTTCTCCATTGAGGACAATGTTAATTAAGTTGGGAGAAATAAAAAAAAAAATTTTAAAATTTTAAGTCCTCGAAAAAGTTAGTATTTAGTATCTAGACACCTGATTATGCTTAAGAATCAAATCAAACTAAGCATTTTTAAAAGAAAATTGATACACAAATCAAAGAATCTGTGAGATATTGAGGAATCAAGTATTAAGAAAATTTAATAAAGAATTAAGTTTAGAACATAAAAAGTTTTTTCTTTGAGCATTTCTAATTTTTTCTACTAGCATCAAAGAAAAGTCTACTTTTTATAGGCTTATGTAGGGTAACTATATATTTCTTCATATAATTTTTTTTTTATTTTAATAAAATAGTTTTCAAGTACTTCTCACTGAGTAACCAAGCCTCTTTGCCTAAGCAAGCATTTAGTTTCGCATCAAAAAATGGAAAGGACAAAGAAGCTCGCTATAAAGCTAGTCTTAACTTGTAGCCTATTTGATTCGAGCTAGTAAGCCCAAGGGGTATTTTATATCTAGTGCTCTAAAGCCAACTGGTTTGAGAGTCATTGGCCCAAGACTCGCTACATGGATCAAATAAAAAGCTTAAGGGGTTAAAACACTTAATGGTGGTACAACATTAAAAAAAATATATATCAATTTTTCATCGAATAATCGGATCTCATTGCCTAAGTAAGCAATGATATTTGCATCAAGAAGTGGGCAATATAAAAATAAAAAATAATAAATGAAGGATGGAAGTAGCAATACACTTGTCTATATGAAAGTTTAGACAAATCAAAGATAAAGATGGGATAATTTAAAAAAAATTAATATTTTTTATTTAATTTTTTTATTGATAAGTATTAATACCCCAATGATATATCTTACTGAAGCTTTACTGAATATCAATGGCCATTTTAAAAGCTACTTAGGTAAAATTCGAAACTCTAAATTTAAAAAAAATTTAAAACTAAATTCTTTCTTTACTCGAGGATGAGCAAAGCTTAAGTTGGGGGGTATGATAAGTATCATAAATTCATCAATAAAAATATTAATTTATTAATTAATTTATATTAATTTTTAAAAATTATTAATTAATTGATACATATTTTTAAGAAATTCATATTTTTATTAATTAAAAAATTATTTAAAAAAATAATAAAATTAAAAAATTAAATTTTATTATCAATAGAAAGAAATTATTTTTTTGATCATAATAAAATAAGTTTCACGTAAAACGAAGCTAAAATGAAGAAGATATGAATTTTTAAAGAAATAAAATAAATAAAAAAAGAAAATGGCTCAGTCGGCTCCGCAAGCCAAGCCACCAAGCCAAGCTAAGCCTTCAAAGCTGACTTAGCCATAGAAGCCACCAGTCGATCCATGATCCAGGCATGGACTGTCAGCTCAGCAGAAACCGACGAATCAAGGCGCGACACGTGGCGAACCTAGATCCTTAAAGGGTCACAGAAATCTATCATGGCTCATAGGGCAATTTGGTCTTTTCACTCGATGATAGGAGCACTGATTGGCTATGGTGTGTGGTGGGGTCGGTCCACGCGGTCCATGAAAATAGTAGTTGGGCGATTGGACGGATATGGTAGCTTGCGGTCAAGATCAAACGGTTGTGGTTATTTTCGAATTTAATTCAGCTTCAGGCTTCATGTGGATCAAGGATGATCCGATGGTCCAGAATGCTCTCGATGGTAATCAAGACTCCCGACATGCGATCAGCAGATAGATTTCCTCCATCAACATGCGATCGGATGATCAGAATTTTATCCAACCTAATTTGGGCTGATACACATCCGATTTTGATGATTTTTAGATCGTTGGATTTCTATTGATGGCCAAATTTCATCCAAAGCAGTAGAATTCATCCAAAACTTATTTTAATCCAATTTTCACTCAGATTTCTTCATATTTTGATGATCAAAAAGCTTCTTAGTCCCACATTGCCTAGAAGAAAACTCTCCAGCCCTTTTAGCTCTATAAAAAGGACCCCAGGCCTCTAGAAATCGATATCTTTGATCAAGATGAAGCTTTGGTATAGGGTAGAGCCACATTTTAGATTGAAGACTTCAAAGCAATGGGTGTCGAGAAGAAGAGCTGGGCTTCTACACCATCTTTCTGCCAATGCCGATCCAAGATCAGAGATCAGCCTATTTTAATTTTTTTTTCTTCTTTTTTTATGTATTTAAATTATAAAATTTTAATTAATATAATATTTATTTTTATGTTCTTTAATTTTATGCTTTTTATTTTTATTATAATTTAATTTTTATATTTTAATTATTATTTTTTATTTTCCTACAAGTAGATGCTAAGATCTAACTAGTAGATCTCAGTACCAAGTTTACTTTTTTGCATAATTTAATTTTCACTTCATAATTTTAATTTTTAATTTTTGACTTTAAATTCTATTTTTAAATTCTTTTCTTTTTTAAAAAAAAATTAAAAATTTTAAATCTAAAAATACTACCTTTCCTGTGGATTCGATGTGACTCACTACTATCTACGTATTTTTACTTATTTTAAGAAGTCAGATTAAACTAATAGATATGGTGTCTTAACGACAGCATCGCATTCCTATCAGCTATCTAGTTTTTTTCATTGTTAGATGAAATTATACTCATTGAGACTTTCCCAAGTCTCATCCCTCATTCTTCTATCTTGCAGTTTTGGAGTAGCATAGTTTTGAAGTTCGTATCGGCTGGTGTATCAGCACCTCTAGTAGTGGAAGTGTAGTTATGATTATGGCTTGTAAAGTGATGTATTTTGAGATCTATTGTATAACTAAAATAGTAAGTTAGAAACTGTTAAGTTTGTTATATTTTGAGTGATTTGTATAAAATGTATATAGTATGGTTCTGTGAATGGAACCTTTAATTTGATTATGTAAATTATTGAGTTGAATTATGATACTTTCTTTAGTAGATTAAGAGGTTAGATTGAGTTGTATATGCTGATTGAGAATGAATTTGAGATTTTTATGGTGAGCATATTTAAATGATATTACAGCTTAGCTACAGCTTAGAAATCTTCTTAACTTTTAGATAAGAGTAGGATGTGGCACCGTCATCCAGAATTAGGGATAGGGTGTTACATTATGAGCCTAAACTTAATTAAGAATTAAGATTATGAAATCAATTAGGTTTAAAAATTACAAATTTTTAGATCTAAGGCACCTTCATAAATTTAGGTTTGGGTATGGATAGCTCAATTAGGTCTAGCAGTTGATCAAATTGAATTGAGAGTTGGTTAGGTGGGATCAAGAGTGCTTAGAATTGACTAACCCAATAGGATTATGTCTGGGTCAAGGTGGACTCACAATTACATATGGTCGACCAAGTCAAGACCTAATTTGGCTCAATGGTTCGAGTCTGAATTGTAGGCTAATCCGATTAGTTCTGGTTTGACAAATTAGAGTCTAAGAAAAGTTTGGCAGATATGACTAGTGGTCTTTAATAGAAAGCTACTCGATCTGAATGCATTCATCGCAAGATAATGGCATATTCCTCCCACTGATCTCACTTACCTAGCTGATTGGGTCGATCCAGCTCTGATTTGAGGTGGCTAACAATTTGAGCTAACCGATGCCACTAGGTTAGTTATATTTATTATGACTAAGTCAAGTCAAGTTTAAGAAACCTAAATCAAATCTTCTTAAAAAATATTAGATCATAGGTCTTCCACTATTTTAGATGTGCGGATTCTTTTCAGGGTTGATTGTTCTCGGTTGGTTATAGTAGTTCAATTGTACCGAGAAGATGCAACCATGTCTATTAGGGATTGGATGCTATGGGTTGGAGGATGGGTTGGGCTCAATATTCTAGATACGATGAAGGATCCAATTAGAAATCTAATTCATGCAAATAGTGGATCTAACTTAACTAAAGATTGGAGCAATATTTTAGGCATGGTGAACTTCATAAATTATAGACCTGGTTTGGATGCACCATGATTAGAGAATCATTGGACAAGAGTTGTCACTCATCGATTGACCCATCATCAATAACTGTTAGGTGAGATGGTGAGCCAGTTCGTGGGACCACACCATCCACTAGAAATCTATGATCGTGGAGATTTTTGCATCTCTGCTAAGAGAGTGTAGAGATCCAAAAAATAGTGAAAGCCTAATTTATTTAAAAATAAAATTTTTAAATAAATTAGTTAAGTCTAATTAGAAAATTTGACTCTCTATAGAAAAATGTCTGCATCAAATCCACTAGCCCAAATCCTAGACACCCATAGACTGATCGGACCCAATTACAAGGATTGGTTTAGGAATAACAAAATTATTTTAGGTTCCAAGAAGCTATCTTATGTATTGAACCAGGACTCACCCATTTTACCAGCCTATCCAATCACCAATCAGAGAGCATCTCTAGAGAAGTGGATGAACGATGATAATAAAGCTAGGTACTATATATTGTGCTCAATGTCAGATGAATTGCAGCACCAACATGAAAAGATTAAGACTACTCGCCAAATGTTGGCTCACCTGCAAGAGTTGTTCGATAAGCAGAGTTGTGCAACCCAGTATCAAGTCTTCAAGAGACTTTTTAAGGGTCAGATGCATGATAGACGGTCCAAGATCATTGTTTGACAATGATCAAGAATCTAGAGGAGCTTGAGAAGCTCGGTGTCTTACTTGATAAGGATCTATAGATTGATGTGATCCTGTAGTTCTTGACTAATGCGTATAGATAGTTCATCATAAACTTCCATATGTATAAGCTTCAATATATCTTGGTTGAACTCATGAATATATTAGTTACTGCTGAGCTTTCTTTGAAAGATTCAAAGGGCTCGGTACTTACTGTGGAGTGGACTTCTTCTAAGAGAAAATTGTTTGAAAAGAAGAAGAAGTCTACAATAAAGCAAAAAGTAGAAGGTGGGATGAAGAAGAAGGGAGAGCCAAAGAAGAAGGCCACGGATAAAGAAAGTATTTCCACTGCAATATCGATGGCCTTTGGAAGTGGAACTGCCCTTTATACCTAGCCAGTCTAAAGAACAAGAAGAAGGCGGGTCCTTCTGGATGTATGCTAGTTTTGAATCTAACCTTACGATTTCTTCTATATCTAGTTGAGTGGTTGACTCTAGTTCTAGTGCTCACTTGTGCACTTGTATGTAGGATCATGAAGAGAGCAGAAGGCTCAGAGATGGTGAGATGATCCTATGCATAAAAAATGGAGCAAGATTTGCTACTATGGTCGTAAGAATCTACCCTCTATGATTACCAGCAGGATTAGATTTAGTACTTAGGGACTGTTATTTTGTGCCTACAGCAAGCAGAAATTTGATTTTCATTTGTTATTTAGCATAAGAAGGTTATGTAATTAGCTTTCTTAAGGACTACTATACTATTCTTTTTGAAAGAAATAAAATTACAAGTAGTTTCTTAATTAACAATCTCTATCAGTTGCATGTTGATATATCTATATTAAATACTAAGCAAAACATGAATACCATGGGATCTAAGCAACCTAGGGATAGTCTAAATGATAAATATCTATGGCACCTTAGACTAGGTCATATAGTCGAAGATAGGATTAACAAATTAGAGAAATTCGAACTTATGAATCCATTGACTTTTGAGTCATATCTGATTTGTGAATCATGGCTTTAGAAAAAAATGATCAAGGTCCCTTTTTGTAGGATATGGGGAAAGGGCCACGGACCTACTTGCCCTGGTACATATAGATGTATGCAGTCCATTTGATGTGCTGGCCAGAGGCAATTATGTCTACTTCATTATCTTTATTGATGATCTATCTCAGTATGGGTATGTGTATTTAATGCAATACAAGTCTGAAGCCTTTGAAAAGTTCAAGAAATTTAGACATGAAGTAGAGAAGCAAACCAGAAAATCCATTAAGGTTCTCCGATCAAATTGAGGAGGTGAATACCTTAGTCAAAAATTCCTATACTATCTTAAAGATAATGGCATAGTTTCATAATGGACTCCACCTAGAATGTCTCAACTCAACAGGATTTTAGAACAAAAAAATTAAACCTTATTAGCTATGGTTTGATCCATGATGAGTTTCATGGATCTTTCTAATTTTCTTTGGGGATATAGATTAATGATCACAATCTACTTACTAAATCGAATTTTTTCTAAAATCATTCCTACCACACCATATGAGACATGGCATGGTAAGAAGCAAAGTTTGAGTCAACTCAGAATTTGGGGTTGTTTGGCCCATATCAAAAAACATCAAGCGGATAAATTAGAGTCTAGGTCATTTAGAGATCATTTTGTCGGATATCCTATATAGTCATTAGGATATTACTTCTATCTTCCAAATAAAAGAACAAGGATGGTTCTCCCAACGCTTGGGAGATTATGCAGGAGTCAAAGTGGTGGCTCCTAGAGGCTTGGATCGACTGAAGTCGTATCAACTGAGGAGGACTGATATGCTATCGGGCTAGCTCGAATATAGATTGAGATGGCTCGATATGAGATTGAGCCAGCTCAGGCCAAAATTGAGCTAGCTCTCTCAGACAAACAGAGAACGTGTATTCAAAAATCTATTGCTTCAGAGAAGGTCGAGCCAACTTGAGTGTTCATCGAGCCAGCTTGAACTGGTGGACAGATGAGCACGGGTTTTCTTTGTTTGGTTTTGGATTGGATCTAGTCCAAGGGGTCCTAAGGCCTGAGTTGAGAGGTCTTAAGGTGGCTAATTTATGTATACGGCTGGATCTTTAGTTCTAGGGATGAGAACATGCAAGACATGGGCTTGAGTGAGTGCTTTTTTATATGAGTTAGCCTACGAAAGTTTTTTAAGGCTGAGTCATGTTGACTCAGGATGTTTATATATACTTTGTACATGTAATATTTTTTTATAAGAGAATATAAAAAATTTTTTCTCCCTGAAATCCTAATTTCTCTCTCTGGATTTGCCGCCTATCTCTTAGTGTATATTCATTAGAGTTGCCGCCTCCATCTGGTTAGAAGTTTTTGGTTGCTAGTTTTAGATGTTCTAATCTCCAGTGAATCGATCTTTATAATTGGTATCAGAGCTCAGATTGTGTAGAGGAAGAAGGAGAACGTAGAAGGACGAGATCTACAAAGGCTGAAGTTTCAACAGGATCCTATCGAGGTATTTCTCATCTATCTTGATGATTTTGCTATTGTGTGACTTGGATCTAATCATGGAAAGTAGCATAAAGATTGATTTTAAGAAGTTTGATGGGAAAAAAAGTTTTTCCAAGTGGAAAGTTCATGTAGAGGATCTCTTTGTACAGCATGAATTAGATCAAGCTTTCGAGGATAGGCCAGAAGGGAAAATAGATCGATAATGAATGTCGATGGAGAAACTAGCATGTTCTACGATTAGAGGGCGTTTGACAGACTTGGCCCTCTATTCGATGCTGGAATAGAAAATCCCTAAAGGACTTTGGTCAAAGTTTCAAGATCTTTACATGGGAAAGAACAGGTGCAACAAACTTTTGTTGAAGAAGAGGCATATAGCCTTTGCATGGTTGAAGGTGGAGATGTCCTCAGTCACATATAGTTGTTTGATCAAGTGAGCAATTAATTTCTGAATGTTATCGTAAAGATGGAGGAGAAAGATAAATTATTGCTATTACTTTGTTCATTGCCCCTTCCTTTGATCCATTGGTCATGATACTGCTCTATAGGAAAGAGACACTATACTATCAAAACATTATCTTGGTGCTACACACAAATGAGTAGAGAGAGAAAATGACCAAGGATGGCATTTCCCAGGAGAGTTTGACTATAGGGGAGAGATTTGGAAGAGGAAGGATAAGAGAAAAATCAAGAGGGCGATCAAAGTCTTGAAAATGCAGAAAATAAGTAAAGTGTTACAAGTGCAATGAGATTGGGCATTTTCGTTGTGATTACCTGTAGTTGAAAAATCAAAAGGAAGAAAATAGAGGATCAAATTCTCTGAGTATAGTTGCTGATCAGGAGGTGGAGAATGATCTCTTGGTTGTGTCGGATGGTCACAAATAAAGCACCAAAGTTTGGACCTTGGATTCAGCCTGTTCGCATCACTACACCCTAAATCAGTCTTGGTTTTCTACATACACTAAGATCGATGGGGGAGTGTGACACTTGGGGATGATCATCCTTGTAAGTCGGTGGTATTGGGATAATTAGGATGAGGATGTTTGACCAGATGATGCGGACTCTCATGAATGTGAAGCATATCCTGGAGCTAAAAAAAAACATTGTGTCATTAGGCTATCTAAAGCGGAGTCGCTATAGCTTTAGCAGTCATGCTAGGAGTGAAGTATTGAATATCTCCAATAGAGCCATGATAGTGATGAGAGGTAGAAGGCTAGAAAATAACCTCTACAAGATAAAGGGATTTGTGGTGATCGGAGGATCTGATATTGCTACAACAATGTAGGATCAGAAGGGGGCTTATCGTTTATGGCATTATCATCTAGGCCACATGAAAGATAGAGGGCTGAAGGAGTTGAGCAAAAATGGACTAATTTCTAATTTGGTTTGAGGAGTTTCTGAGCTTTGTTAGCCATGTCAGATGGAAAAATATATGAGAGTTTAGTTTGTGATTAGCACAGCAGCCCCACTGGATCTAATTTACATAGATGTGTGGGGACCAGCTCCGATTTCAGCCAGAAATGGAGTAAGATACTTCATGACCCTGATAGATAATTTCTCAAGAAAAGTTTGGATCTACTTTATAAGGATGAAATCAGAAGTCTTCACCAAATTCAAAATTTTGAAGGTCGAGGTGGAGAAGAAATAGGACAGAAGTGTGAAGTATTTGCGGTCTAACAACGGTGGAGAGTATACCAGCAAGGAGTTCCAAGTTTTTTGTGAGGAGTGTGGCATCAAAAGATACTTCTCGGTGAAGAGGACTCCTCAACAAAATGGAGTGGCTGAGAATGAACAGGACCCTTATGGAGAAAACAAGATGCATGAGGCTGCAAACAAGGCTTCCTAAGGTGTTCTAGGTAGATTCAATGGATGCAGCCTGCTATCTAGTGATCGATCACCTCACACCAGGTTAGATTGAGGAATTTTAAAGGAGAAATGGTCTGGAAGGAGTATAAACTTGAACCATCTAAGGATGTTTAGGTGCACAGTATTTGTGCACATCGATGCTAGTAAGCGGAGCAAATTGGACGCCAAGGCAAAGAAGATGGTGTTCTTAGGATATCTATGAGGTATTAAGGGGTACTAGTATGGGATCCCTTGGAAAAGAAGGTCATCATCAGTAGGGATGTGGCCTTTGATGAAAACTCAGTTCTACATAGGTGAGGTGGCATGGAAGGACAGTAGGAGCAGCAAATAGTCCAGCAAGACAGTGCTGGACAACTAATCTCTTGTTCTATTTTGCCACTTGCAGATGCACCGAGAGGACTTGAGTTTCATATGGAGAATTCTTCAAAAGAGTCTCCACAAGTGGAGAGGACTGAAACAGGGGTTAGAAGCTAGGAAGACCAGCGAGAGCGAGCTGGATTAAGGACTGACATTGGCATTGCTCTACATAAGAGGAATGTACGATAGCCAGATCGATATAGCTTTGGAGATTTGGTGTCATACGCCCTAGTGACAGCGAATGGAGACCCCTATACCTATGAGGAGGCTGTAGAGAGTCAAAATAGAGATAGGTGGGTTCAAGCTATGGCTGAGAAAATGCAGTCTCTCTAAAAGAATCAGACATAGCGTTTGGTGCAACTACCATAGGGAAAGAAATCCATTGGATGCAAATGGATTTTCCAACACAAAGAGGGGCCTTCAAAGCAAGGAGATATTAGGTACAAAGCAAGATTGGTGGCCAAAGGGTACTCCTAGAAGGAAGGCATTGACTTCAACAAAGTTTTCTCTCCGATCGTTAGGCATACGTCTATCAGGATGCTGTTGAGCATCGTTGCAGCTTAGGACTTGGAGTTGGAGTAGATGGATGTTAAGACAGCATTTCTCCATGGACATCTAGAGGAGAGCACCTACATGCAGCAGCCACTAGGATTCAGAGAGCCTAGAATATAAGAGAAGGTATGTTTGTTATAGAAGTCACTGTACGGGATGAAGCAATTACTGAAGTAGTGGTACAAGCACTTCGATACCTTCATAAGGAGCATCGGCCTTTCAAGGTGTAAATTTGATCCTTGTGTGTATGTTCAATCTTTAGAGGATAGGTCTAAGATGTTATTACTCTTGTATGTAGATAATATGCTGATAACATGCAAGAGCAAGAAAGTTGTGCAGGAACTAAAGGCTGTATTATCTCGAGAGTTCGAGATGAAGGATTTTGGATCTGCGAGGAAGATCTTAGGCATAAAAATTCTTAGAGATCAGGATAAGAAGGTGCTGCATTTATCTCAAAATGGTTACATTCGGAAGGTCTTAGAAAAATTTGGGATAAAAAAAGCTAAACCGGCAGCACTGCCACTTGCCAATAATATCAAACTTTCAAAGACTATGTCACCACAAACTAGGAAGGAGGTTCTAGATATGGAGAAAGTCCCATACATTGCTGGTGTGGGAAGTTTGATGTATACCATGATGTGTTGTAGGCCGGACATAGCCCATGCAGTGAGTTAGGTGAGTAGATTCAAGGCGCAACCTGGAAGGGAGCACTGGCGAGCACTAAAGAACATCTTTAGGTATTTTGCAGTACAGTTGGAGTAGGTATCACCTATGAATAGTTGGGAGGTGTTGAGGGTTGCTCCAACATGTCCAAGAAGGCTTGAGGCTGATAGAAGGTTCATGGATATGGATTTTGGTGGAGATGTGGACAATCGGGATTCGATGATAGGGTTCATGTTTTGCTCGAACGGAGGTCTCATCTCATGGAGATCATGCTTGCAGCCCATCATAGCCATATCTACCACTGAGGTGGAGTACATTGATATTACAGAAGCTGCAAAAGAGGCTTGATGACTGAAGAAATTGGTGGAGATGGAACTTGCTCATAAGGCCGTTAAGGTGCACTGCAATAGCCAGAGTGCACGTTACTTGCTTAGAATTTAGTCTACCATGCAAGGATGAAGCACATCGACATCAGGTACCATCAGATCAAAAAATTCATGGAGGATGGTATGGTGGAGCTGGTAAATATTCATACCAAGGAGAATCCAGCTGATGCACCAACAAAGGTTGTTCTATGGGATAACTTTCACAGATGTGTGGCATTGATGCATTTGATGGATAGGAAGGAGTTGCTCCAAGTCTTGGGGCACCAAGATGGAGATTGAAAGAGCAAGAATAGTTTTTCCAAGGCTTGGGAGATCATGGAGTCAAGATGATGGCTCTTGGAGGCTTGGATTGGCTGGAGTTGTATCAACTGAGAAGGAGGACTGATACACTATCAAGCTGGCTCGGATACAGGTCAAGCAGACTCGAGATGAGATTGAGCTAACTCGGGCCGAAATTGAGCTAACTCTCTCAGACAAATAGAGAATATATATTCAAAAATCTATGGCTTGACAGACAGTCGAGCAAGCTCGAGTATTCATCAAGTCAGTTCGGACTGGCGGACAAATGAGCACGGGTTTTCTTTGTTTGATCTTGGATTGGATCTAATCCAAGGGGCCTTAAGGCTTGAGTTGAGAGATCTTAAGGTGGATAATTTATGTATAGGACTGAATTTTTAGTCCTAGGGATGAGAGCATGCAAGACATGGGCTTGGATGAGTGCTTTCTTATATGAGTTAGCCTAGGAGAGTTTTTTAGGATTAAGTCATATTGACTCAGGGTGTTTATATATACTTTGTATATGTAATATTTTTTAATAAGAGAATATAGAAATCTCTTTTCTTACTAAAACCCTAATTCCTCTCT
The DNA here is from genome assembly GCA_006176705.1 of Cocos nucifera. Lineage (NCBI taxonomy): Eukaryota > Viridiplantae > Streptophyta > Magnoliopsida > Arecales > Arecaceae > Cocos > Cocos nucifera. The sequence goes on from QRFJ01000493.1 coordinate 524,460, forward strand.
CTATCTAGATTTGCTGCCCATCTCTTAGTCTCTATTCATCAGGGCTGCTACCTTCTTTTGGTTAGAAGTTTTTGGCTACTGGTTCTAGATCTTCTAACCTCCAGTGAATCGATCTTTATACCAAAAGACCATAATGTGATTATGAGTTGATTCACCATTTTTCTTGAAAAATAGTTTATTCAAGATGATGGCATTGAGAAATAGATTAGGCTCGAAGAGAAGGTCTCCAAAGAGCAATGAGCTGATGAACCTAAGAAACCCAGTCAGCCTCAGCCAATCCAAATGCAACCTCCTCCACCTTGTAGATCAAGTAGGATTTTTCATCCTCCTGAGAGGTACTTAGGAACTATTTTAAAGGATGTAAAGAAAATATTCATCATAGGAAATGGGGTTCATGATGATGATCCCAAAATCTATGATGAGGTAATATTTTGATATCGAATCCAAGAAATGGTTAGAGACATTGAAGTTAGAGATTCACTCAATGCACTTGAACCACGTCTAGACCTTAGTAGATCCACCTGAAGGCATGTACCTATTGGATGTAAATGGATCTTCAAGAGAAAGATGTAGATGGAAATATAGAGACATTCAAAGCTAGGCTCGTGGTAAAAGGATATAGTCAGCACGAAGGCATTGACTATCAAGAGATCTTTTCACCAGTAGCCATGCTAGAACCTATCCGCACACTACTTGTTATTATAGCCTATTTTGATTATGAAATATCATAGATGGACATGAAAATGGAATTCTTAAATGAATATCTTGAGAAAGATATCTATATGGAACAGCCGCTTGGTTTCACATCCAGTGATAGTGATCACAAGGTCTGCAAGCTGTAAAGATCCATATATGGACTCAAGCAAGCATCTCGGAGCTGAAATGCTTGTTTTAATGATGTGATCAAATTATTTGATTTCACCAAAAATGAGGAGGATCCATGTGTTTCCAAAAAGATCAGTGGGAGTGCTATTGTCTTCCTCATATTGTACATGGATGACATGCTTCTTACTGGAAATGATATTTTCATGTTGACATCCATCAAAATGTGGTTGTCAAAAGAGTTCTCTAAGAAAGACCTCGGAGAAGCATCTTTTATATTGAGAATAAAGGTCTATAGGATCGATCGAATAGGATGCTGCGACTATCATAGAAAATTTACATAGAGGAGGTGTTAAAAAGGTTCAGCATAGAAAACTCCAAGAGGAGACTAGTGCCCTTCAGACATGACATTCATCTCTCCAAGAAGATGTGTCCGAACACACTTGAGGAGATTGAATGCATGAGCAAGATCCCTTATGCTTCGGTAATAGAGAGCCTCATGTATGCCATGCTATGTACACAACTTGATATTGTGCATGCTGTGAGTGTCATGAGTAGATATTAGTCGAATCCAGATAAAGAGCACTAAATTTTTATGAAATGTATCCTTAAATACTTGAGAAGGACTAAGGATATGTTTCTAGTCTTTGGGAATGGAGAATTTTAGATCCAAGGGTATACAGACTCAGACTTTATGTCTAATATAGATAATCAAAAGTCAACATCTGAAAGTCTATTTGTATGCAACGGTGGTGCTGTTAGCAAGAAGAGTTCCAAGAAGACAGTGATCGCAGACTCGATAATGAAAGCTGAGTACATCACTACATCGAAAGCTATGAAAGAAGCATTTTGGTACAAGAAATTTATCGTAGAGCTCGAAGTAATGCCATCGGATGTCGTCTCTTTGTACTGCGATAATAATGGTGCCATAGCCCTAGCTAAGGAGCCGAGGACTCACCAAAAGTCGAAGAATATCGAGCGGTGATATCATCTTATCTTTGATTACCTCAAGAAGGATTACATCGAGATCAAGAAAGTCGACATCGCAGACAATGCGGTTAACCCATTGACGAAGCCATTGAGCCAGCAAAAGATTAAAGCCCACCTTGAGAAGATGGGACCTAGATTTATAGCCAATTGGCTTTAGGTCAAGTAGGTGTTTATTAGATGAGTGCCTTAGAATCCAGATTAGTTGACACTTGTAATACACTTTCTAGGAACACTTTTATAATTTTGACTTAAAAAGAGTTATTTTCTTCTTTCATATTATCTATATATAGTGTCTGTGATACATCCTTTAAGTTAATGGAATGCTAATACATATTTTTAAGAGTTGAAAATTTAAGATATATATTTTCATAATTAACTCATTAACAGCTCTCGATCGAAGGATCATCATGAGGATGGTAATCGATCTAAAAGATTGGTGTACGATCATTTTCTTAGGATAGATGAGTTTTAAGTCTATGGTGTGGAGATACCGAAGCAAGAGTATAGGTACTCATTAGAGAATGAGGGTACTGAGCGCGACCACCTCGAGCAGTCATAAAAAAGTTTATCTTCTCATCAATAACTAAGCTCGATGCTGCATTTATGTATCTAGTTCTTAGACCTGAGATGCATCGACAGCTCACCTTGAGTGTGTTATAGTTTGACTACACCATAACTCGGTCTCCTAGCCATTCAAAATTCTGAGGTATATGTTGGCTATAGCATCTTCATTATAGGAACTGATTCACACCAAGATGAAATCTATCAATCTAGGTAGAGGAGGAGTAGTCTTATGATGATCTTGAGATCAAGTCCTTAAGCCCATGGACATGGTAGTGTGATATAATAGAAAAAAATTTTCTATTAGGATTTCACATCGGACTCAGATTGAATGATTTAATCATATGATAGGTTGTTTGGTTTGACGAGTTCACCTTAATCCTAATCCTATCGAGGCTCATGATAGAAGAACCTAATCACACAAGTAGCTATACCGAGAGGTTTGCATTCAGTTTTGATGGGTTGCCACCATATATTGCTAGATGTCATTAGTGAATTTTGAGAGTAATTAAAATGATCTTGATGATCAGTCATTTTAATTAGGTGATCAGAAGAGTTCTGGTCCATCGAAAAGTATTCGATGATGTCAATGATAGAGATCGCAACATGTCTCATTACCATACGGAACTAAACCTAACTAGATCACACAAACAAGGATTTGGGTCTGGATGTCATTAATTGAGTTAATCTAGTTTGATAGATTTGGATTAGATCCAATTAGATTTAAGAAAATCATACTAGCACACGGTTGAGCTTAACATTCTTCTTCTATAGTCTTTTTAGTTCATCTCAACTGAGTCAAATTGGATTTGGTTCATCTAGAAACCCTATATGGGTTTATCTTAGTCTGACTGGAGCTTGTCTAGGTTAGAAAGTGTTATCTTAATCCATTAGATGGGAATAGGATAATACCTACCAATTTCCGTAACCTTCAGGACAAGATCTGCTATTTCTCCATTTCTTTCAGACATTGACTTGTTCTTTGCAAGAAAGAAGAGGGGAGGCATTTGCCCCCTATTTTTTATTTGGGGCACATGCCCTTAGAGGATTTTTCATGAAGAATAATGTGTGCATGCCCCATTTTGGCGTGCGCACATGGGGATAAAGGGAAGGTGTTCAAATTAGTTTGGACTTTTGGTTTTTTATGAGATCAAAAGACTCTAGAACCTTTATCTCTTATTGGCACCATCTAAGGAGGAGTTATTGGGCATCTAACCCGATTGGATTAGATGTATAAGCATGGCCAATTAGATTTAGATATGATTAAATCAACCAATATGATTGGTTGATGCTGTGTGGCACTGCATGTTGTAAAATGGTCTATTTAAACCCTCCTGAGCCCTAGGGTTTCAGAGGTTCCCTATCATCATGCCAAATTGCTGCCGCCCCCTCCTCTATTCCACACCCCTTCATCCTCCTCCTCTCCCTCTTCTCCACACCCAAAGATTGGGCAAAATTCAAACAAGAAGATCCAAAGCAGTTGGTGCAAGGATTCAGGCAAAGACACGACGGTGTTCATGAGATGAGCGCACTACCTTCAACTTTTGTTTTGAAGGTTCTATAGATTAGATTTAAATCTGATCTTTAGAGATCAGATTTAGGAGGAGAAGACATCCAAAACTAGCCTGAGTAAACTCTGATAGAGGCCAGGCGCTTGCATGGCTAGATCTAGAATCCTAGGTTACAATAGATCATCATCAGGATAATAGTTACCCTGAATAGGTAACAAATCTTGTTCCAAATTTAATTTTAATTTTAATTTTTAATATTAGATCATAAGAATCAGATTTAGAAACTCTTATATCTAATCAAAATTTATAAAAAGGTTTTTAAAATCTTTTCTATAGATCAAATTGATCCTACGGTGGAAATTAGGTTTTTCTTCAACATCGACTGGCTGTAGATCTCAAGCGCCGACCTATGAAATAGAAGAAACACAGCTTTACACCAAACCCATAGAAAGCCATTGTAGATGAGGTTGATAAGCTCCTCAAATCCAAGTTCATCTAGGAGGTATCCTACCTAGATTAGATCACAAATGTGGTCCTTGTTAAGAAGATGAATGGCAAATGGAGAATGTGCATAGACTTCACAGACTTGAATAAGGCCTGCCCAAAGGATAGCTACCACATACCCAGAATTAATCAAATGATTGATGCAACCTTAGGCCATGAGCTTCTTACTTTCATGGATGCCTTTTCTGATTATAACAAAATCTAGATTGCACCAAAAGATGAAGAGAAAACTACTTTTATTACTGATCATGGTCTTTTTTGTTATAGGATTATATCTTTTGGACTTAAAAATGCAGGTGCAACCTATCAATACCTGGTGAACAAGATCTTTAAGGAACAGATCAGCAGTAATATGGAGGTCTATGTAGATGACATGCTTATCAAAAGTCGATCTTCTACAAATAATATTGCTGATCTAAAAGAGACCTTCAGCACCCTCTAGAAGTACAAGATGAAGCTGAACCCAACCAAATATACTTTCAGCATAACTTTGGAAAGATTCTTAGGTTCATGGTGTCAAAACATGGCATCGAAGCAAATTTCAAGAAGATCAAAGCTATCCAAGAAATGACTGCATCAAAAATAATTAGGGAGATTCAACGTCTGATGGGGAAGGTTGCAGCTCTGAATCATTTTATCTCAAGATCGTTGAGCATTACATGCCGCTCTTCTAGGCGCTCAAGCAGCCAAAGAATTTTTGCTGGACCTTTGAATGCCAACAAGCCTTTGAAGAGTTAAAGCACTATCTGAACTCACCTCCTCCCCTTGCCAAACTCGAACCTGGTGAAGAACTATTTCTGTATCTTGCAGTGTCGCTTACGGTAATTGAAGTTGTCTTGATCAGAGAAGAAGCAAAAGTCCAAAAGCCTGTCCACTACATAAGCTGAGTTAATAAGGTATACGAAATTGAAAAAGCTAATCTATGCTTTTTTGATTGCAGCCAGGAAGCTCTGACCTTATTTTTAGAGGCATACAATCATACTTCTCAATAATCAACCCATTAAAATAGTTCTTTACCAACTCGATACCTCTGGGAGAATAGCAAAATGGGCAATCGAACTCACCGAGTTCAACATCAATTTTCAATTTCGGCCATCCATTAAAGCTCGGATACTAGCTGACTTCATTGTAGAATGCACCATTCTAGATCTGGTAGAACCAAGCAACAGTAAGTTTATGCTCCCAATTTATAGCCGAACTCTACTGAAGAAAGAACAGATCTTCCTAAAGACTTCTGGGCTCTATATGTTAACGGCTCATCCAATACCTCAGAAGCGGGCACGGGCATGATTCTAATCAATCCAAAAGGAATTATTGTTGAATATGCACTACATTTTGAGTTTCCAGCAATAAATAATGGGGTAGAATATAAAGCTCTAATCGCAGGATTGAGAATAGCTGGAGAATTGGAAGTAGACCATGTGAATGTCTATAGCGATTCTTAATTGGTGGTGGGATAGGTCAATGGTACTTATGAAGCCTGAGAGAAAAGTCTGATAAAGTACTTGAAAATAGTGAAAAGTTTGACCTCGATCTTTAGAAGCTTCAACATTCAGCAGATCCCTAAAGCAGAAAACACTAGGGCCAATCTTCTCTTGAAATTAGCTACCTTGGCTCCAAGTGAATTGCCGTAAGGAGTCTTCTTTGAGGTTCTACAGTATCCAAGTTCAAAAGAATCCCAAACAATAATGCAAGTCGACCATAAGCCTAGCTAGATCGACCCACTCATTCTATATCTTAAAGATAGTACTCTTCCCAGAGATCCTAAGGAAGCTCGAAAGCTAAGAAACCAAGCCTCTCGTTATGTTTTATATGAGAATAAATTATACAAGAGGTCATATTCCTTACTGTATCTTAAATGCCTCTGACCTTCTAAAGCTGATTATGCCTTAAAATAAGTTCATGAAGGTATATGTGAAAATCACCTTGGAGCCAGGTCATTATCTTATAAATTGCTCCGTCAAGGATACGACTAGCCAACTATCCAACAATATGCCACTGATTATGTGAAGAGATGTGATCACTGTTAGAGAAATGCTAACATTCAGAGATAGTCGACTTCATAACTCACACCCTTGAGCACTCCTTTGTCTTTCATACAGTGGGGGATGGACATATTCAGGCCCTTTTCTGTGGTATTTGGATAGCGAAAAATTCTTCTAATGGCAGTAGATTATTTCACCAAGTGGATTGAGGCCGAACCTCTAGCAAAGATTATTGAAGCTAAAGTACAAGACTTTATTTGGAAGTCGATAATTTATAGATTCATCCTACCTTGGACTTTCATTACTAATAATGGATGCCAATTTGTAGGAGCAAGATTCATCGAGTTCTATGAAGACCTGAATATCTTCCATCATTTCACATCAGTAGCCCACCCATAGGTAAATGGCAAAATCAAAATAACCAACAGGACTTTATTGCAATGGATTAAGACAAGACTTGAAAGGGCAAAACAAATAAGGGTGGATGAACTTTATCGTATTCTCTAGGCCTATAAAATCACCCAAAGGTTACCAATAGGGGAAACTCCATTTGCTTTGGCTTTTGGAACAAAGACAATCATTTTGGTTGAGCTCGGACTTTTTTCAACATGAGTTGAAGCTTTTAATGAATAGAGCAAATCACAAAATTTTAGAGCAAACCTTTATCTATTGGAAGAAAAGTGAGAAAAGGTCCAAATTTAGATGGTAGCTTATAAACAGAAGGTAGCTCGCTACTATAATGCCAGAGTTAGAAGTAAGATTTTTAAAGTAGGAGATCTGGTACTATGGTGGGTAGATATCTCATAGTTATAAAATCAAGGAAAGCTTGTCCCAAACTGGTAAGGCCCTTATAAGGTTTTGAAAATCGTCCGATCGGGATCTTATTATCTAAAAAAGCTCGGAGGAGCTATACTCTCATGACCTTGAAACTTAAAAAACTTATGAATGTACTATCAATGAACCTATTTGTAATAAAATTCTTAGTTTGACATTCTTGTCTTTGGTGCAAAACTATGTAATGGCAGAAAATTATCCAATCGAACTTCTTTCTCAAATGAGATAAAAGAGCTCCAATTCTTAAACAGGAGGTTAACCTCGTCTTAACGAGGATGAAGGCCTCTGATTCTTAAATAGAAGGTTAAATTTGTCTTAATGAGGATGAAGGCCTCCAGTTCTTAAATAGGAGGTAACGAAGGGACACCCTCTTAATGGTCCTTTTGCGTCCTGGCAACCTTATTAGGAACAGGAGGTGAACCTTATCCTAACAAGGGTAATAGTCAACCACATTAGGAATAGGAGGAGAATCTCATCCTGACATGAATGAAAATCCCTATAGGGGATTGATGGCCTTCGATTCTTAAATAGGAGGTAATGATAAAAGGATAAGTGTGGTGCTCCCAAGTCTTGGGAGATCATGAAGGAGTCAAGATGGTGGCTCCTAAAGGCTAGGATTGGTTAGAGATGTATCAGCAAAGATAAAACGGTTGGCACATAGTTGGGCTAGCTTGGATATGCAGTCGAGCCGACTCGATCTCAGATCAAGCCGGTTCAGTCGGTATCCGAGCTGACTGTCTCAGGCAGATAGAAGATATGGTTTGGAGAGACATAATTGAGCCAGCTCAGCTTCGACTGAGCCAGCTTGATAGTGGCGAATAGATCTGGATGGATTTTCTGTTTGGTCTTGGATTTGGTCTAATGCAAGGGGTCTTAAGGCCTGGTATGAGAGGTCTTAAGGTGGCTAATTCATGTACTAGGCTAGGTCTTTAGTCCAGGGGATGAGAGCATGTAAGACATAGGTGTATATGGGCTTGGGTGAGTGTTTTCATGTATGGGTTAGCCGAGGAGAGTTTTTTTAGGACTGAGTCATATTGACTTAGAGTGTCTATATATATATATACTTATATATGCAGATTACGGATAAGAGAATGAATTGAATCCCTTTTCTTCCTGAAACCCTAGCTTTCTCTCTTTCTCATTCTATCCTCGTCTGATCTTCTTATCATCTAATCTTTACCTTTCTTGCTATCATCTCCAACCTGCTTTCTCAGAGTTGATAGAAGGTACAAGAATTTCCACAGCTCTAAAAATAATTTATAACAAGTGGTATCAGAGCCAAATTATGTGGAAGGGGAGAAGATGCCTGAAAGTTGAAGATCTTTAGGTGCTGTGAATTTAGCAAGGTCCTATCAAGGTATTTCTCAAATTCCTTGGATCTATGTTGTATTTTTTTGTTTGGCTTGGATCCAACCATGGGAAGTAACGTGAAGGTTGATTTTGAGAAGTTCGATGGAAAAGAAAACTTTTTCATGTGAAAAGTTCATGCAGAAGATCTTCTGGTTCAAGCTGAATTGGATCAGGCATTGGAAGAGAAGGCTGAAGGGATGTTAGATCGTCAGTGGATGTCTCTAGAAAAGAAGGTATGCTCTATGATCAGAGGATGCTTGTCGGATGCAGCACTCTATTCAATTTTGAAGGAGAGGACCCCAATATGCTTGTGATCAAAGTTACAAACCATGTATATGGGTAAGAATATGTACAATAAGTTGATGTTGAAGAAAAAATTGTACAACCTTCGGATGTAGGAAGGTGAAGATGTCTTGGGACACATCCAGAAATTCGACCAGATGTGCAATGAGTTGATAAATGTTGAAGTGAAGATGAAGAAAGAAGATAAATCATTTCTTCTATTATGCTTGTTGCCCACATCCTATGATCCATTGATGATGATGCTGATCTATGGTACGGAGACCCTAGAGTATGAAAACATGGTCTCGGTATTACGAACCAACGAATAGCAGGAGAAGTTGACCAAGGAAGGTGTTCCCCAGGAGGGCTTGACCATGGGGGAGAGACCTAAAAGATCAAAGGAGAGAGGTAAGTCAAGGGGACGATCAAAGTTCTGAAAGAGCAAGAACAGAAAGGAAGCTAGGTGCTACAAGTGCAACAAGATCGGACACTTCAGGCATGAATGCCCGTAATGGAAGAACAAGAAGGGAGAAAAGAGTGGATCTAATGCACTGAGTATAATGACTGATAGTGAGATGGAGGATGACCTCTTGGTTGTATCAGATGGTCATAAAAGATACACAAATGTATGGACCCTGGATTAAGCCTGTTCGCATCACTACACCCCAAATCGGTCTTGGTTTGTCTCATACACCAAGATTGATGAGGAGAGTGTGACACTTGAAGATGATCACCCATGTAGATTCGTTGGTATTGGAAGCATCTAGATGAGGATGTTTGATGGGATGGTGCGGACTCTCATAAATGTGAAGCATGTCCCAGATTTGAAGAAAAATCTTATGTCACTGGGCTATCTGGAGTGGAGTGGCTGCAGCTTCAGTAGTCATGCCAGGAGTGGAGTTCTCAATATCTCCAAAGGTGCTATGGTGGTAATGAGGGGTAGGAGGATTGAGAACAATCTCTACAAGTTGGTTGGATCTATGGTGATCGAAGAATTTGATGCAGTGGCAACAGTGCAGGATCAGCAGAGGGCATATTGGTTGTCGCACTATCGCCTAGGCCACATGGATGACCATAGGATGAAGGAGCTAAGCAAACATGGTCTGATTTTAGATCTGAATGGAGGTGTTACAGAGATATGTGAGCCATGCCAGATGAAAAAATAGAGGAGAGTATAGTTTACCATTAGTTCAGTCCACAGTGCAGCCCCATTGAAACTGGTTCACACTGATGTGTGGGGGCCGGCTCCATTTTCGATCAAAAATGGAGTGAGATAATTCTTGATCTTTATAGATGATTTCTCAAGGAAGGTATGGGTCTACTTCATGAGGAAGAAATTAGAAGTCTTCATCAGATTCAAGGTGTGAAAAGCTGAGGTGGAGAAGGAGACAGGTTAGAACTTGAAGTGTCTACGGTCAGACAACGACGGAGAATACACCAGCAAAGAGTTCCAGAGCTTTTGTGAGGAGTGTGGTATCAAAAGGCATTTCTCGGTAAAAAAAATTTCTCAACAGAATGGGGTGGCTGAAAGGATTAACATAACCCTTTTGGAAAAGGCACGGTGCATGAGGCTGCAGGTAGGGCTTTCGAAGGCATTCTGGATTGATACAGTGGATGCAGCTTATTATCTGGTGAATCAATCATCTCATACAAAGTTAGATGGTAGTATTCCAGAGGATAGATGGTCTGGAAGAAAGATTGGACTAAGTCATCTAAGGATTTTTGGGTGCATGGCTTTTGTGCATATCGGTGCTGGTGAGCGGAGCCAGTTGGATGCCAGATCATTAAAGATGGTGTTCTTAGGATATCCACGAGGAGTTAAGGGATACCGACTATGGAATCCCTTAGAGAAGAAGGTTGTCATTAGTAGGATGTTACCTTTGATCTTCAAAGATGAGATGGCATGAAAAAGCAACAAATGCAGCAGGATATCTAGTAGGGCAACGCTGGATAGTTAACATCTTACTCTATTTTGCTACTTGTAGGTGCATCAAAAGAACTTGGTATTTAGGTGGAGCACTCACCGGAGGTGTATCCATAGGTAGAGAGAGCTTGGATAGGTAATGAAAGCCAGGAGGCCCAATAGGAGCAAGCTGGACCTAGGATGGATATCAGGATTGCACTGCACAAGTCCAAAAGGAACATCAGACAATCGAAATGATACGGCTTTGAAGATACACTGTCACATGTCCTGGTGATAGAAAACGAGGACCCACACACCTATGAGGAGGCATGGATAGCCAGGATAGAGAGATGGGTCTAAGCAATGTCTGAGGAGATGTAGGCTCTCCATAATAATGAGATGTGGCATTTGGTGCAGTCGCCACGAGGAAAGAAACCCATTAGTTGCAAGTGGGTTTACGAATGCAAAGAGGGGCCTTTAGAATAGGGAGGTGTTAGGTATAAAGTATGGTTAGTGGCCAAGGGATACTTTTAGAAGAAAAGCATCAATTTCAGCAAAGTATTTTCTCCTGTCTGAAGGAAAATCCTGATTTCTCGAGTCAGATTTGTTCAGAACTGATTGGATCAAGAGGCATATTTTAAAAATTTTCTCTTAGATCCTAATCATATTTGACACTTTTCAGATCTAATTTTATGATCTGATAAATAAGAAAATAAAATTAAATTAATTCTAAATTAATTTTATCTTGATTTTGGGTAATATGATTACCCATTGATGATCTTGTCGAAGCCCTGAGGTTCTGGATCTAGCCATGCAAGCGCCTGGCCTCTATCGGTATCTACTCAAGCTGAATTTGGAGATCTTCTCCTTCTCTTTCTTTTCTCTAAAAATTAAATTTAGATCTAATTTGGAGGATCTTTAAAACTTCTTCTGGAGATCACCTATCGTCGCTGCAGCAGCGCTACCTTCTTCCTTTTTCGTTAGCCTTTTCTTGCCTAACTCGCACTAATCTGAAGGCCTAACTTCCTTGGGCATGGAGAGGAGCGAGAGGGCTAGATGGTGGCATGGAGAAGGGAGAGGGGCAGCCTTAGGGCATGGCTAAGAGGAGGAGAGCTTAGAAGTGGGCGCAGATAGGGTCTATTTATAGACTCTACTATGCCATGCAGTGCTGCATCACCCCGGCCAATCATGTTGCTTCATGCAATCAGATCTAAATTTGATTGGTGGGATGACATCACTTGATCCAATTAGATGAGAGACCCACAGGTTCATTCTTAGATGGCACCTAAGACTGGTCAAAGTAGAAATCCAAGGGCCACCTAAGTAGAAACCAAGAAGCAACCTAGAGTCCCATTCGTATGGGACTCCAGCGTCCCTATCCATGGGCGCATGCTATCCTAGGCATGCACCCCCTTCTTTCCAATTTTCAAAAAGGGGACAAGCCTCTATCTACTCTCCAATAAGTGCATGACACATGGGCAGATGTCCAAGGGTCAAAGGTCAATGTTTGATCAAGTCAAAATACCAGAATTAGCAGGTGATAGAAAATGGCAGGTGTTGTCTCAAATTTATCTCATAAATTAAGACAACCCTTTTTTGACTTGGGCAAGCACCAGCCAGACTAGGTAAAGGCACCTGAGTGAGCACAAACTCATTTGGCTTAGTCATGATAACTTTTAATGATAGAAAAATGAGAATGTTAGGTTCAATCGTGTGCTAGCACGATTTTCTTGAACCTAATTGAATCTTATTCAAATCAATTGAGCTGGGTTAGTCCAATTGATAATATCTAGATCCAAACTCTTATTTGTATGATTTAGTTAGGTTCAGTTCTGTATGGTAATAGAATATGTCATGATCTCCATCATCAATATCATCGAAACTTCTTTCGATGGATCAGAACTCTTCTAATTCAGACAACTTAGAATGATCGATCATCTAAATCATTCTAATTGCTCCCAAAATCCACCAGTGGCACCTAGCAGCATCTGGTGGCAACCCATCAAAACTATAAAATGAACCTCTCAGTGCAGCTACTTGTGTGATTAAGTTCTTCTATCTTGAGCTCCGATCAAATTAGGGTTAAGGTGAACTCGTCAAACCCTAATTTCTATCATATGATTTAATCATTCGATTCAAGTCTGATATGAAAACCTTAATACAAACTCTTTCTATTATTTCACACTATGCCATGGCCATGGGCTTATGGACTTGATTCTCATGATCATCATAGGGCTACTCCTCTTCTACCGAGGTAGATAGATTCCATCTTGGTGCAATCTAATTCCTACAATGAACATGCTAAGCCAACAT
>QRFJ01000493.1:538514-583251 GCA_006176705.1 Cocos nucifera
GTGCGTTGATTGGCTGAAGAATCCGGACGGTCCACGCAACACCGGGCTCGCGCACGGTCCACGGAGGGCAATTTGGGAATTCTGGCTGATCCAACGGGCGGTTTTCACTGAAGCTTGATCGGACGGACGAGAAGAAGGCGCTGATGGACGGCATCCGCAGCTCCCGATCGAGATCCAATGGCCGAGATTCATCCCGACATAAAACTAAAGGTCTGAAGGCTTATTTCAATGTGATCGGACGGTCCAGATTCGATCCAACGGTCGATCCAACGGCTGAGATTAAATCCAACTTGATCTGGGTTATTTTAAGGGTTTTTGAGTGGTTTTTGGACCGTTTGATCCCATCCAACGATCAGAATTATGTAGATCTTAATTTGAGTTATTTTGCGAGTCTAGTTTTTGATGGAATTTGAGGAGAAATTAAATTCTTTAGATTTAAAACCTATGTTTGCTGTGAAATAAGAAAAGAGAATTGGAAAAAGAAAAAAAAGAGAGAGACAAAGAGAGAGACGGGGAGAAAGAGAAAAAGAAAAAAGAGAGAGACAAAGAGAGAGATGGGGAGAAAGAGAGAGGGAGAAAGAGAGAGAAAGAGAGAGGAGAGAGATAAAAAAAAGTGATTTATAAGAAAATTAAAAAGGTTTTTTTTTATTTTTCTTCAACGATCAAGACATCAAGGAGCCTCTTCTTCTTCGCCAAGTTCTCCACATCAAGAGCAGTAGACAATCAATTTCAGCAATCAAACAGTCTAATTTCTCCATGCTTTTTATTTTATTTGCTGTTTTTGAATTTGTTATTATGAACTAAATTTTATTTTACTAAGGCTAAGGTGTAGCCACTCTTTTGATGCAATATTCAGTATGATTTATTTTTAAATTTTATTCATGAGGAGTATATAAATCTGATCTTAATGCTTTTAGATTACTGGCCATCTTCTAATTGATCTGATGAACATAGATGTTACGGACCAAGTACATCTATGTTAATGCTTCTTGATTATATACCTTGTATTATGAATCAAATTAGAATTCATATGCATGCGGAAATTTTAGTGCGCTTTGGACGCAGCGTATTTTAATTAGAGGGTTTCACAAAACCTAATGCATTAATATTTATTTAAATTACACCTGGACCAAAGGGTAATTAATAAATATTAATAGTTTTGCTATGCCTGGACCAAAGGGATAGTGAATAAATTAGGAGACTCCACCGTCACATGAAATAAAATTAATCTAAAAACCTGAATATTGTATTGACTGAGTTGGTGAACCGATTGCCTTAGTAATCCATTGCTCTTGAATTTAAAACCCTAATAATTTACACTCTCTCTATTTAATTAAAAACTTTTAATTATTTTTTTTTATTTTTTCTTTAATTTCTTATTCTCATAAATCGATCTTCTAAATAAAGCATAGGAAAGAGCTTTTCAGTACTTATTTTTCAATCCTCTAGGGACGATACTCTACTCATTCACTTTATTACTTGATCGACTGGTGCACTTGCCATAGCTATAAATAGACCATACTGGCCAATGGCTTTGTAAGTGGGTTGCCACATTATCTGTGGAGTTGACTCTCTTGACCTCGACGTAACCCTTCTCGAGGTAATCGCGGATGAGGTGGTATCGCCGCTCAATGTGCTTGGATTTCTGGTGAGACCTCGGCTCCTTAGCAAGGGCTATGGCGCCATTGTTGTCGCAGTATAGAGGAATGGCATCTGATGGCATTACTCCAATTTCTGCAGCAAACTTCTTGTACCAGAATGCTTCCTTCGCAGCCTCTGATGCAGCGATATATTCTGCTTCCATGGTGGAATCTGCTATCACGTTTGCTTGGAACTCTTCCAGCTGACAGCACCACCATTGCACACAAACAGACTTCCAGATGTCGACTTTCGATCATCTATATCGGACATGAAATCCGAGTCTGTGTATCCCTGGACTTGGAGTTCTCCATTACCAAAGACAACATCATATCCTTAGTTCTTCTCAAGTACTTAAGGATACATTTCACAGAAGTCCAGTGTTCTTCACCTGGATTTGACTGATATCTGCTTGTGACACTCACAGCATGGGCTATATCAGGTCGTGTACATAGCATGGCATACATGAGGCTCCCTATTGCAGAAGCATAAGGGATCTTGCTCATGCGTTCTATTTCCTCAGGTGTGCTAGGGCACATCTTCTTGGAAAGATGAATACCATGTCTGAAGGGTATTAATCCCCTCTTAGAGTTTTCCATACTAAACCTCTTTAGTACTTTCTCTATGTACATCTTCTGTGAAAGTCCTAGCATCCTATTCGGTCTATCCCTATAGACCTTAATTCCTAGAATAAAGGATGCTTCACCTAGGTCTTTCATGGAGAATTCCTTGGACAACCATATTTTGACTGATGTCAACATGGGAATATCATTCCCAATAAGGAGGATGTCATCCACGTACAATACGAGGAAGACAACAGCGCTCCCACTGACCCTTTTTGAAAACACATGGTTCCTCTTCATTTTTGATGAAACCAAACTTTTTGATCACATCATTGAAACGAGTGTTCCAGCTCCGAGATGCTTGCTTAAGTCCATATATGGACCTTTGCAGCTTGCAAACCTTGTGATCAGTATCACTGGATGTGAAACCTAGCGGCTGTTCCATATAGATATCTTCCTCAAGATATCCATTTAAGAATGCCGTTTTCACGTCCATTTGCCATATTTCATAATCGAAATAGGCTGCAACGGCAAGCAATGTGCGGATGGATTTTAGCATAGCCACTGGGAAAAGGTATCCTGATAGTCAATGCCTTCGCGTTGACTATAACCTTTTGCCACTAGTCTAGCCTTGAATGTCTCCACATTCCCATCTGCACCAATCTTTCTCTTGAAGATCCATTTACACCCAATAGGTACTATACCTTCTGGTGGATCTACCAAGGTCCAGACTTGGTTTGAGTGCATCGAGTCAATTTCTGACTTGCATTGCCTCTAGCCATTTCTCGGAGTCGATATCTGATATCGCCTCGTTGTAGGTTTTGGGATCATCACCATGAGCACCATTACCTATGAGGAACATTTTCCTCTACTTCCTCTGAAATAATACCTAAGTATCTTTCAGGGGGATGGAAAACTCTTTCCGATCTACGAGGTGGAGGAGGTAGTGTTCTTATTGGCTCAACCTGATTTGGTTCCAATTGGTCCTTAGCTCGTTGTACTTGTGAGACTTTCTCATCAAGCTTAATCTGCTTTCCAATGCCGCTATCTTGAATAAACTATTTTTCAAGAAAGATGGCATGTCGACTCACAATCACATTGTGGTCTTCTGGAATGTAGAAATAGTATCCTAATGACTCTTTAGGATATCCTATGAATCGAGCTCTAAAGGACCTAAACTCTAACTTGTCCGCTTGTTGTCTTTTGACATGAGCCGGACAACCCCAAATTCTGAGATGACTCAGACTTGGTTTCTTACCGTGCCATATCTCATACGGTGTGGTAGGAACGGTTTTAGAGGGAACCCTATTCAGTAGATAAATTGAAGTTAACAATGAAGTGTCCCCAAAGAAAATCAGGGAGGTCTGTGAAGCTCATCATGGATCGAACCATATCCAATAGAGTCCGATTTCTCCATTCTGAAACCCCGTTGAGTTGAGGTGTTCCTGGTGGAGTCCATTGAGAGACTATGCCATTTTCCTTAAGATAGTCTAGGAATTCCGGCTAAGGTATTCACCTCCTCGATCTGATCGAAGAACCTTAATGGGTTTTTCAGTTTGTTTTTCTACTTCATGTCTGAATTCTTTGAACTTTTCAAAAGCTTCAGACTTGTGTCTCATAAGATACACATACCCATACCTAGACAGATCATCGGTAAAGGTAATGAAGTAGACAAAATTGCCTCTAGCCGGCACATCAAATGGGCCGCACACATCAGTATGTACTAGGGCAAGGAGATCTGTGGCCCTCTCCCCATGTCCAACAAAAGGGAGTTTAGTCATTTTGCCTTGAAGACAAGATTCACAAGTTGGATATGACTCGAAAGTCAATGGACTCAATAGCCCATTTTTCTCCAATTTGTTAATCCTATCTTCTGCTATATGACCTAATCTCAGGTGCCATAGATATCTATCGTTTGGACTATCCCTAGGTCGTTTGGCATTCACGTTTTGCTCGATAGTTAAGAATAGGTACATCAATATGTAACTGATAAAGACCATTAATAAGGAAACCATTTGCAATTTTATTTCTTTCATAAAGAATGTTACAATGGTCCTTAAAGAAGGTAATCACATAGCCTTCTAGTGCTAAGCATGAAACAGAAATCAAATTCCTGCTAGCTGCAGGCACATAATAACAGTCTTTTAAAACTAAGTCTAAACCAGATGGTAATCGAAGAGGGTATGTTTCCCACGGCTACTGCAGCAACTCTTGCTCCATTTTTGACGATGCGTAGGATCATGTCTCCATCCCTCAGCCTCCTGCTATCCTCAAGACCCTGCATAGAAGTGCACAGATGAGCACTAGAACCAGAGTCAAGCACCCAACTGGATGCAGAAGAAACCGTAAGGTTAGACTCAATAACGAGCATACCTCCAGAAGGACCTTCCTTCTTGTTCTTCAGGGTGGCCAGGTAAGTAGGGCAGTTCCGCTTCCAATGGCCGTCGCTGTTGCAATGGAAACACTTTCCTTTGCCAGCGGCCTTCTTCTTCGGCTCTGCCTTTTTCTTCTTTGATCCTTCCACCTTTCTGCTTTTTCACAGACTTCTTTTTCTTTCCAATAAGACTTTCTTTTGGAAGAAGTCCGTTCCATAGCAAGAACTGAGCCTTTAGAACCTTTCATAGAAAGCTCAGCGGTAACCAGCATATTCATTAAGTTCGGCCAAGGAATTTTGAAGTTTATGCATGTGGTAATTCATGATGAATTGCCCATATGCATCAGTCAAGGATTGCAGAATTAATATCATTCTGCAGATCCAAGTCCAACTTCACACCGAGCTTCTCAAGCTCTTCCAATGTCCTTGATCATTCATCAGACAAGTGATCTTGGACTGACTGCCCATCACGCATCTTAGCCTTGAAAAGTCATTTAGTGACTTGATACTTGGCTGCGCGACTCTGTTCACCAAACATCTCCTGTAGGTGAGCCAACATTTGGCGAGCAGTCCCGATATCTTCATGTTGGCGCTGAAGCTCATCAGACATCGAGCCCAACATGTAGTATCTGGCCTTATTATCTTCGTCATCCATTTTTCCAGAGATGCTCTCTGTTCAGCGGATGGACGAGCTGGTAAGGTGGGAGGGTCCTGGTCCAATACATGAGTTAACTTCTTGGGAACCCAAAATAATTTTGAAGTTCCTGAGCCAATCCTTTATAATTGGGTCCAGTCAGTCTATGGTGTGTCCAGGATTACGTGCTAGTGGGTTGGATGCAGACATTTTTCCTGTAGAGAGTCAAAGTTTCTAGTTAGATATTGTAATTAAGACTTGACCAATTTATTTAAAGGGATTTTATTTTTAAATAAATTAGCTTCCCACTATTTTCTTCGGATCCCTACACTTCCTTTGTAGAGATGCAAAAATCTCCATGATTAATGATTTCTAGTGGGTGGTGCGGTCCTCACCAACTGACTCATCACCTCACCTAACAGTTATTGGTGATGGGTTAGCCAATGAGTGAACAACTCTTGTTCAATGATTCTCTAATCATGGTGCACCCAAACTTGGTCTCTAATTCATGAATCTCACCATGTATCCGGAATATTGATCCACTCCTTAGTTAAGTCAGACCCACCATTTGCATAGATTGGATTCCTAATTGGAGTCTCTCACCGTATCCAAAATATTGAGCCCAACTCATCCTCCAGCCCATAGCATCCAATGCCTAATAGACATGGTTGCATCTTTTCGGTGCAACTGAGCCACTGTAATCCAGTCGAGAACAATCAACCCCGGGAAGGGCCCGCACATCTACAATGGTGGAAGACCTTAGACTTAATCTTTTCTTAGGGAGATTTGATTTCAGGTCTCATTAAACTAGACTTGCTCATAGTCATAACCAATTATGACTAACCTAGTGGCATGGGTTAGCTCGGATTATTGACCACCTCAGATCAGAACTGTGTCAACAAGATATGGCCAGGTAAGTGAGACCGGTGGAAGGGAATATGCCATTAACTCGACAAGAATGCATTCGAGGTCGAGTAGCTTCCAATTAAAAATCAGTCGGTCGTATCTGCCAAACTTACCTTAGACACCAAATTGTTGAGTCAGAACCAATTGGGTTAGCCTACAATCCAGACTCTAACCTCTGAGCCTAATTAGGTCTTAGCTTGATCGATGACTCGTGACTCGATCTTGACCCAGACTTAATCCTATTAGGCTGGTCAATTTAAGCATTGTTGATCCCATCTAACCAACTCTTGATTCGGTTTGATCAACCGCTTAGACCTAATTGAGCTACCCAAGCCCGAACCCAGTATTATGAATATGTCTTAGATCTAAAATTCTCAATTTTAGACCTAATTAATATTTCCATAAACTTAATTCTTAATTAAGTTAGGGTTCATAAACAAAATATGCACAATAAATCCTAGGGTTTCAGGATCTAGGGTTTTGCAGAAAGTAAGTTTTGGGTTTCTGATTAAGGACGAACACGCAGCACCCCTACACATCATAAGAACACCCCATCGAATGGGAAGAGAGGGCCTTTAAACCCTTCTTTCGTTCTTATGACCGGACGGCCAAGAGGAACGCCTTAATCAGAAATACAACTAATCTACAAAACTAATTAGATCTATATCATATATCTCATATACAAAATTAGATCTAATCAAAATGGCATATTTTGCATACATCTCATGTATCAAATCATGCATATTTTTCAGATCTAAATTATCTCATAATAATCTAAAAAATTAGATTTAAATTGATCTAATCAAAATAAAATTCTAATCTAGACCAATTATGTAGAACTATTCTACAACTAGTCTAAGACATGCATCTATCATATCTCATATGATATTTAAAATTAAATTTAATTTTTATTTTGCTATTTTTAGATCTTATTATAATATTTATAATATCAAAAAATAGTAAATAAATAAGATCTAAAAATATGATTTAATCAAATTAAAAATTATGACATGCAAAGACTATTCTATAGAACTAATTCTATTCCTAGAACTAGTCATGCATATCTTCATATTCTTAGATCTAGATTAATTAATTTTAATTTTTAATTTTTTTAATTTTAGATCTGATCACATCTCATGTGACATCTAAAATTATTTTCTAATTAAAATAAAATTAAAATTAGATCTAAATAAATTTTTAGAACCATGGCTCTGATACCAGTTGAAGGAAAATCCTGATTTTTTGGATCCAGGTTCGTTCAGATCTGATTCAGATCAAGAGATATATTTTCAAAAATTTTTTTTCTTAGATCCTAATCAGATTTAATATTTTTTAGATCTAATTTTATTATTTAATAAATAAAAAAATTAAATTAAATTAATTTTGAATTTAATTTACCTTGATTTGGGTAATCCTGAATTACCCGTTGATGATCCTGATTGCAGCGGAAGGTTCTGGATCTAGCCACGCAAGCGCCTGGCCTCTACCGGTATCCACTTGGGCTGGATCTGGAGATCCTCTTCTTCTCTATCATTTCTCCAAAAATTAGATCTGGATCTGATTCTGGAGGATCTTCAAAACTTCTTTTGAAGATCAGCAGTCGTCCTTTGCAGCAGCGCAGCCTTCTTGCTTTTTCGATCGCCTTTTCTTGATCTGAATCGCACCAACCTGAAGCCCAAAACTTTTTGGACGTGGAGAGGAGAGAGGGAGAAGATGGTTTGGCATGGAGGAAGGGAGAGAGGCAGCCTTGGGGCATGGCTAAGAGAAGGAGATCTTAGAAGTTGGGCGCAGGGTCTTATTTATAGACTCTACTGCGCCATCCAACTCCTCTTCATCCCAACCAATCACAACCTGCTTTGTGAAATCAGATCTAAATCTGATTGGTGGGATAGACATCCCTGGATTCCAATCCTTAGATGAGAGATCCACAGGTTCATTCTTAGATGGCATCTAAGACTGGTCAAAGTAGATACCCAAGGGCCACCTAAGTGGAAATCCAAGAAGGCAACCTGGAGTCCCATCCGTATGGGACTCCTAGGCATCCCTATCCTTGGGCACACGCCATCCTTGGCGTGCGCCCCCTTCTTTGCCAGGTTCTAGAGAGGGGACAAGCCCCCACCAGCTCTCCAATAAGGTGCATGACACATGTGGTCAAAATGTCAAAGGGTCAAAGGTCAACGTTTGACCAAAGTCAAAATAAGAATTAGCAGGTGACCAAAAATGGCAGGTGTTGTCTCAAATTTATCTCATAAATAAGACAACCTTTTCTAACTTGGACAAGCTCCAGTCAGACCAGGTATGAAGGCCTCTGATTGAGCACAAACTCCTTTGGCTCAGTCAGGACAACTTATTTATGATAGTAAAAGAAGAACGTTAGGTTCAATCGAGTGCTAGCACGATTTTCTTGAACCTAATTGAATCTCATTCAAGATCAATTGAACTGGGATTCAGTTCAATTGATGATCACCAGATTCAAACCCTTGTTTGTGTGACCCAGTTAGGTTCAGTTCTATATGGTAATGGGATATGTCATGATCTCTATCATCGACATCATCGAAACTCCTTTCGATGGATCAGAACTCTTCTGATTCGAACAAGCTAGAATGATCGATCATCTAAATCATTCTAATTGCTCCCAAAATCCACCAGTGACACCTAGCAGTATATGGTGGCAACCCATCAAGAGCTGAAAATGCGAACCTCTTGGTGCAGCTACCTGTGTGATTAAGTTCTTCTATCTTGAGCCCCGATCAGATTAGGGTTAAGGTGAACTCGTCAAACCCTAAGTTTCTATCATATGATTGTAATCATTCGATTCAAGTCCGATGTGAAAATCTTAAATAGAAACTCTTTCTATTATTTCACACTCTGCCATGGCCATGGGCTTCTGGACTTGATTCTCATGATCATCATAGGGCTGCTCCTCTACCACCGAGGTAGATAGATTCCATCTTGATGCAATCCAGTTCCTACAATGAACATGCTATAGCCAACATACACCTCAGGGTTCCGATATGGCTAGGAGACCGAGTAATGGTGTAGTCAAACTATAACACCCTCAAGGTGAACTGCCGATGCACCTCAGGTCAAAGAACCAGACACACCTACTGCAGCATCGAGTCAGTCATTGACGAGAAGGTAGACTTTCCTAATGACTACTCGAGGTGGTCACGCTCAGTGCCCTCGTTCTCTAACGAGTACCTATACTCTCGCTCCGGTGTCTCCACACCATAGACTTAAGACTCATCTACTATAAAGAAGCGATTGTAACCTTCTGGATCAATCACCATCCTCATGATGATCCTACGGTCAGGAGCATTTTATGAGTTAATAATTAAAAATTCATGTCTAAAATTTTCAACTGTTGAAAATATGAATTATCATTACCATTAACTCAAGGGATGTATCACAGACACTAAATACACTTATGTGATAGAAAATAATTCATTTTATTATTTATAGTCAAAATTATAATTTTGCCCTTAGAAGTGTATTACAAGTGTCAGCCAATTCTGACTTTTAGGGCACACATATCTAACACTGTCGTTAGGCATACTTCCATCAGAATGTTGCTGAGTATTATGGTAGCTTAGGAGTTTGAGCTGAAGCAAATGGATGTCAAGATGGCATTCCTCCATAGGCATTTGGAGGAGAGCATTTATATGGAACAGCCACTAGGGTTCCAAGAGTCAAGAGCAGAAGAAAAGGTCTATTTGCTATAAAAATCATTGTACGAGCTGAAGCAATTGCCAAGACAATGGTACAAGTGATTTGACTCATATGTGAAGAGCATTGGACTTTTTAGGTGCGAGTATGACTCTTGTATGTATGTTAAATCTTTGGAGGATGAGTCTATGGTGTTTCTACTTTTGTATGTGGATGACATGCTTATAGCATGCAAGAGTAGATAGGTTATGCAGGAACTAAAGGTAGCCTTGTCTTGAAAGTTTGAGATGAAGGATTTGGAGCCTGCAAGGAAGATTTTAGGTATGAAAATCTTCAGAGATCGAGCCAAGAGGATGCTACATTTATCTCAAAGAGGCAACATCAAAAAGATCTTGGAGAGGTTTGGGATGAAGGAAGCAAAATCGGTGGAGCTACCACTTGCCGGACACTTCAGACTCTCAAAAATGATGTCACCACAGACTGAGGTGGAGGCTCAGGAGATGGAGAGAACACCATATGCCTCTAGTGTAGAAAGCTTAATATATGCCATGGGGTATTGTAGACCAGATATCACCCATGCGGTGAGCCAGGTTAGTAGGTTCATGGCACAGCCTGGTAAGGAGCACTGGCGAGCACTAAAGTAGATCTTCAGATACTTAGTGAGTACTGTTGGAGTTGGCATTTGCTATGGATAGTAAGATGGAGCTGAGGAACTCTCCGACGTGTCCAAGGATGCTTGGGGGCAAATAAATGGATTTATGGATGCAGATTTTAGTGGAAACATGGATACTCGATGGTCAACAACAAGCTTTTTATTTAGCCTATTTAGAATCCAATCTCAAGGAGATCATGCTTGCAACCCATCATTGCCTTATCTACAACTAAAGTGGAATACATAGGAGTTACGGAGGCAACAAAGGAGCCTTTATGGTTGAAAAGATTGGTGTTGGAGATGGATCTTATGAAGGTTAAATCCTGATTTTCCAGACCAGGTTCGTTAAGATCTGATCGGATCAAGAGATATATTTCAAAAAAAATTTTCTTTGATCCAAATCAGATCTAAGATATTTTAGATCTGATCTTTATTATTCTAATAATAAAAATAAAATCTAGATAAATTAAATTTAATTTAATTTACCTTGACTTAAGGTAATCCTATTACCCGTTGATGATCCTATAAGCAACGAAAGGTTCTGGATCTAGCCACGTAAGTGCCTAGCCTCTACCGGTATCCACTCAGGCTGGATTTGAAGATCCTCTTTTTCTCTATCACGTCTCCAAAAATTAGATCTGAATCTAATTTGGAGGATCTTCAAAACACCTTTCGAAGATCAGCAGTTGTCCTTTGCAGCAGCGCAGCCTTCTAGCTTTCTGTCGCCTTTCTCTCATCTGGATTGCACCAACCTTGGATCCAAAACTCCTTTTGGGCATGGAGAGGAGAGGGAGAGAAGATGGACTTGGCATGGAGGAGGAGAGAGAGGCAGCCTTGGGGCATGGGAAATTTTCAATGCTCTTTGAGTTGGGCGCAGGGTCTTATTTATAGACTATGCTGTGATCCAACTCCTCTTCTTCCCAACCAATCACAACCCTTTGTGAAATCAGATCTAAATCTGATTGGTGGGAATAGAGTCCCCTGGATTCCTCCTTAGAGGGTGCCTAAGACCAGTCAAAGTTGGTTCTTAGGAGAACTCTAATTGGAATCCAAAAAGGAGATGGAGTCCCTGTCCAACAAGGGACTCCTAGGCGCCTCCAACTTGGGCACACGCCAAGGGTGGCGTGCGCCCTCCTCCTTGCCAGGTTCTGGCAGGGGGACAGGCCCCCACCAGCTCTCCAATAGGTGCATGACATGTGGTCAAAAGTCAAAGTGTCAATGGTCAACATTTGACCAGTCAAAGGTAGACTTTTGACCAAAGTCAAAGAACAAGAAATGGCAGGTGACCAAAAATGGCAGGTAATGTCTTACAAAATAAGACAACCTTTTCTGACTTGGACAACCTCCAGTCAGACCATAGTGAAGGCCTCTGATTGAGCACAAACTCCTTTGGCTCAGTCAGGACAACTTATTTATGATAGTAAAAGAAGAACGTTAGGTTCAATCGAGTGCTAGCACGATTTTCTTGAACCTAATTGAATCTCATTCAGATCAATTGAACTGGATCAGTTCAATTGATGATCACCAGATTCAAACCCTTGTTTGTGTGACCCAGTTAGGTTCAGTTCTGTATGGTAATGGGATATGTCATGATCTCTATCATCGACATCATCGAAACTCCTTTCGATGGATCAGAACTCTTCTGATTCGAACAGCTAGAATGATCGATCATCTAAATCATTCTAATTGCTCCCAAAATCCACCAGTGACACCTAGCAGTATATGGTGGCAACCCATCAGAGCTGAATGCGAACCTCTTGGTGCAGCTACCTGTGTGATTAAGTTCTTCTATCTTGAGCCCCGATCAGATTAGGGTTAAGGTGAACTCGTCAAACCCTAGTCTCTGTCATATGATGTAATCATTCGATTCAAGTCCAATGTGAAAATCTAAATAGAAACTCTTTCTATTATTTCACTCTGCCATGGCCATGGGCTTCTGGACTTGATTCTCATGATCATCATAGGGCTGCTCCTCTACCACCGAGGTAGATAGATTCCATCTTGATGCAATCCAGTTCCTACAATGAACATGCTATAGCCAACATACACCTCAGGGTTCCATATGGCTAGGAGACCGAGTAATGGTGTAGTCAAACTATAACACCCTCAAGGTGAACTGCCGATGCACCTCAGGTCAAAGAACCAGACACACTACTGCAGCATCGAGTCAGTCATTGACGAGAAGGTAGACTTCCTAATGACTACTCGAGGTGGTCACGCTCAGTGCCCTCGTTCTCTAACGAGTACCTGTACTCTCGCTCCGGTGTCTCCACACCGTAGACTCAAGACTCATCTACTAAAGAGAAGCGATTGTACACCAACCTTCCGGATCAATCACCATCCTCGTGATGATCCTATGGTCGGGAGCATTTTATGAGTTAATAATGATTATTCATGTCTTAAATTTTCAACTCTTGAAAATATGAATTATCATTACCATTAACTCAAAGGATGTATCACAGACACTAAATACACATATGTGATAGAAAATAACCCATTTTATTGATTATAGTCAAAATTATAATTTTGCCCCTAGAAGTGTATTACAAGTGTCAGCCAATTCTGGCTTCTAGGGCACATATATCTAACAATCTCCCACTTGTCCTAAAGCCAATTGGCTACAAGTCTAAGTCCCATCTTCTCAAGGTGGGCTTCGATCTTCTGCTGGCCCAACGGCTTTGTAAGTGGGTCTGCCACATTATCTGTGGAGTTGACTCTCTTGACCTCGACGTAACCCTTCTCGAGGTAATCGCGGATGAGGTGGTATCGCCGCTCAATGTGCTTGGATTTTTGGTGAGACCTCGGCTCCTTAGCAAGGGCTATGGCGCCATTGTTGTCGCAGTATAGAGGAATGGCATCTGATGGCATTACTCCAATTTCTGCAGCAAACTTCTTGTACCAGAATGCTTCCTTCGCAGCCTCTGATGCAGCGATATATTCTGCTTCCATGGTGGAATCTGCTATCATGGTTTGCTTGGAACTCTTCCAGCTGACAGCACCACCATTGCACACAAACAGACTCCCAGATGTCGACTTTCGATCATCTATATCGGACATGAAATCCGAGTCTGTGTATCCCTGGACTTGGAGTTCTCCGTTACCAAAGACAACATCATATCCTTAGTTCTTCTCAAGTACTTAAGGATACATTTCACAGAAGTCCAGTGTTCTTCACCTGGATTTGACTGATATCTGCTTGTGACACTCACAGCATGGGCTATATCAGGTCGTGTACATAGCATGGCATACATGAGGCTCCCTATTGCAGAAGCATAAGGGATCTTGCTCATGCGTTCTATTTCCTCAGGTGTGCTAGGGCACATCTTCTTGGAAAGATGAATACCATGTCTGAAGGGTATTAATCCCCTCTTAGAGTTTTCCATACTAAACCTCTTTAGTACTTTCCTCTATGTACATCTTCTGTGAAAGTCCTAGCATCCTATTCGGTCTATCCCTATAGACCTTAATTCCTAGAATAAAGGATGCTTCACCTAGGTCTTTCATGGAGAATTCCTTGGACAACCATAATTTTGACTGTTGTCAACATGGGAATATCATTCCCAATAAGGAGGATGTCATCCACGTACAATACGAGGAAGACAACAGCGCTCCCACTGACCTTTTTGAAAGACACATGGTTCCTCTTCATTTTTGATGAAACCAAACTTTTTGATCACATCATTGAAACGAGTGTTCCAGCTCCGAGATGCTTGCTTAAGTCCATATATGGACCTTTGCAGCTTGCAAACCTTGTGATCAGTATCACTGGATGTGAAACCTAGCGGCTGTTCCATATAGATATCTTCCTCAAGATATCCATTTAAGAATGCCGTTTTCACGTCCATTTGCCATATTTCATAATCGAAATAGGCTGCAACGGCAAGCAATGTGCGGATGGATTTTAGCATAGCCACTGGGGAAAAGGTATCCTGATAGTCAATGCCTTCGCGTTGACTATAACCTTTTGCCACTAGTCTAGCCTTGAATGTCTCCACATTCCCATCTGCACCAATCTTTCTCTTGAAGATCCATTTACACCCAATAGGTACTATACCTTCTGGTGGATCTACCAAGGTCCAGACTTGGTTTGAGTGCATCGAGTCAATTTCTGACTGCATTGCCTCTAGCCATTTCTCGGAGTCGATATCTGATATCGCCTCGTTGTAGGTTTTGGGATCATCACCATGAGCACCATTACCTACGAGGAACATTTTCTCTACTTCCTCTGAAATAATACCTAAGTATCTTTCAGGGGGACGGAAAACTCTTTCCGATCTACGAGGTGGAGGAGGTAGTGTTCTTATTGGCTCAACCTGATTTGGTTCCAATTGGTCCTTAGCTCGTTGTACTTGTGAGACTTTCTCATCAAGCTTAATCTGCTTTCCAATGCCGCTATCTTGAATAAACTATTTTTCAAGAAAGATGGCATGTCGACTCACAATCACATTGTGGTCTTCTGGAATGTAGAAATAGTATCCTAATGACTCTTTAGGATATCCTATGAATCGAGCTCTAAAGGACCTAAACTCTAACTTGTCCGCTTGTTGTCTTTTGACATGAGCCGGACAACCCCAAATTCTGAGATGACTCAGACTTGGTTTCTTACCGTGCCATATCTCATACGGTGTGGTAGGAACGGTTTTAGAGGGAACCCTATTCAGTAGATAAATTGAAGTTAACAATGAATGTCCCCAAAGAAAATCAGGGAGGTCTGTGAAGCTCATCATGGATCGAACCATATCCAATAGAGTCCGATTTCTCCATTCTGAAACCCCGTTGAGTTGAGGTGTTCCTGGTGGAGTCCATTGAGAGACTATGCCATTTTTCCTTGAGATAGTCTAGGAATTCCGGCTAAGGTATTCACCTCCTCGATCTGATCGAAGAACCTTAATGGGTTTTTCCAGTTTTATTTTTCTACTTCATGTCTGAATTCTTTGAACTTTTCAAAAGCTTCAGACTTGTGTCTCATAAGATACACATACCCATACCTAGACAGATCATCGGTAAAGGTAATGAAGTAGACAAAATTGCCTCTAGCCGGCACATCAAATGGGCCGCACACATCAGTATGTACTAGGGCAAGGAGATCTGTGGCCCTCTCCCCATGTCCAACAAAAGGGAGTTTAGTCATTTTGCCTTGAAGACAAGATTCACAAGTTGGATATGACTCGAAAGTCAATGGACTCAATAGCCCATTTTTCTCCAATTTGTTGATCCTATCTTCTGCTATATGACCTAATCTCAGGTGCCATAGATATCTATCGTTTGGACTATCCCTAGGTCGTTTGGCATTCACGTTTTGCTCGATAGTTAGAACAGGTACATCAATATGTAGCTGATAAAGACCATTAATAAGGAAACCATTTGCAATTTTATTTCTTTCATAAAGAATGTTACAATGGTCCTTAAAGAAGGTAATCACATAGCCTTCTTAGTGCTAAGCATGAAACAGAAATCAAATTCCTGCTAGCTGCAGGCACATAATAACAGTCTTTCAAAACTAAGTCTAAACCAGATGGTAATCGAAGAGGGTATGTTCCCACGGCTACTGCAGCAACTCTTGCTCCATTACCGATGCGTAGGATCATGTCTCCATCCCTCAGCCTCCTGCTATCCTCAAGACCCTGCATGGAAGTGCACAGATGAGCACTAGAACCAGAGTCAAGCACCCAACTGGATGCAGAAGAAACCGTAAGGTTAGACTCAATAACGAGCATACCTCCAGAAGGACCTTCCTTCTTGTTCTTCAGGGTGGCCAGGTAAGTAGGGCAGTTCCGCTTCCAATGGCCGTCGCTGTTGCAATGGAAACACTTTCCTTTGACATCGGCCTTTCTTCTTCGGCTCTGCCTTCTTCTTCTTTCCTCCTTCCACCTTTCTGCTTTTTCACAGACTTCTTTTTCTTTCCATAAGACTTTCTTTTGGAAGAAGTCCGTTCCATAGCAAGAACTGAGCCTTTAGAACCTTTCATAGAAAGCTCAGCGGTAACCAGCATATTCATTAATTCGGCCAAGGAATTTTGAAGTTTATGCATGTGGTAATTCATGATGAATTGCCCATATGCATCAGTCAAGGATTGCAGAATAATATCATTCTGCAGATCCAAGTCTAACTTCACACCGAGCTTCTCAAGCTCTTCCATGTCCTTGATCATTCATCAGACAGTGATCTTGGACTGACTGCCCATCACGCATCTTAGCCTTAAAAAGTCATTTCGTGACTTGATATTTGGCTGCGCGACTCTGTTCACCAAACATCTCCTGCAGGTGAGCCAACATTTGGCGAGCAGTCCCGATATCTTCATGTTGGCGCTGGAGCTCATCAGACATCGAGCCCAACATGTAATATCTGGCCTTATTATCTTCGTCTATCCATTTTTTCAGAGACGCTCTCTGTTCAGTGGATGGACGGGCTGGTAAGGTGGGAGGGTCCTGGTCCAATACATGGGTTAACTTCTCGAACCCAAAATAATTTTGTAGTTCCTGAGCCAATCTTTATAATTGGGTCCAGTCAGTCTATGTGTGTCCAGGATACGTGCCAATGGGTTGGACGCAGACATTTTTCTGTAGAGAGTCAAAGATTCTAGTTAGATACTGTAATTATGACTTGACCAATTTATTTAGGGATTTTATTTTTAAACAAATTAGCTCCCACTATTTTCTCGGATCCCTACACTCCCTCTGTAGAGATGCAAAAATCTCCATGATTAATGATTTCTAGTGGGTGGTGCGGTCTCACCAACTGACTCATCACCTCACCTAACAGTTATTGGTGATGGGTTAGCCAATGAGTGAACAACTCTTGTTCAATGATTCTCTAATCATGGTGCACCCAAACTTGGTCTCTAATTCATGAATCTCACCGTATCCGGAAATATTGATCCACTCCTTAGTTAAGTCAGACCCACCATTTGCATAGACTGGGATTCCTAATTGAGTCTCTCACCGTATCCAAAATATTGAGCCCAACTCATCCTCCAGCCCATAGCATCCAATGCCTAATAGACATGGTTGCATCTTCCCGGTGCAACTGAGCCACTGTATCCAGCCGAGAACAATCAACCCCGGGAAGGGCCCGCACATCTACAATGGTGGAAGACCTCAGACTTAATCTTTTCTTAGGGAGAATTGATTCAGGTCTCATTAAACTAGACTTGTCATAGTCATAACAATTATGACTAACCTAGTGGCATGGGTTAGCTCGGATTATTGACCACCTCAGATCAGAACTGTGTCAACAGATATGGCCAGGTAAGTGAGACCGGTGGAAGGAATATGCCATTAACTCGTACAAGAATGCATTCAGGTCGAGTAGCTTCCAATTAAAAACCAGTCGGTCGTATGTGCCAAACTTACCTTAGACACCAAATTGTTGAGTCAGAACCAATTGGGTTAGCCTACAATCCAGACTCTAACCTCTGAGCCTAATTAGGTCTTGCTTGATCGTGACTCGATCTTGACCCAGACTTAATCCTATTAGGCTGGTCAATTTAAGCATTGTTGATCCCATCTAACCAACTCTTGATTCGGTTTGATCAACCGCTTAGACCTAATTGAGCTACCCAAGCCCGAACCCAGTATTATGAATATGTCTTAGATCTAAAATTCTCAATTTTAGACCTAATTAATATTCCATAATCTTAATTCTTAATTAAGTAGGGTTCATAAACAAAATATGCACAATAAATCCTAGGGTTTCAGGATCTAGGGTTTTGCAGAAAGTAAGTTTTGGGATTTCTGATTAAGGACGAACACGCAGCACCCCTACACATCATAAGAACACCCCATCGAATGGGAAGAGAGGGCCTTTAAACCCTTCTTCATTCTTATGACCGGACGGCCAAGAGGAACGCCTTAATCAGGAACATGTAATACTACAAAATAGTTTTAGATCTATATCATATATCTCATATACAAATTAGATCTAATCATGGCATATTTTGCATACATCTCATGTATCGAATCATGCATATTTTTAGATCTAAATTATCTCATAATAATCTAAAAAATTAGATTTAAATTGATCTAATCAAAATAAATTCTAATCTAGACAATTATGTAGAACTATTCTACAACTAGTCTAGACATGCATCAATCATATCTCATATGATATTTAAAATTAAATAATTTTTATTTGCTATTTTTTAGATGTTATTATAATAATTATAATATCAAAAAATAGTAAATAAATAGATCTAAAATATGATTTAATCAAATTAAATTAAAAACATGCAAGACTATTCTATAGAACTATTCTATTTTAGAACTAGTCATGCATATTTTCTAATCTTAGATCCAAATCATTTAATTTTAATTTTTTCTGATTTCAGATCTGATCACATCTCATGTGACATCTAAAATCACTTATTTTTTAATTAAAATAAATTTAAAATTAGATCTAAATACTTTTAGAACCTTGGCTCTGATACCAGTTGAAGGAAAATCCTGATTTTTCGGACCAGGTTCGTTCAGATCTGATCAGATCAAGAGATATATTTCAAAAATTTTTTCTCTTTGATCTAAATCAGATCTGAGATATTTTAGATCTAATTCTTATTATTTTAATAATTAAAATAAAATTTAGATAAATTAAATCAAATTTAATTTACCTTGATGTGGGTAATCCTATTACCCATTGATGATCCTGTAAGCAGCGGAAGGTTCTGGATCTAGCCACGCAAGTGCCTGGCCTCTACCGGTATCCACTCAGGCTGGATCTAGAGATCCTCTTCTTCTCTATCACATCTCCAAAAATTAGATCTGGATCTGATCTGGAGGATCTTCAAAACTACCTTTTGAAGATCAGCAGTTGTCCTTTGCAGCAGCGCAGCCTTCTAGCTTTCTGATCGCCTTTCTCTGATCTGGATTGCACCAAACTAAGATCCAAAACTCCTTTTGGACATGGAGAGGAGAGGGAGAAGATGGACTTGGCATGGAGGAAGGAGAGGAGAGGCAGCCTTGGGGCATGGGAAATTTTTCAATTGCTTCTTTGAGTTGGGCGCAGGGTCTTATTTATAGACTATGCTGTGATCCAACTCCTCTTCTTCCCAACCAATCACAACCCTTTGTGAAATCAGATCTAAATCTGATTGGTGGGAATAGAGTCCCTGGATTCCTCCTTAGAGGTGCACCTAAGACCAGTCAAAGTTGGTTCTTAGGAGAACTCTAATTGGAATCCAAAAAGGGAGATGGAGTCCCTGTCCAACAAGGGACTCCTAGGCGCCTCCAACTTGGGCACACGCCAAGGGTGGCGTGCGCCCTCCTCCTTGCCAGGTTCTGGCAGGGGGACAAGCCCCCACCAGCTCTCCAATAGGTGCATGACATGTGGACAAAAGTCAAAGTGTCAATGGTCAACATTTGACCAGTCAAAGGTCAGACTTTTGACCAAAGTCAAAGAACAAGAAATGGCAGGTGACCAAAAATGGCAGGTAATGTCTTACAAAATAAGACAACCTTTTCTGACTTGGACAACCTCCAGTCAGACCATATGAAGGCCTCTGATTGAGCACAAACTCCTTTGGCTCAGTCAGGACAACTTATTTATGATAGTAAAAGAAGAACGTTAGGTTCAATCGAGTGCTAGCACGATTTTCTTGAACCTAATTGAATCTCATTCAGATCAATTGAACTAGATCAGTTCAATTGATGATCACCAGATTCAAACCCTTGTTTGTGTGACCCAGTTAGGTTCAGTTCTGTATGGTAATGGGATATGTCATGATCTCTATCATCGACATCATCGAAACTCCTTTCGATGGATCAGAACTCTTCTGATTCGAACAGCTAGAATGATCGATCATCTAAATCATTCTAATTGCTCCCAAAATCCACCAGTGACACCTAGCAGTATATGGTGGCAACCCATCAGAGCTGAATGCGAACCTCTTGGTGCAGCTACCTGTGTGATTAAGTTCTTCTATCTTGAGCCCCGATCAGATTAGGGTTAAGGTGAACTCGTCAAACCCTAGTCTCTGTCATATGATGTAATCATTCGATTCGAGTCCAATGTGAAAATCTAAATAGAAACTCTTTCTATTATTTCACTCTGCCATGGCCATGGGCTTCTGGACTTGATTCTCATGATCATCATAGGGCTGCTCCTCTACCACCGAGGTAGATAGATTCCATCTTGATGCAATCCAGTTCCTACAATGAACATGCTATAGCCAACATACACCTCAGGGTTCCATATGGCTAGGAGACCGAGTAATGGTGTAGTCAAACTATAACACCCTCAAGGTGAACTGCCGATGCATCTCAGGTCAAAGAACCAGACACACTACTGCAGCATCGAGTCAGTCATTGACGAGAAGGTAGACTTCCTAATGACTACTCGAGGTGGTCACGCTCAGTGCCCTCGTTCTCTAACGAGTACCTGTACTCTCGCTCCGGTGTCTCCACACCGTAGACTCAAGACTCATCTACTAAAGAGAAGCGATTGTACACCAACCTTCCGGATCAATCACCATCCTCGTGATGATCCTATGGTCGGGAGCATTTTATGAGTTAATAATGATTATTCATGTCTTAAATTTTCAACTCTTGAAAATATGAATTATCATTACCATTAACTCAAAGGATGTATCACAGACACTAAATACACATATGTGATAGAAAATAACCCATTTTATTAATTATAGTCAAAATTATAATTTTGCCCCTAGAAGTGTATTACAAGTGTCAGCCAATTCTGGCTTCTAGGGCACATATATCTAACATCTTATGCAAAGCTATCGGATGCACTGGATAGCTAAGTGCACTATATTACTCAAACTCTATCTACCAGTAGGTGAACACATCGATATCAGTACCATCGATCGGGTTATGAAAAGTGAAGAAAGCAGTGAAAGTCCACAAAGAGAATCAGCAGATGCACTAACAAAAGTTCTTCCTCGGGATAGCTTTCATAAATGTATGAAATCGATGTGTTTGATGGACAGGATAGACTTGCCTCAAGCCTTGGGGTACCAAGGTGGAGATTGAAAGGGCAAGTGTAGTGCTCCAACGTCTTGGAAGACCATGAAGGAGTCAAAGTGGTGGCTCCTGAAGGCTAGGATTGGCTGGAGAAGTATCAGCAAAGATAAAGAGCGTGGCACATAATTGAGTTGGCTCGGATATACAGCTGAGCTGGCTATCTTAGGTGGATAGAAGACATGATTCGGTGAGGCACAATCAAGCCAGCTCGACTTCTGATTGAGCCAGCTCGATGGTGAGGAACAGATTTGGATGGATTTTCTGTTTGGTCTTAGATTAGGTCTAATCCAAGGGATCTTAAGGACTGGTATGAGAGGTCTTAAGGTGGCTAATTCATATATTGAGCTAGGTCTTTAGTCCAGGGGATGAGAGCATGCAAGACATGGGTTTACATGGGCTTAGGTGAGTGTTTTCATGTATGGATTAGCCGAGGAAAGTTTTTTTAGGGCTGAGTCATATTGACTCAGGGTGTCTATATATATACTTATATATGTAGATTACGGATAAGAGAATGAATTTAAACCCTTTTCTTCCTGAAACCCTAGCTTTCTCTCTTTCTCACTCTACCACTATCTTATCTTCTTATCATCTGATCGTTATCTTTCTTGCTATCATCTCCAACTTGCTTCCTCAGAGTTGGTAGAAGGTACAATAATTTTCATAGGTCTAGGAATAATTCATAACAAATGCGGAGAGGTTCTCTTAATAGTCCTTTTACACCCTGATAACCTTATTAGGAATAGAAGGTGAACCTCATCCTAACAAAGATAATAGCCAACCACATCAGGAATAAGAGGAAAACCTCGTCCTGATGTGGATGAAGACCTCCATGGGGGATTGAAGGCCTCCGATTCTTAAATAGGAGGTAACGAGAAGAGACTTTCTCAATGGCCCTTTTGCGCCCTGATAAACTTGTAAGAAAAAGGACATGAACCTCGTCCTAACAAGGATAATAGCTAACCACGTCAAGAATAGAAGGAGAACCTCATCCTGATGTGGATAAAATCCCCCATGGGGGATTGAAGGCCTCCAATTATTAAATAGGAGGTAATGGGAAGAGGCCCTCTTAATGGCTCTTTTGCACTCTGACAACTTTATTAGGAATAGGAGGTAAACCTCATCCTAATAAGGGTAATAGCCAACCATGTCAAGAATAGGAGGAGAATCTCATCCTGACATGGATGAAGATCTCCATGGGGGATTGAAGGCCTTCGGTTCCTAAATAGAAAGTAAACAAGAAGTGGCCCTCTCAATGATCCTTTTGCATCCCGACAATCTTGTTAGGAATAGGAGGTGGATCTCATCTTAACAAGGGTAATAGCCAACCACGTCATGAATAGGAGGTGAACCTCATCCTGATGTGGATGAAGATTCTCACAAGAAATTGAAGACCTCCGATTCTTAAATAGGAGGTTAACTAGAAGTCTGAAAGTTTTCAAAGATAAATTTGCTCCTAATCAAGTTTAGGACCTTTGTTCATAAACAAGGGGATAGATATACAAGGTATGAAATAGAGGCTATTGTTTCAAGACCACTAATATCAGGCATGACAAGAAAACAAAATGGATCAACAAGCAACAAACTGAGATGTAGTCCAAAGGATAAAAATATTATTCCATTGAAATCAAAAGTTCATTACATAGGTCCTTAAGATCGATTACAAAAAAAAATAGAGAGAAAGATCATATCCTACTTGGAATCGATTTCAGACTATCAGCCCCAGCTAACAAGAGGGAGTGCTTCAGATCTTCTATCTTCTCTTCAAGGTCTCACCTTACAGCTAAACTTTTCCTAAGCAATTTTTGAGATCTCCAAAAGTCGTCTTCTACTTTCCTTAGCCTCTTTCTTAAGACAGCGGATTCGGCCTCAGCATCCTTCACTGTGCTTTCATTATAAGTTGTCTGGATCTTGAGTTGAAAGAGTTTGGCCTTACATTTTTTATAATTCACTAAAAGATCCCAAAGGATTCTTGTCAGAGAGGTGACTTCCTCTAGATCTCCTCTTGGCACGGCCTGGATCCTATCTGCTAGTTGTTTTTGGAGCCGCATCACCTCAGCATTCACCATTTTAAGCTTCTTCTTATAATCATCTATTTGTTCAAACCATCTAATCCGGTCGAAATTATATGACCTCTTGGCATCCTACAGCTACTTTTGAAGGTTAGCAAACTTTTCTGATCAGTCCCAACCAAACTCCACTTGACTCTAGACCCAAGCCAAACCCCCCTCCAGTTGGCTAATTTTCTCTCTTGATTCATGGAGTTTGGCCACAAGAGAACAAATCATGGCCGTCAGGGTCCAAGATTTCTCGCTGGCGTGCTTTCTGATTTCTGAAAGTTCTTCACTTAGATGGATCTTCTTGATAGTATATTCTTTAAAGAACTACTTGGAGGATTGGCGAAGATGATTAATTTCGATAGCAGGCTCAGGAAAACTCTTTTTTGATTTTTGAAGCTCATCTTCAACTTTCTTCAGCTTTTTACTAAGATGGCAAACTTTCTTTCTTAATTCTTTATTAATAGCCTTCAAGAGGATCCCCTAAGGTAGAGGTTCAGCATCAATGGGAGACTGTGTTAGTGCATGAAAACATCATGACACAATGATATGGCAAAAAAAGATTCATTTTCATTACTACAAATGTTTTGAATATAGGAACAAGTAAAAGAAAATAGAGGATAATTATAGAAAGCCTCCAACCTCTAGTGGAGGAACAATGGATAAGCTCGACGTGGTTTCGGCAATCTTAGGCTCTTGGGCAAGCTCAAAAGTCACAGCAGGAAGCTCAACGAGAGGTAAGTCAGTGGCACTAGTGGAAGGTCAGGCTTCATCGTCAGAGGATTCCACCATTCAAAAATTGAAATTGAGCTTGGAGAATTTTTTAGCCATCCTCTCCTGATAGAGCTCAAATCCTTTGAGGAATGCCTCTTGAGCGAAGGCTATCTTAATATCCTCCATTTTTTTTGAAGACTTGAAGGATTCAATGACCTTTTCCCTCTCCAACCCGACCATCTCCTCAGCCTTCTTTTCCCTATTTTCCTTCGAGGTCAAGATGGCCTTCAATTTCGTGGAGGTCTACTCTTCCCTTTGGATTGCCTCTTGAAGATGTGTAACTTTGGCAGAGTGAGCCTCCCTTAGATGCTCGATCTCGGCCTAGTCATTCTTGGTCTCTGCCTGGGCTTCAATGATTGCCTTAGAAGCCTCAACATTGCGGTGACTAAGTATCTCACCGTAGGCATATAGGTGCTACCCTTGCTGCAAATAACAAGATTTAAACCATGGTTATGGGTTTACTAATGATTGACAAAACTTAAGAGAAAAGTTGATTACCCTAAGGAAGGCCATATAAGATTCTTGCAACCTTTTCAACCCCCCAATTGTCTAAAGAATCTTTCTCTAGACTGGAGCTATTGTTGCCACCAGATCCCCTTGCACTCCTCTTGCCTTTCTTGGTGACAACTTTCTATTTCTTCTTCATATTCCTTAGCTCGGGGGGTGCTAAAGTGGTGGCTTTGTTTGGTGAGGCCGACCTCGGTGTAGTTGCAGCAATTTTCGAAGCAAGGGTGGTTTGGGTCACCATGGCTGAGCTCGAACCCTCAACTTTCATTCGCTTTGATGGCTCTCCAGAGGAACCACCTTCTCTTTTAAGGGCCCAGACTCCTTTAGATAATCGATCTAGTTCTTCTAGAGTCATTTCTGCAGTGGCAAGAAGATTAGTTAGAAAAAACAGCAACATAACTAGCAAGATGTAAAAATATACCTACTGGATTGAGGGGGCTCAAGCCAAAGTTAAATAAAGTTTGATTCTTTTATAACTCAGATAGCAGAAGAGCTT
The DNA here is from genome assembly GCA_006176705.1 of Cocos nucifera. NCBI lineage: Eukaryota > Viridiplantae > Streptophyta > Magnoliopsida > Arecales > Arecaceae > Cocos > Cocos nucifera. Next base: position 563,749 of record QRFJ01000493.1, read on the forward strand.
GGTAATTCCTTATTTTGCTAACCGAGTCGAGGTCTTCTTTCCCTAACCCTAGAGCTCAGCGGAATGAATCCCTTAGCTACCCCTAAGAAGGAAGTCCTAACTTTAGAGAAGGATATGAAACAAAGAAAAAGTTTTTCTTTCAGTTATGAATGGAAGAAGGGGAGCCCTTGAGCAATCTCTTTTTGTCGAACTGAGAGGACAGGTACCACCAATCTTTGGCAGTTGGATGATGTTTGAAAGTGAAGTAATTATGGAACAAAGAAATGGTTGGATGAACCTCAGCCAAGATACAAAGAGAGAGAAAACCTATGATAAACCTAAATGAGTTTGGGATCATAGAAGCAAAGAAAATGTTTAAAAACTAAAAGAGGGCTACGACAAAGAGAAGAATTGGAAGACAAAATCCAGCACAGAGAGCTTTGGTGTATAAACAAAAGTGACCTATGGGAGGAGCATAAGATAGAATTGACCACTCCAAGAGTTGGAGAAGAATGTATCACTGTATTTCGATATAGCAAAACCTTGGCCAGGATAATCCATCAGATGGATTTGATATTTTGAAATACAATGTAGACAACCTTATCAGAGTTAATAGTTTAACTTTGAGGGGTCCTACGAGCATTATGGTCAAGGGGATGAATTATATGAAAACTATATCTGCATGGGTTCTAAGGATGGTGTTTTACACCTTCGACCTATCCAACCATCGAATATCATTGCTAGATGGTCACTTTGATTGGTACAAAAATTTATATCTATACTACCAATTTAGGTTCGGACCTATGAGGTCACACACATTAGAGTTCATGTTTCGATCGGATGGTTGATCAGCGATTTAGAATCATTTTAGGGTTAAATGATCAATATGATTGATGTTTGACCTAGTGCAAGTATTGTAAGAGGATCGATTAGCAATTTAATTGCTAATTAACTTAATTTGATCAAGCCAGTAGATTGAGATTAAGTCTAATTAAATATGGTTTAATTAGATTTGGTTTGAACTTGATTGGATCAAGTCCAATTGGCTTATTGGATAAGCTAAGTGCAAGGAAGAACTAGTCCTAGTCTAACTAGGACTCGGGTCAATCCAATTTTCTAATTTGATTAAAAAATTAAATTAAAATTAATTTAATTTAATCTAATCTAATTAAATCCTTAAATGAGTTAGGATCTTATTTAATTGGGTTGGTTTACTCTTATTTTTATTTTGTTAAAAGATCTTGTTTGACCTGGTCAAAATAGGAGTCCTAGTGTGACTAGGACTCCCTATCCTTGCGCCACCTAATTCCTCACACCCCACCCCTTCTTTCTTCATTTTTACATGAAAAATCTCCATGCCCCAAGCAGTCTCACACCTTCCTTCTCTCTTCCTTTTTCTCATATGGAAATTTGTTTGATGACCAAGTCAAAAGGGGAGGTTGGTTTTGCTTTAGGATTCTACGAGATAGAATCCTAGTCAACCAAGACTTCCTTTCATGCCACCACCTCCCTATTTTCTCTCTCTCTCTCTCTCTCATGGCATTCTTTGGCATTTGTTGTGCCCTCCCTTGCTGGTCCATGGAAGAAAAGTAAGGTGGGGGCGCCCAAGAGTTGGGCGCCCCAACAACCTGCCATTTGGTGACTTTCCTATTTAGGTTTTTAACCAATCTTGAACTTTACATATCTCATTATTTAAAAAAAAAATTTGGCTAAAATTATCATGGATTGTACATATTTTAGAGGTCCTTTTGGTGTAGAAAAATTAGAGAAAAATTCTTCTAGGTCATGGAGATATTAAAAACACAAATCAGGATGTCTAGAAAAAGAACAAAGAAGAAGAAGAGGGTCTTCTTCTAGGGTTTTTGTTCTAGATCTCTTCCTCTCTTTTTGTGAGCTTTTGAAAGGTATCTCAGCATCACAAATCTTCTTCTTTTTTTTTTAATATTTTGGAGTATCCAAGATTCAAAGAAGGAAGCATCGGATCGATCGTCGAAGAGAGATCAGCATAGTGCTAGCATACTATGCTAATTTTCTTCATCAGGATCTCTGATCATGTTCATGAGCTCATGTGGATGACTCCTAGAGGCTGGATGTATGTACGGCTCATGACTTCATTCTCAAGCTCGAATCAGTAAGTTAGAACATCTAACTTGCTCAGGTAACAGATCTGATCTGTTATTTTATAGCTACATTAGATGTAGCATAGATCTAGATTGATATGATCAACCTTTTCTTTCTTATTTAATTTTTTATTTTTAATTTAAATATCATGCAATAATCATATAATAAGATCTTAGATCTAGGATATTTTAGATTAATTTTGATTGATTTTAATCTTTCACTGCCTGATCTTGAAGAAGTTTCAAGATCTAGTCCTAAAATCCTAAATCTGGTTCCTTCGATTGGTATCAGAGCCTAGGTTCTTATTACATGATTTTTATGCATGTTTAAATTATTTTTTAGATTAATTTTAATTTATAATCTAATTATTAAATCTAAAATTAAAAAAATTTAGATCTCACGAACTGCCATAAGGTTGTCCTGTTGTAAGGTTTACCCCTTATAGTGAAAAGGTTGTCCTAGTTCATGATGATCTAACTCTAATCACAAATTTATTAGATTTGATCTAATTTTATTTATAATTTAATAAATTTAAAATAAATTTAGATCTAAAAATAAAATATTTTAGATTGCACGGACTGCCATAAGGTTGTCCTACTATATGATTTATCCCTTACAGTGGATAGGTTGTCCCAGTACGTGCTGATTTAAAATATTGATCATAAAATTTTAGATTAGATCTAAAAAATTTTATGATCTAATTAAAAATATTTTAATCTAATTTTAATTATCATAAATATGCTATATTTGATATAGGAAGATTTATGATTGATTATTATTGAAACTATTTCAATTACATGAATATGTTTAGATTAGATCTAAAGTAGTTTTATGTTTATTTTACTTGCATATTGACTATAAATCAAACATGCAACTTGGTTGATAGAACCATATTATAAAAATATTTTACAAATATGAAAATCATTTTCAAAAAGCCAAACCCCAACCCTCAGTCCAAAACTTAATTAAGAATTAAGAAGTTGTTTGATTAGATTCTAGGATTGTAAATTGAAGATCCTATGATATGAATCATAACACATTGGGTTAATGGGTTAGTGAAGATTAGGTCCATTAATTAGGTTAGACCTAAGGTTAGATTAAAGAATGGACTTAATTAAAGAATTGACTAAATCTAATCAATTATTGTCTTAGATTAGGTCAAGAATTCTCTAGATCAATTACAGCAGTTGTAGTTGGTCAAGTCCATGTCTTTAACAAGAATCAAATAGACTTGATTCTTGGCTAAGAGGTCTAGCTTGAACTATTAGGTTGATCTAATCAAGACTAATTAAATCAGTTGGTGTCTAAGGTAAGTTTGGCACATATGATCGGTGGTTTTTAATTGGCAGCCTGCTTACCTGGCCATTTTCGATGGTGTCTAAGGCAAGCTTTGGTAGACCCTTCCACCGATCTAACTTACCTAGGCCTTCTTGGTGAGATTATAGTTTTGATTAAGATCACTTGACTATTTGAAGTTGACCCATGTCAGCTAGGTAAATCAAGTGTGATTGATTTAGGTGCTCCTAGACCAGCCTGTTAGTGATCTTCCTTAAGTTGACTTGGTGAAGCCAGTGGGAGGATCATGACAAGCTGGTTAATCTGACCTACTCACTTCTATAAATAAATTTTCTAAAATTATTAGATCCCTAAAATAAAATAGTTATATGATAACTGGATCATAGCCTCCCATTAAAGTGGATGATAATGGGATCCATCAGTTGGATAATCATTGGAGGCCCAAAGGCTTGGTGCTTATCGGATTGATGGAATTATCATTCATTATATGATCTCTTTGGATACATCTTTCTAAATGGTGGTCAGGTGGGCCAACCAAAGTTGGGCCTGATCATTCATTGGTTGGATGGGCCAAGTATAGTCATGTTAATGGTTGGACCTAACTGGAATCCTTTTTCTGAGAAGGCCAAAGCCAACTGATCAGGGGCCTGGGGCAAAATTTAATTACTAAAAATTATTTGAAAGAAATAATTGGTTATGAACCTATCCTTAGATGTACATGGGTTGGGCCAACCAAAGTTGGGACTTGTGTACAGTCTATGAATTCTAGTACCCACTAAGAAATTAGGATAATTCCTTCGAATTGGAAGGTAGAGGCTACCAATTCGAAAAAAATAGTGGGAGAAACCCTTCTTGATTAAAGTCCTAAATCTTCTAGGATTTAATAAATAAATTACTAATTTAGGTTTAATGTTTTTTCTTTGTGTAGATATGGTCACTTTTCTATCACTCTGATCATTGTTGAATAATGATAAGTTGGTGGGACCCAACTTCGGTAGCTGGTACCAAAAGTTGAAGAGTGTCTTGGAGCATGAATGGATCCTATATGTGCTGACGGATCCTGCACCTGAGGAGTCAACTGCCAATGCATTTGGAATAGTCAGAGACACTTATCAGAAGTGGCTTAGTGACCAAACCTCAGTATGTTGCATTATGCTGGCTGCAATGAGTGACGAGTTCAGTCACAGGTTTGAGATAGCTCAACCAAATGAAATGCTCCAAGTGTTGAAGGATTCTTTTGGCACACCCAATGATGTTGAGCGGCACAAAACTAGTTGCACCATCTTCAATGCTAGAATGCAGGATGGAGCCTCTATCACTGATCATGTACTGTACATAATCGAGCTAATAGAGTGCTTGAACAAGCTTAACTTTTTCTTGCATAAATAACTTAGAAAAAATGCAATATTGAACTCGCTGCCTAAGTCTTATGTCCCATTCCTTACATATTATAGAATGTCAAAGTCTGAAGTTGACTACCATGGATTACTAGGGTTACTTCAGAACTTTGAGAAGGATCACCAGCTCCATAAAGAGTCGGTGAACTTAGTGGAAGGTTTGTCTTTTCTTTCTCCACCCTTTGGAAAAGGAAAGAAGAATAAGAAGAAAAAAGCCAAGAAGGTGTATATTCAGGCTAGGACATCTATGCAGGCTCAGACCCAAAAAATCAAGCTCGATAAGAGTCAAGCCGAATGCTTCTTCTGCAAGAAGCGGAGGCATTGGATGAGGAACTGTCCTTAGTACATTACCTTCCTAGATCTGAATAGACAGAGAAAGAAGCAAGCTATTATTGGGCAAGGTATTTATATGATAACTTCTTGCAATTTCTCTGTGTGTGATATTACTGACTGGGTATTAGATATCAAAAGTTCTTATCATATTTGCAATTCGTTGTAGGGGTTGCAGGTCAATAGAAAATCCGAGCAAGGTGAGAGATTCCTGAATGTTAGAGATGGAAGACTAGTTCCAGTTCTAGCTTTAAAAATTTTGAAATTTGTATTTAAATCTCGTACCGTTGTTCTTAGTGATTGTTATGTCTATCCTAGTTTCTTTTTAAATATCATTTTCTATAGGCCTTTTGGCCATGAACAATTATGAAATTTTAATAATGAAATGAGTTTGAAATGTCATTGTGAATGGTGTTACTACATTTTGTGGATAATTGAACAATGGTGTATATATGTTATCATAATTTGTTAATGTAGTCTATTCTACTAGCAAGCATGCTAGATTAGATAGTGTATTAGATATCTACTTATGGCACTATAGGCTAGGTCATATAAATAAGAATAGGATAAATAGATTGACTCAAGAGGAAAACCTCGAAGTCGGTGATTCGTGGAATCACTTCCAACCTGTGAGTCCTGTCTTCTTGGTAAAATGATCAAGTTCATCTTTTACTGAAAAAGGTGAGAGAGCCAATGAGCTCTTAGGTCTAGTACATATTGATGTATGTGGATCAATGAGCATAAGTGCTAGAGGTGGATATGTCTACTTCATCACTTTCACAGATGATCTATCTAGATAAGGATATATCTATCTGATGAAACATAAGTCAGATTCATTTTTAAAATGTTCAAACGATTTTCCAAAGTGAAGTAGAAAAATAAATTGAGAAGAGTATTAAAACTCTTCGATCTGACCATTGAGGAAGGAGAATACCATTCTGGTGAGTTTCTCACATATCTAGGAAGAGAATGGGAATTCTCTTCCAATAGACTCCTCTTGGAACACCATAGCATAATGGTGTGTCTGAAAGAAGGAATCAGACTCTATTAGACATGGTCTGATCCATGATAGAATTTGCCAGCTTACCAAAATCCTTCTGGGGATATGCACTCGAATCGGCTTGTTATCTATTAAATAGGTTTCTAAGTAAGTCTATAGTTAAAATCCCATATGAGATATGGATAGGGCATAAGCTAGCACTTTCACACCTTCAGGATTTGGGGGTGTCCGGCTTATGTCAAACGGTTAGTTATAGACAAACTTGGACCTAGGTCTGACAAGTGTACATTCATAGGATATCCAAAAGAGACCAAAGGATACTATTTCTACCATGCTGATGAACAAAAGGTGTTTCGTCAGCCTTAGGACAACCTTTTTGGAAAAGGAGTTTCTTGGTGAAGGAACTATTGCCTCTAAGGTTGAACTTGATGAAGTTCAACAGATAGAAAGTCCGACACAGAATGTTGAACCCAAGTCGGATTTGATCAGATTAGATCTGAAGCCTAGTGAACCCGCACCATTAAGGCAATCCAGTAAAGTACCCATGCCATCCAAATAGATACTATGGATTTTTAGTCCAGGATGGTGATCCCATCAAACTCGATGATCACGATGAGGACCCGATCACTTATATGGATGCAATGTAGAGATCAGACTTAGAGAAATGGCTAGAAGCCATGAGATCTGAAATGGATTCCATGAAGGTCAATGATGTATGGACATTAGTTGACCCACCTGAAGGGGTTAAACCCATTAGGTGTAAATGGATATTCAAAAGGAAAAGAGGCGCAGATGGAAAGGGAGAGATCTATAAAGCCCATCTGGTTGCCAAGGGATATCGTCAACGTTATGGTATTGACTATGATGAGACATTCTCCCTAGTGGCAATGCTCAAATCCATTCGGATAATACTTGCAATAGCTGTGCACCTAGACTATGAGATCTGACAGATGGATGTGAAGATGGCTTTCCTAAATGGAGAGCTAAACAAAGAGGTGTATATGATACAACCTGAGGGGGTCACATCCATAGATGAGTCCAAGATGTGTAAGCTTCAGAGATCCATTTATGAATTAAAGCAAGCATCTCAGAGTTGGAACATGCATTTTGATAAAGTGATCAAAACATTATGGCTTCGTTAAAGAATAGAGAAGAACCCTGCATTTACAAATGGACAAATGGTCCAGTAGTAGTATTTCTTATTTTGTATGTGGATGATATTCTCTTAATCGAGAATGACATTCCCATACTACAAGAAAAAAAGTCTGATTGTCATCATAGTTCTCCATGAAGGATTTGGATAAAGCATCCTACATCGTAGGGATGAAGATCTATAGGGATAGATCTAAAAGGATGCATGGTATATCCCAGTCCACGTACATAGAAATTATGCTGAAGAGGTTCAGCATGGAGAATTCTAAAATGGGCTATCTCTCGATAGGCCAAGAAATTTCTCTCTAAGAAGGATCATCTGACAACTCTTGAAGAGAGAGAGCATATGAATAAAATTTCATATGTTTTGGCAGCAGGGTCTATTATATATGTAATGACATGTACGAGACCATACGTGGCATACTCACTAGGAGTACTGAGTAGATACTAGTCTGATCCTAAAGAAAATCATTGGAAGATGGTTAAAACTATCCTTAAGTATTTGAGAAATTCTAAGGATCAATTGTTGGTTTATGGTGAGTCAGATTTGAAGCTTGTGGGATTTATAGACTCCAACTTTCAATCCGACCATGATGACAGTAAAAGTATATCGAGATATATCTTTACACTAAATGGTAGAGCCATCTACTAGAAAAGTTCCAAGTAGCATACAGTAACTGACTCTGTTTGTAAAGTAGAGTACATGGCAGCATTAGATGCAGCAAAGGAAGTTGTGTGACTGAGGAAGTTCATCACTGAGCTTAGAGTAGCACCCTCCATTGATGATCCAGTCCTGCTCTACTGCGACAGCACTAGCACCATAGCTCAAGCAAAAAATCTGAAGGCACACCAGTGGACAAAGCACATTCTGTGCTGCTTCCATTTGGTCCATGAGATCGTGGATCATGGTGACGTCGACCTTTAGAAGATCGATGGAAAAGAGAACCTAGCTGACCCCTTCACTAAACCTCTGGCAATCAAGAAGTTCGACAACCATAGTTGAAGATGGGTATTAGATACTGTGTCGAGTGGCTTTAGGACAAGTGAGAGTTGTTAGGAATTGTTGGGGATAAACTCCACTCTCGCCAAAGTCCAGTCTAATGCTTAGCCTAATATAATTGGTAATCACAGAAGAGCTTCGATCAGAAATTCTTCCTCTTGAAACTTTTCCAGCATCCAAACTCCTTCCAGACCCCTCCAACGACCGAACTTCCTTCGGACCACTTCAGCAGTCGAACCCCTTTAGGACTCCTTCAACAGCTGAACTCCCTCCGAACCCCTTTAGCAGTCGAACTCCTTTTGGACTCCTTCAGCGGTCGAACTCTCTCCAGACACCTCCAACGGTCAAACCCCTTTTGGACTCCTCTAGCAGTCGAACTCCTTTCGGTCCCCTCCAGTGGTCGAACTCTCTTCGGACCCCTCTAGCAGTCGAATTCCTTCCAGACTCCTCCAACGACCAAATTTCTTTCAGACTCCTCTAGCAGTTGAATTTCTTTCGAACCCGTTCAGTGATCGAACTCCCTCCGGATCCCTCCAACAATCAAATTTCTTTCGAACTCCTCCAGCGGCCGAACCTCTTTCGGACTCCTCCAGCGGCTGAACTCATTTCGGACCTCTCCAATGGTCGAACTCCCTTCTAACCCCTCTAGCAGTCAAATTTCTTTCGGAGTCCTCCAGCGACCGAATCCCTTTCAGACTCCTCCAGCAGCCAAACTTCCCGCAGTTATCCAAGAAGGTCTCCGCATGAGTCCAGTCCTATACATGGCATGAACCAACCCATACCCAGGCTACCTCAGAGAAGCTCGACCTCCTTTAGAATTTATATAGCTCAAAGGTCATCACCAATCGATGCCTACCTCTCTGAACTTTGACTATCAAATCTCAAATGGACTGGCACCTCATGACAACAAACACTATCCTCCATAACAAACTCCATGTGGCCCCGAACAGCCCACTATCTGATAGTTACGACTGTCATTATCAGTTTGTTACAGGCTCTATCTATTAAAGAGATCCTCCAGATATATTTTTTGGAAGCTCTTTCTCTCTTCCTAAAAATTTTGATAGAATCTCTCTACATATTCCATTTCTATTGGCCGAAGGAGCTAACTTGATCGTCAGAGGGTCTTGTTGGAGCCACCACCCTAGACATTGGATGAGACCTATTTTGTAGGTCCCAATGGTGACCTCATCCTCTCCAAATCCAGCTTTGACTCCAATAATGGCTAGATTTTGCATCAACAAAATTGGTGCTAGAGGAAGGGCTTCCTCAAATTATTGAGGTTTTATTATTCTTGAAGGAATACGTGGCAGAGATCCCTCTTCATCCTAGCCATAGTCCTACTTTTCCTCTCGACCTCTTGAGAATGCCCCCCAAAAATGCTTCAATCCGGTAGTCAACCACCTCCACAGCCAGATCTCATATAGAATTTTTCATCCCTATTTTGTCTCATGTATCTCAAACCCCACTACCTACGATGGTGGACATGGTGTAGTTCGACCTACTAGTCTAGCAGGTCCGCAGCCTTACTGAAGCAGTACAGGCCATGCGGCAACAACAGCCAACTCTGGCACCAATTCCATTGGAGTAGATTTCTTAAGAGCTAGAGAACCTAGTCTTTTTTTGCTTTTGATTTTTTTTTTGAGCAATCACAGTGCACGCAACAAGACGAGCATCAAGAGGATGTACTATAGCTCTGATGAATCTATCAATATTCTTGCGCATTTGATGTTATGATGACTCTACTTCGAAATAGAGTCTGCATAGTATGCATTGAAACTCTTTCAGCGATGGCCATCATTCAGAGTAAAGATATATCCTAACATGCTTCTGCTATCATCATGGTCAAATTGAAAGCTGAAGTTTATAAATTCCATAAGTTTTAGATCTGATTCGTCATAAACCAAATATTGGTCTTTAATATTTCTCAAATCTTAAGGATGGCTTTAACCATTTTTCAGTAATTTTTTTCAGGATCAGACTTGTATCTACTCACTACTTCTAGTGAGTATCTCACGTCTGGTCTTGTACATGTCATGGTGTTTATGATAGATTCCACTATTGAAGCATATGAGACTCTACTCATATGCTCTCTCTCTTCAGAAGTTGTCGGACAATCCTTCTTAGAGAGAAAAAATTCATGGCTTATCGGAAGATAGCTCTTTTTGGAATTTTTCATGCTGAACATTTTTCAACACAGTATCCATGTACGTGGATTGGGATAATCTAAGTATCCTTTTAGATCTATCTCTATAGATCTTCATCCTTAGGATGTAGGATGCTTCACTCAAGTCCTACATGAAAAACTGAGATGACAATCAAACTTTTATTCCCTGCAGTGCAGGAATGTCATTTCTAATTAAGAGAATATCATCTACGTACAAGATAAAAAATATCATTGCTGGATCATTTATCCATTTGTAAATGCAGGGCTCTTCTCCATTCTTAACGAAGCTATACATTTTGATCATCTTATCAAAATGCATGTTCCAACTTCGAGATGCCTACTTCAATTTATAAATGGATCTCTGAAACTTACACATCTTGGACTCATCTATGAATATGAACCCCTCAGGTTATATCATATACATCTCTTCGATCAACTCTCTATTTAAGAAAGCTATTTTCACATCCATCTGCCAGATCTCATAATCTAAGATGGACAGCTATCGTAAGCATTATCCGAATAGATTTGAGCATTATCATAAGAAAGAACATCTCATCATAGTCAATACCATAACGTTGATGATATCCCTTGACAACCAAATGAGCTTTATAGATCTCCACCTTTTCGTCTGTGTTTCTCTTTCTTTTGAAGATCCACTTACATCCAATGGGTTTAACCCCTTCGGATGGGTCAATCAATGTCCATACATCATTGACCTTCATGGACTCCATTTTGGACTTCATGGCCTCAAGCCATTTTCTCAGAATTAGATCTCTACATTGCATCTATGTAGGTGATCGAATCCTCATCGTTAGTATCGAGTTTGATAGAATCACTATCCCGGATCAAGAAACCATAGTATCTGTCCGACTGATGTAGACTATATCAGATCATTTTAATGATGCAGGTATATTGGGCTCTAAATCTGATCTAATCAAATCCGACTCAGATTCAGTTATAGGTGTCGGTCTTTTTACCTATTGAACTTCATCAAGTTCAATCTTAGAGGCAACGGTTTCTTCGCTAAGAAATTTTTTTTAAAAAAGATTGTCTTAAGACTGACGAACACCTTTTGTTCATCAGCATGATAGAAAAAAATATCCTTTGATCTCTTTTGGATATCCTATGAATGTACACTTGTCAGATCTAGATCCAAATTTATCTGTAACTAACTGTTTGACATAAGTCGGGCACCCCCAGATCCTAAGATGTGAAAGTCCTAGCTTACGCTCTATCCATATCTTATATGGAATCTTAACTATATATTTACTTGAAATCCTATTTAATAGATGCAAGCTAATTCGAGTGCATATCCATAGAAGGATATCGACAAGCTAGCAAAATACATCATGGATCAGACCATGTCTAACAGAGTTCAATTCCTCCTTTCAAATACACCAATATACTAGGTGTTCCTGAAGGAGTCTATTTAGAGAGAATCTCATTTTCTCCTAGATATGTGAGAAACTCATCAAAAAGGTATTTTTCTTCTCGATCAGATCGAAGAGTTTTAATACTCTTTCCAGTTTATTTTTCTACTTCACTTTAGAATCATTTGAATATTTCAAATGAATCCAACTTGTGTTTTATCAGATAGACATATCTATATCTAGATAGATCATCTGTGAAAATGAATGAAGTAGAAATATCCATCTCTGGTACTTATGCTCATTGATCCACATACATCAGTATGTATTAGACCTAAGAGCTCAGTGACTCTCTCATCTTTTTCAGTAAAAAAATGATTTGATCATTTTTCCAAAAAGATAGGACTCACAGATTGAAAGTGATTTACAATCATTGACTTCGAGAATTTTTTCTTGAGTCAACCTGTTTATCTTGTTCTAATTTATGTGATCTAGCCTATAGTACCATAAGTAGATATCTGATACACTATCTAATTTAGGATGCTTGCCAATTGAATAGACTATGTTAACAAGTTGTGATAGCATATATATACCATTATTTAAATATTCAAAGAAAACAGTAACACCATACATAATGATATTATAAAACTATTTTTTTATTAAAATTTTATAATTATTTTTGGCCAAAAGGCCTGCAGAAATGACATTTTAAAAAAAAATTGGACAAAAATGATAATCATCAAGAACAATAGTATGGGATTCAAATACAAGTTTCAAAATTTCTAAAGAACTAGAACTGATCTTTCATCTCCAACGTTCAGGAATCTCTCATCTTGCTCGAATCTCCTACTGATCTGCAACCCCTATAATGAGTTACAAATATGGTAAGGACTATCGGTATTCAATATCTAGTCAATAAAATCATAAATAGAGAAATTACAAGAAGTTATCATATAAATACCTTGTCCAGCAACTGCTTGCTTCTTTCTCTACCTGTTCAGATCCAGAAAGGCAATATACTGAGGATAATTCTTCTTACAGTGCCTCCATTCTTGCAAAAAAAATATTCAGCTTGACTCTTATCGGGCTTGATCTTCATGGTCTGGCCCTGCATAGATATTCCAGCCTGAACTTGTACCTTCTTGCCCTTCTTCTTCTTATTCTTCTTTTCTTTTTCAAAGGATTGAGAACCAGAAGACGAACCTCCCACTAAGTTCATCGACTCCTTATGAAGTTGGTGATTCTTCTCAAAGTTCTGAAGTAACCTCAGTAACCTGTGGTAGTCTACTTCAGACTTTGTCATTCTATAATGAGTAAAAAATGGAAGATAGAACTTGGGCAATGAGTTCAGTATTGCATCTTTTCCAAGCTACTTATGCAAAAAAAAAGTCGAGCTTGCTTAATTGCTCTATCAGCTTGATCATATACAATACATTATCAGTGACAAAGGCTCTATCTTGCATCCTAGCATTGAAGATGGCACAACTAGTCTTGTGCCTTTCAACGTCATCAGATGTGCCAAAAAAATCCTCCAACACTTGAAGCATATCCTTTGGTTGAGCTATCTCAAATCTGTGATTGAACTCATCGCTCATGACAGCCAACATAATAGAGCGCACAGTAGTTCGATCACTGAGCCACTTCTGGTAAGTGTCTCTAACTGTTTTACGTACATTGGAAGCTAACTTCTCAGGTGGAGGATCTATCAATACATACGAGATCTATTCATACTCCAGGACTATCTTCAACTTTCAGTACTAGCTATCAAAGTTGGATCCCACCAACTTATCATTATCCAATAATGATCAGAGCAATAAGAAAGTGGCCATATCTGCATTAAAAAAAATCAAAATTTAATTAGTAATTGATTTATTACATCTAAATATTTAGATTTTAATCAAAAGATTCTTTCATTATTTTATTCAAATTAGTAGCCTCTATCTTCAATTCAAAAAATTATTCTAATTTCTTAGTAGGTACTAGAATCCACATAGACTGCACATGAGCCTAATTTTGATTGATCAACCCATGTACATTTAAGGATAGATTCATAATCAATTATTTTTTTAAATAATTTTTAGTAATTTAATTTTGCTCTAGTTTCTAATCAGTAAGCTTTGGCCTCCACTGAAAAGATTTGATTAGGTCCAACCATTAACGTGATCATACTTAATCCATCAAATCAATGAATAATTAAGTTCAACTTTGTTGGTCAACCTAACCATCATTTAAAAAGATACGCCTAAGAAATCATATTATGAATGGTAATTCCATCAGCCAATAAGCACCAAGCCTTTGGGCCTCCAATGATTATCCAACTGATGGTCCCATTATCACCCATTTAATAGAAGGCTATGATCTAGTTATCACCATAATTATTTTATTTTAAGAACTTAATAATTTTAAAAAATTTTAATTTTAAAAAAGAGAGAAGATCAGATGAACCAGCTTATCATGATCCTCCTACTAGCTTTACCAAGTCAGCATAAGGAAGACTAATAATAAGCTGGTCAAGAAGCACATAAATCAATCACACTGATTTACCTAGTTGATATGGATCAGCTCGAATAGTCAAGTGATTCAATCAAAACATAATTTCACCAAGAGACTAGATAAGTTCGATTAGTGGAAAGATCTGCCAAAGCTTATTTTAGACACCATCAGAAATGATCAAATAAATGGGCTATCAATTAAAGACTACCGATCTGATTTACCTTAGATATCAACTAATTTAATTAGTCTTGATTAGATCAACCTAACAGTTCATGCTAGATCGCGTAGCCAAAAATCAAGTCCATCTTGAATCTTGTTAAAAATATGAACTTGACAAACTACAATTATTGTAATTAATCTAGAGAATTCTTGATCTAATTTAAGACAATAATTAATTAGATTTAGTCAATTCTCTAATTAAGTTCATTTTTTAATCTAACCCTAGGTCTAACCCAATTAATGGACCTAATCCTCACTAACCCATTTAACCCAATGTGTTATGATTTGTGTCTTAGGATCTTTAATTCACAATCCTAGATCCTAATCAAACAACTTCTTAATTTTTAATTAAGTTTTGGATGGAGGGTTGGGGTTCGACTTTTTAAAAATTATTTTTATATTTATAAAATATTTTTATAATATAATTCTACCAACCAAGTTGTATGTTTGATTTATAATTAATATGCAAATAAGATAAGCATGAAATTACTTTAGATCTAATCTAAATAGATTTATGTAAGTAAAATCATTTCAACTCCAATCAATCATAAATTATCTTAGATCAAATCTAACACATTTATGATGATTAAAATTAGATTAAAATATTTTTAATCAAATCATAAAATTTTTTAGATCTAATCTAAAATTTTATGATCAATATTTTAGATCAGCACGTACTAAAATAACCTTTCCACTGTAAGGGATAAACCTTATAGCAGAACAATCTTATAATTAGTCCGTGCAATCTAAAACTTCTATTTTTATATCTAAAATTTTTCTAAATATAATAAATCATAAATAAAATTAGATCATATCTAATAAATTTATGATATAAAATATATCTACACAAATTAGGATAATTTTTTTACTATAAGGGATAAATCTTATAGCAGGACAACCTTATATCAGTTTGTGTAATCATAATTTTTAATTTTAGATTTAATAATTAGATTATAAATTAAATCTAACCTAAAAAATAATCTAAATATATAAAAATAATCATGTAATAATGAACCTAGATTCTGATACTAATTGAAGAAATCGGATCTAGAATTTTAGGACTAGATCTTGAAACTTTTTCACTATCAGGCAGCGGAAGACTAATATAAATCAAAATTTATTTTATAAAGATTAGATAACTCTTAGATCTAAGATTCTATTACATAATTATAGCATGAGATTAAATTAAAAATTAAAAATATTAAAAAAAAATATGTTGATCATATCAATATGCATCTATACTACATCTAATATAGGTATGTAATAATAGATCAGATCCATATTATCTGTGCAAGTTAGATATTCTAACTTATTGATCCGGGCTTAAGGATGAAGCTCCAAGCCGCACATGTGTCCGATCTCTAAGAGATATCCACATGAGCCTACGAACCTCGATTAGAAGTCCAATGCAGAAAATCAGTATAGTATGCTAGTACTATGCTGATTCTTCTTCGATGATCGATCCGATGCTTTCTTCTTCAAGACTTGGACACTCCAAAAAATTAAAAAAAAAAGAAAAAAACTTTTGATCTGAAATAATACTTAAAAATCTCTATGAAAGAGGAGAAAGAAAGAGTAAAAGAATCCTAGAAGAAGACCGTCTTCTTCTTCTCTTTTCTCTCACCGAGACACCTAGATTAGTATCTATGAAATCCCCACCCCCCAAGGGTCTCTCTCTTTGATTTTTGCATGCCCAAGAGCCCTCTCAATGGTCTAGAATTAGTATAAAATTTAGTCCAAAATTTTTTTTAAATAGAGAGTTAGGACAGACTCCTTGTCTAAGTCAAATACCTAGCAAGGAATGTCCAAAAAGGGCAAGACTTGGGGCGCCCCCTTCTTTTTCTTTGGCATGGACCACCATAATTTATCACACAAAACTACTCTAATTTTCATAAAAAAATTCAAAGAAAAAATAGGAGTATAGGCGATATAAGGAAGGAGGAATTTTGTTTGCAACAAACTCTATCAAATAGAGTTTGATTTCAAAACAACTCTCCAAATTTGACTTGGTCCATAACCACTTACCATGTAAGAAAGAAGGGAGGGAGTTGGGCATGCATGAAGGCCTAAAAAAAAGGAATTTTCATGAAAAAATTCTAAAAAATAGGAGTGGGGGCATGGGGTGGGCGTGAGATATCAAGTGGCACAAGGAAAGAAGTCCTAGTCTCACTAGGACTTCTAATTTGACTTGGTCAAACATGATTTTTAAATTAAATTAAATTAAAATTAATTAAATCTAATTAGAGTAGATCTTAATTCAATTAAAAGTCTAATTAAATTAGACTACATCAGATTTAATTTTAATTTAATTTTTTAATTAATTTAGAAAATTGGATTGACCTAAGTCTTAGTTGAACTAGGACTAGTTCTTTCTTGCACTTGACTTATCCAATAAATCAATTGAACTTAATATAATTAAGTCTAAATTAAATTTAATTAAATCATATTTAATTTAACTTAATCTCAACCCTCTAACTTATTCAAATTAAGTCAATTAGTAATTGAATTGCTAATCAATCCTTTTGTAATACTTGCATTGGGTTAAACATCAATCGTATTGATCGTTTAATCTTAGAACAATTCTTAATTGTTGATCAACTATCAGATTAGATCATGAACTCTAATGTGTGTAATTTTATAGATCCGAATCTAAATCGATAGCATAAAAATAAATTATTGTATCAGTCAAAGTGATCATCTAGTAATGATAACCGACGGTCGGATAGGTCGAATGTATAGAATAAATATTCTTAAAACTCATGTGAATATAGTTTTCAAATAATTCATCTTCTTGACCAAAATGCTCATAGGATACCTCAGAGTTCAACTATTAACTCTCATCAGGCTGTCCATATTGTATTTCAAAATATCAAATCCATCTTATGGATTATCCTGCCCAAGATTTTACTATATTGAAATATAGTGATACATTCTTCTCCAACTCTTAGAGTGGTCAATCCTATCTTGATCACACACCGACTTCATAAGTACTTGACTAGGCCCAGAAGTCTTTCGTTACTGAATTAAAAATTTAGTTAATTCGATACTAAAGCATAGTGAGTTGCTTGCAAGCTACTGAGATGATCTAAGGTCTAAGAGATACTTATATCTATATTCCATCAGAGATATTCTCAATAGTAGAATACTCTAGAGTTGATCATATTCAATGATGATGTATCCTTACATCTCACCTATATGTCATATCAGTTTCTTCATACTCTTTAGTTAAGAGGACAATCAATCTATATGACAT
The DNA here is from genome assembly GCA_006176705.1 of Cocos nucifera. Lineage (NCBI taxonomy): Eukaryota > Viridiplantae > Streptophyta > Magnoliopsida > Arecales > Arecaceae > Cocos > Cocos nucifera. Next base: position 581,523 of record QRFJ01000493.1, read on the forward strand.
ACAGCGACCTATGCTCGATAGACGCTGTCATCCTAATTAACAGCATATCATTTGGTTGTAAATAATTTTAAGGACTAATCAATAAATTCTCTTTTTATCAAATCTAAATAGTTTTAAGGACTTCATCATAATAATGGAGTTCGTTAGAAGATGAAAACTTATGATAAAAATATCAAAAATATATTTTATTAATTAATATATCAATTATAATTATAATGTAGCTCAACCATCAATAGGTTGAAGATTGGTTTTGAAACACATTTTCCAACATCTAGAGCATGTTACTAGGTACATGGAAGGTTCTTGATAAAGTTGTGCGAGACTTCATATCTCATTCATTGGTAGAAGTCAAGCAAATGTTCATGCCCATATGCTTATCTTCACATCGATACTTGCTTATCATTGATGTAGAAAGCACATATTTTAGACACTACACATCTATGAGTGGTGTAGAGTACAAGGCTTTCACTAGAAGATTTATGAGTAATGATCATATTTATCGAATATTGTGCATGCCCATGCATTGCTAACATTATGGTTAATTTTCAATGTTATGATTGCAAGTGACCTAGTTGACTGAGATGGCATGAGATATCTACTCTATTGATATAGGTGGTTGGCCACTCCATTTTGTTGATTGTCCACAATAGTGCGCCAGATAATTGTTATAATCATTTTTGTTAAGACATATCTATGCCAACTAATCCAACATATCAATTATTTGCTTTATTGACATGAGCATAAAATATTTTATTTGTAGGTCTGATTATGCTATCTACATCATATTTTTTATGGAGAGTCTGATGATGGGATGACAGATCATAATTATAAGTATTCATGTGCTAGAGTTACATGCTAGATATGTTATGTAGATGATCGTAAAGGGTCGTGAGGCAGGATCATCATAGTTTGCTTGGTGCTATCGATGTGACCATATCTATGTTGGCTCTGCTATTTGTCTATATTTATAAGAAATTTGTATTTTGTCATGATATTTGGATGTGTTGTATATCTCTTATATATAAAACTATATGAATTAGTAACAAGTGAATCAAAAATTTGTATTCAAATTTATGTTCTATCAAAAATTTATTTGTTGCCGTGAAACTATTATTTTGATGTATATAAATATTCAGTAACAAGTGAATCAACTTTATTTTCTATGATTGCATGTAATGGATCTTTGGATATCTAGGTTTTTTCTTGGTGTTTCTTTAAGTTTATTTACAGGTTGTGTTCATGTTTATTGACAGGTTCGATAATTGTTCAGTTCTACTATTGGTGTGAGAATTATTTTCTAGATAATTTTATGTTCAAAGTTATGCCAGGTCAATTTGTGCTCATTTATAGGGAGTGGTTTTGTTTGTGCATTTACGATCTTGTTTCTCATTATTTCTAAGACTACTGAGAAGATAAATATGAACTATCACAGAATAAACAGAAACTATCTATAATAAATAATAAGTCCTGCTGTTGTCTCAAGAATTGATTTTGATGACTATAAAATATTTGAGAAAAATACTAATGATTTTGCATCTTTGAAAGAAGTTTAAATGTGTAGAAAAGGGTCCATCCAGGATAAACAACAAGCGGAGAGGATAAATGCTAAGTCCTATGCAAATAAATACAAACTATTGGAGAATAAACACAAATAGGCCCAAGATAAACACAAACTATCCAGGTTGTTCTCTGTCTTTAATGAACCTATGGCAGGATAAACATAAAGTAC
>QRFJ01000493.1:584066-604434 GCA_006176705.1 Cocos nucifera
ATTTGGTGACTTTCCTATCTAGGTTTTTTATCAATATTGGACTCTACATATCTCATTATTTTAAAAAGAAATTTAGCTAAAATTTTTGTGGATTGTTGAAATTTGAGAGATCCCTTTGGTGTAGAAAAATCAGAGAAAAATTTATCTAGATCATGGAGATATTAAAAACACAAATCTAGGTGTCTAGAAAAAGAACAAAGAAAAAGAAGAGGGTCTTCTTCTAGGGTTTTTGTTCTAGATCTCTTCCTCCCTTTTTGTGAGCTTTTGAGAGATGTCTCAACATCATAAATCTTCTTCTTTTTCTTTTGGTATTTTAGAGTATCCAAGTTTCGAAGAAGGAAGCATCGGATCAACAGTCGAAGAGAGATCAGCACAGTGCTAGCATACTGTACTGATTTCCTACATCAGGATCTCTGATCGTGTTCGTGGGCTCGTGTAGACGACTCCTAGAGACTGGATGCATGTGTAGCTCATGACTTCATTCTCAAGCTTAGATCAATAAGTTAGAATGTCTAACTTGCTCAAGTAATAGATCTGATCTGTTATTTTATAGCTGCATCAGATGTAGTATAGATCTAGGTTGATATGATCAACCTTTTCTTTCTTGTTTAATTTTTTATTTTTGATTTAAATACTATGCAATAATCATATAATAAGATCTTAGATCTAGGATATTTTAAATTAATTTTTATTAATTTTAATCTTCTATTGCCTGAACTTGAAAAAGTTTCAAGATCTAGTCCTAAAATCCTAGATTTGGTTTCTTCACTATTTACTACATCTATGTGTTCAGAATACAATACCTTTTTGTGGGTAGTCAATCACCATGATCTGATCATCGTCGAGGAGGTCCGCTGGTCACAACATAGACACATAAATATCTGGCCTCCATGGATTGTCATCACGAGGCTCCTGGTCCTAATTGGCTCCCCGCGAGTGCTAGCTCGACACCGGAGTCTTTCAGGGGCTGTTTTGATCAAATAGATTTGATCTTCATCTACAATCTTCACAAACACTCTAGGTTGCTGGTAGATGTAGTACAGAAGTAGAGGAGGTTTTCTCTAAAATTTTATGGGTTTACGATGCTCGTAGCTCATGCAATGGCTTTCCAAAACCTAGGTCGAATACCTAGGACTGCACTCACCCTAAAAACCTGCACCCCTTCACTCTTGGTTTTCTCTCTCTCAGAGATGATTGTAGCCTCTTCCCATGCACCAAATGAATCTCACAAAAGTACTCTCTTCAGAATAGGTGTTAGCACATATCCCAAAAATATCTCCTTTTAATATTTGCGCAAAAAACAACTTCTATGCATGTGGGGAACCAAAAACTAGTTTGAATGCTAGTTTGAATTCAAAACTCTTTTTAATTCAAACTTAATCCAAACCAATTCAAACTTATTTGGGATGTGTGAAGGAGTTGTGCACCCACTCTTCAGCAAGGAAAAGTCCACATGAAACTCCTTTTCACATGGAGGTAATTGGCGCACAAGAGAAGGGTGGCGCAAGGGATAAGATATGGTTGTTGTCAACTCAAATTCAAACTCATTTTGAATTTGAATGTCAACTAACCATAACTTATCCATTGAGGATGTGGAAGATCAGGGCACGAGGTATTATGTGCATGGGAGAAAAGTCATGAGAGAATAAAAGTCAAATTTTAAGTGGGTGTGGGACATAGGTGGCACATGGGAATAGAAGACTAGTCAAATTAGTCTTTGAAATTCAAATTTCAACCAACTGAACCTACACAATTAAAATTGGTTAGGCCCAATTAGAATAAATTAAATTCAATTTATTTAGGCTTAATTAGACTCAATTAAATTTTAATAAAATTAGAAATTGATCAAGCCCAATCTCTGATCAAATCAGGGTTCGAACCTCCCCGGTGATTAGGTCAACTTGTGACCTAATCGGGTTAAACCCAATTGAAAATAATTCAATTAGACTTGAATCAAAAATCATATCTCAATCAAATTGAGTTAAAATTATTAATTAAACCTCTCATAATCTCAGAGTCCAAATTCGATAGCTCATCGAGCAATAGAGTTCATCGATATGAAATCCTAATCGAAGAGTCCCAGTCTAGTAGGACTCTTGACCTCGATGTCCGAAATAAATGGAACTTGCGATCATAGAGTCCATACTCTTGATCAGAGAGTTTCAAACAAGTAAGACTGAGTGTCCTAATGCTATAGGATATTTGGTCGAAGAGTCCCAGTCTAGTGGAACTTTTGACCACAGCTAACAGATCAAGTAAAAATCTCTAGTGTATGTGACTCCGTAGGTTCGAACCTAAGCCGGTAGCATAGGAACCACTTCCTATACTAATCGAAGTGACCATCTAGCAATGGTACCTAACATCTAGATAGATCGAATAGTCGCAATCACAATAATAAGAATCTATGCGAATATGGTTACTGTATAATTTATCTCTATGATCTCTGTGTAATAGATGACTTAAGATCAGACTGTCAACCATAGAAAATACATCCATGTCATGTCTCAAAGAAATTAGTCTCGTGCCTTCTTACTAAGACTATCCTGGCCAAGACTTTACTAAATTTAAACATAATTGAACATAGCTCTTGAAACCAGGAGTGGTCAATCCCACGCACTGACTCCTAAAGTACTTGACTATGCCCAGAAACCTTCCATCACTGAATTAGAAATTCAAGTAGTCCGACACCAAAGCACAATGAGTTGCTTGAAAGTCATCATGGTGATCTTAGATCGGAGAGCCATTTATACCCATATTCCATTGGAGCTAATCTTGACAGGAGAAAAGCTTCAAAGTTGGTCACGTTCAGTGCAAATGTACCCATACATCTCACTTGCATGCCATACCAATGTCTCAACACTCCTTGGTTACGAGGACAACCAACCTATATGGCACACAATGATCTATACTCGATAAATATTGTCATCCTAAGTAACAACGTATTATTTAGTCATGAACTATTTTAAGGATTAAATGATAAATCCTCCTTTATCAAATCTAGAGAGTCCTAAGAACTTCATCACAACATAAGAGTTCATTAGAAGACAAAAAAAAATTATGATAAAAATACTAAAATATTTTTTATTAATTCATAATTCATATATAATTATAAAAGTATAGCTCAACCGTCAATAGACTGATAATTGACTTTGGGACACATTTTCAATAATCTCCTACTTGGACTAAAGCTAATCGTGCAGTATCTAATACCTATCTTCAACTTGAAATCGTTGAACTCCTTCACCGCAATAGTTTTAGTGAATGAGTTGACCATATTTTCTTTTCCATCGATCTTCTGAAGATTGACGTCATCTCGATTAATGATGTCTCGGACAAGATGGTAGCGGCGTAGAATATGCTTCGTCCGCTGATGTGCCTTCAGTTCCTTTGCCTGAGCAATGTCTCCAGAGCTATCGCAATATAGCAGAACTGGACCATCAAGAGAGGATGCTACTCTGAGCTCGATGATGAATTTTCTCAGACACACTACTTCTTTGGTTGCATCTGATGCAGCAACATACTCTGTCTTACAAACTAAATCGACCATAATGTACTATTTTGAACTTTTCCAGTAGATAGTTCCACCATTAAGGATGAATATATATCCCAATACACTTTTGCTATCATCATGATTAGACTGAAAATTGGAGTCTGTGAATCCTACAAGCTTCAAGTTTGATTCACCATATACAAGCCACTGGTCCTGAGTATTTTTTAAATACTTCAGGATGATTTTAACAACCTTTCAGTGGTTCTACCCTAGATCAGATTGGTATCTACTTACTATCCCTAGTGAGTAAGCCACATCTAGTCATGTACATGTCATGGCCTATATGATAGAACCTACTATTAAAGCATATGGTATTCTACTCATACGCTCTCTTTCTAGAGGTATTGTCGGATAATCTCTCTTTGAAAGAAAAATTTTATGGCCTATCGGTAGATAACCTTTCTTAAAATTCTTCATGCTGAACCATTTCAGCACAGTATCAATGTACATAGATTAGGATAATCCAAATAATCTTTTAGATCTATCTCTATAGGTCTTCATCCCTAGGATGTTGGAAGCTTCTCTCAAATTGTTCATAGAGAACCATGATGATAGCTAGATCTTTATTTTTTGTAATACAGGGACATCATTTTCGATTAAAAGAATGTCATCCACATACAATGCTAGAAATACAAGTGCTGGACCATTAGCCCACTTGTATATGCAGGGCTCCTTGAAACCATACATTTTGATTGTTTTATCAAATTGTATGTTCTAGCTCCTAGATGCCTGCTTTAGTCCATAAATGGACCTCTAAAGCCTACACACCTTAAACTCATTTATGGACATGAATCCTTCAAGCTGTATCATATACACCTCTTCATCTAGCTCTCCATTCAAGAAAGCTATTTTCACATCCATCTGCCAAATTTCATAGTCTAGATGGGCAGCTATGGGTAGCATAATCCGAATAGATTTGAGCATTGTCATAGGAGAGAATGTCTCGTCATAGTCAATATCATAATGTTGACGATATCCATTGGCAACCAGAAGGACTTTATAGGTCTCCACCATTCCGTCTATGCTTCTTTTTTGTTTGAAGATCCACTTACATCCTATAGGTTTAATCACTTTGGGTGAGTCAACTAATGTCCACACATCATTAATCTTCATGGACTTCATTTTGGATTTTATGGCCTCAAGCCATTTCTTAGAGTCTACTCTCTACATTAAATCTATGTAGGTAATTAGATCCTCATCATTCTCATTGAGTTTGATGAGATCCCCATCCCAGATCAAGAAACCATAGTATCTATCCGGTTGATGTGGTACTCTACCAGATCGCCTTAAGGATACATCTACAATGAGCTCTAGGTATGATCTAATCAGATCCAGCTCAGGTTCAACAACTTGTGTCTATTCTTCCACCTATCGAACTTCATCAAGTTTAACCTTAGAGGCATAGTTTCTTCACCAAGGAACTTCTTTTTCAAAAAAACTACCTTAAGGCTGACCAACACTTTTGCTCATAAGCAAGGTAAAAGTAATACCTTTTGGTTTCTTTTGGGTAACCTATAAAACTACACTTATCAGACCTAGGTCCAAGCTTATCTATCATTAAACATTTGACATAAGTCAGACACCCCCAAATTCTAAGATGTGAGAGCACTGGCTTATGCCCTGTCCATATCTCATATGGTGTTTTATTAACAAATTTACTCAAAACACTATTTAGAATGTAATAAGCTGACTCGAGGACATATCCCCATAAGAAGATCGATAAACCAGCAAATTCGAACATGGATCAAACCATGTCCAATAGGATCTGATTTCTTCTTTTAGACACACCATTATGTTCTAGTGTTCCAAGAGGAGTTCTTTGGGAGAGAATCCCATTCTTTCCTAGATATGTCAGAAACTCATTAAAAAGGTACTCACCCCCTCGATCAGATCGAAGAGTTTTAATAGACTTTCTAGTTTGCTTCTCTACCTTATTTCAAAATAGTTTGAATATTTCAAATGACTCCAACTTTTGCTTCATTAAATAGACGTATCCATACCTCGATAGGTCATCTGTGAAGATTATAAAGTAGAAGTATCCACCTCTAGCACTTGAGCTCTTGAGTCCACATACATCTGAATGTACTAGACTCTGGAGTTTAGTGGCTCGTTCATCTCTTTGTAGTAAAAGGTGAGTTGGTCACTTACCAAGAAGACAAGACTCGTTGGTTGAAAGTGATTCACAATCACTAACCTCAAGAATTCCTTCTTGAGCTAACATGTTTATTTTATTCTTATTAATATTACCTAGTTTATAGTGCCAACGGTAGACTTTGAACATATCACTAATTCTAGGGCATTTACTGAAGGATTAAACCACGTTAACAAGCATAGTTAATAAATAAATATCATTATTCAATCGTCCAATAAAAATTGTAACACCATTCAAAATGACATTACAAAAAAAAAAATTTATTGATATTTCTTATCCATTCATGACCAAAAGGCCTACAGAAATAACATTCAATAAGAAAGTTGAACAAAAGTGACATTCATTAAGAATAACTTTATTTGAATTGATTACAAGGTTCAAGATTTCTAAAGCTAGAATTGGAACTTGTCTTTCATCTCCAATGTTCAGGAACCTCTCACCTTGATCAAATCTTCTACTGAACTGCAAGCCCTACATAGAATTACAAATATGATAAGGGCTTCTAGTATATAATACCCAGGTAATAGAATCAAATAAAAAAAAATTACAAGATGTTATCATATAATTATCTTGCCCAGCAATAATTTACTTCCTCCTTGGCTTGTTCAGATCCAAGGAGGCAATGTATAGAGGACAGTATCTATTCTAGTACCCCTGCTTCTTACAGAAGAAGCACTCCGCCTGGCTCTGATCAAGATTGTGCTTCTTGGTCTAATCCTGTGCAGTCGTCCCAGCATTTAGCTGCATCTTCTTGTTCTTCTTCTTGTTGTTCTTCCTTCCTTTTCTAAAGGGTCGACAATCAGAAGAAGACCCTTCCACTACATTTACCATCTCCTTGTGGAGTTGGTGATCCTTCTCAAATTTCTACAGCAACCCCAATAAACCATGGTAGTTGACTGCAGGCTTTGTCATTCTGAAAGGAGTCAGAAAAGGAAGGAAAGACTTGGGTAAGGAATTAATGATCGCATCCTTATCGAGCTGCTCATGCAGGAGAAAGCCCAGCTTGCTAAGGTGCTCAATCATCTCGATCATGTATAATACATGATCAGTGATTGAGGCCCCATCCCTCATCTGAGCGTTGAAAATGGCATAACTTATTTTATGCCTTTCAACATCATCAGGCGTGTCAAAGGAGTCGTTTAACATTTGAAGCATCTCTTATGGCTAGACATTTTCAAACCTACAGCTAAACTTATCATTCATTGCCACCAGCATTATGCACCGAACGGTGCTGCAGTGGTTGAGCCACTTTTGGTATGTGTCTCATACCGCTCCTCAGCATTTGGAGCTAGCTGCTCAGGTGCTGGATTTGTTACTATATAAAGAATTTGCTCATGCTCCAGGACAATTTTCAACTTACAATACTAGCTATCAAAGTTGGGTCTCATTAATTTATCATTGTCTAATAATGACTGGAGTGATAGGTTAGTGGCCATTTTTGCACAAAAGAGAAAACCAAATCTAATTAGTATATGAATCAATTATCCTAAAGACTTAGACTTAGTCTAAAGGTCCTCCCACTATTTTATATGAATTGGTAGCCTCTACCTCTAATTCGAGGAATTACTTTAATTTCTTAGTGGATACTAGAATCCACATAGACTATACACAAGCCCAACATTGGTTGGTCAACCCATGTGCATCTATGAGTAGATTCAAAATCAATTGTTTCTCTAAACAACTTCTAGTTATATTGATTTTGTTCTGGAGACCTAATCAATAGGCTTTGGCCTCCACTGAAAAGGTCCGGTTAGGTCCAACTATTAACATGATCACATTTGATCTTATCTAACCAATAAATGATCAAGCCTGACTTTGGTCGGCTAACCAAACCACCATTAGAAAGAATTAACCAAATTATCATTTTATGAATGATAATTTCATTAGTCAATAATCATCAGGCCTTTGGGCCTCCAATGACCATTATACTAATGAATCCATTATCACTCAACTTAATGGGAGGCTATGATTCAATTATCTTTATAACTATTTCATTTTTAAGGATCTAATAATTATAGAGGATTTAATTAACATGTTTTAAGAAGAGAAAAAAATTCAACGAGCCAATTTTGATTCTCCCACTGACTTCATAAAGTTAGATAAAAAAGGATCTAATCTTGGCTGGCATTAGGAATACCTAAATCAGTCAAACTGATTTACCTAATTGACATGGGTGAGCCCAAATCACCAAGTGATATAATCAAAATCTAATTCACCAGGATGGCCAAGTGAGATTAGTGGAAGGGATATGCCATTAACTCGTCAAAGATCGAATCAATATGAGTAGCTCTCAATTAAAAGCCTCTAGTCAAACTACCAAACTTACCTTAGATACCATCCAATTTATTAGTTTCAATTTGACCAACCTAGTAATTTTGTGTTCGACCGCATAGCCATGAATCAAGTCCATTTGATCCTCGTTAAGAGCATGAACTTGACCAACTACAACTATTGTAATTGAGTCTATAGTCCTTGACCTAATCTAAATTAATATTTAATTAGTTTTGATCAACTACTCTAAATTAGTCCATTCTTTAACTAACCTTAGGTCTAACCCAATTTATGGACCTAATTCATTTAACCTAATAACCCACAAGTTTATGATTAATGACTTAGGATCTTAATTCATAATTCTAGATACTAAATTATTTCACTTAATTTTAATTAAATTTATGGGCTGAGGGTTAGGATTCGGCATTTCAAAAATATTTTTTAAATTTTGAAAGGTTCTTTATAACTTGGTATTATTCACTATTGAGTCAACTCACTTCAAAATTGAATCGGCTCAATCCATAAACAATACTAGTTGTAGGGTTTAATCTAAAACTATGTACACTATATAATACTAAATCATGAATCATACTTTAGATCCTATATAAACATGCATTCATGATCAAAAATTAGATTAAAATCTAATTTATTATATCATAAAAATTAGATCTAATATAAAAATTTTATGATCAACTATAAGATCAAGCACGTATAATGACAATCTTTGCACTATAGGGAGTAAATCCTACAACAGGACAACCTATTGTCCGTGCAATCTTGATTTTAATTTTTAGATCTAATTAATTAGATTATTAGATTAATATTTAGATCAAATCTAAATTATCAATCTAAACATGCAAGTGTATCATGTTTAGCGAATCCTCGCTCTGATACCATTTGAAGAAAATAGTGTAGGATTTGCAGTGCTACATTCTAAATTTTTTTAAAAAAATAGAAAAAAATATAGAAGAAAAAATTAATTAATCTAATTAATTACCTACTAATCATATCAGAATATTAAATCCTATACTAAGGATCTAAACATAATATGCATGCATTCATATAGATCTGAAAAAAAAAATTATGTAGCAAATTATTTACTACATATATGTTTTTAGAACACAATACCTTTTCATGGATAGTGAATCATCATGATCTGATCGTCGTTGAGGAGGTCCATAGATCACGATATAGCCACATAGATATCTGGCCTCCATGAATCATCCACATGAGGCTTCTGGTCTTGATCGACGATCCATGAGTGCTAGCTCGACACCGGAGTCTTTCAAGGGCTATTTTGATCGAATAGTTTTGATCTTCATCTATGGGCTTCATGGATGCTTCAGATTATTGGTAGGCATATTAGAGAGGTAGAAGAGGTTCTCTCTAAAATTTTGTGGGCTTACGATGCTCGTAGCTCATGCAATGGTATCCCAAAACCTAGGTCGAATACCTAGGACTGCACTCACCCTAAAAACCTCGCACCCCTTCTCTCTTGGTTTTCTCTCTCTCAAAGATGATTGTAGCCTCTTCCCATGCACCAAATGAATCTCACGGAAGTACTCTCTTTAGAATAGGTTTTAGCACATGTCCTAAAAATATCCCCTTTTAATATTTGCACAAAGAACAACTTCTATGCATGTGGGGAACCAAAAACTAGTTTGAATGCTAGTTTGAATTCAAAACTATTTTTAATTCAAACTTCATCCAAACCAATTCAAACTTATTTGGGACATGTGAAGGAGTTTTGTGCCCACTCTTTAGCAGGGAAAAGTCCACATGAAACTCCTTTTCATGTGAAGATAATTGGCACATAAGAGAAGGGTGGCGCAAGGGATCAGATATGGTTGGTGTCAACTCAAATTCAAACTCATTTTGAATTTGAATGTCAACTAACCATAACTTATCCATTGAAGACATGGAAGATTAGGGTGTGAGGTATTATGTGCATGGGAGAAAGTCATAAGAGAATAAAAATCAAATTTTAAGTGGGCATGGGATATAGGTGGCACATGAGAAGAGAAGACTAGTCAAATTAGACTTTGAAATTCAAATTTCAACCAACTGAACCAACCTAATCAAAATTGGTTAGACCCAACTAGAATAAATTAAACTCGACCATTTAGGCTTAATTAGGCTCAATTAAATTTTAATAAAATCAAGAATTGATCTAGCCTAACCTCTGATCAAATCAGGATTTGAACCTCCTTGATGATTAGGTTAACTTGTGACCTAATCGGATTAAACCCAATTGAAACCATTTCAATTGGACTTGAATCAAAAATCATAACTCAATAAAATTAAGTAAAATCACTAATTAAATCTTTCATAATCTCAGAGTCTAAATTCGGTAGGTCACCGAGCAATAGAATTCATCGATATGAAACCCTAATTGAAGATTCCTTATCAGTTGGACTCTTGACCCTGGTGTCTAAAATGAATGGAACTTGTGATCATAGAATCCATACTCTTAATCAGAGAGTTTCAGATAAGTAGGACTCAGTGTCCTAATGCTATAGAACATTTGGTCAAAGAGTCCTAGTCTAGTGGGACTCTTGACCATAGCCAACAGATCAGGTAGAAATCTCTACTGTATGTAACTTTGCAGGCTCGAACCTAAGCTGGTAGCACAGAAACCACTTCCTATACTAATCAAAGTGACCATCTAGCAATGATACCCAATGTCTGGATAGGTCGAATAGTTACAATCGCAATAATTAGAACCTACACGAATATGGTTACCATATAATTCATCCCTATGACCTCTATATTAGATGACTCAGGATTAGACTGTCAATCCTAGAAAATACATGTATGTCATGTCTCAAAGCAATTAGTCCCATGACTTCTCACTAAAACTATCCTGACCAAGGCTTTGCTAAATTGAAACATAATTGAACACAGCTCCTGAAATCAGCAGTGGTCAATCCTATCTTGATACATGCACGGACTCCTCAAGTACTTGACTGTGCCCAGAAACCTTCTGTCACTGAATTAAAAATTCAAGTGGTCCGGCACTAAAGCACAGTGAGTTGCTTGAAAGTCACCATGGTGATCTTAGATCGAAGGGATACTTATATCCATATTTTATGAGAGCTAATCTTGGCAGGAGAAAAGCTCCAGAGTTGGTCATGTTCAGTACAAATGTACCCATACATCTTACTTGCATGCCATACTAGTGTCTCAATGCTTCTTGGTTGCGAGGATAACCAGCCTATATGGCACACAATGACCTATACTCAATAAACATTATCGTCCTAAGTAATAATATATCATTTGATCGTAAACTATTTTAAGGACTAAACAATAGATCCTCCTTTGTCGAATCTAGATAGTCCTAAGAACTTCATTACAACATAGGAGTTCATTAGAAGACAAAAAAAAAATTATGATGAAAAATGTCAAAGTAATTTTTATTAATTCATAATTCATATACAATTATAAAAGTATGGCTTAATCATTAACAGGCTGACAATTGGCTTTGGGACACATTCCCAACATAAAGGTCAGATAAGATGCTATCCTAAGATCTACTTCTTCTTTAGCGGTCGGGTTTTGGGAGTTTCGATCGACCAGGCTTCTAGAACCGATAGACCAAGATACTTCAAAAGATTTTTGGATCAAATAACTTGAAAAAACCCTAAAAAATTAGAAGGAAAGGACAATGAAGTTTGTTAAAGAACTCAGAAAGAACAATGAACTCCTATGAAGAAACTGAAAGAACAAAAATAGAAGAAAAGTAGAAAAGAACCAGAGAAAGGTCGAGAACCTAACCTAAATCAGTCGGAAGGCTTAAAGAGATGGTCGAAAAAATGGAAGGCGGATGGGAAAGACATCGATGGCAAAAAGAGTTGCAATGGAAAGAAGAACAAGACATCTAGGAGAGATGAAAGAAAAAAGAAGGAGAAGGGTATAGGCGAGAGTAGAGAATCAGGGGCAAAGGAAGCATTTAAATAGCCAAGGGAAATAAGAGGTGGTCATGATTGCAGATCCTTTTCACCCACCCCTCACTTGCCATGTGTCCCACTCATGGCTGACATCTGGCGAAGCAGTTACGGTGTCGTACTTAGAGTACCATGCTAGAAAAAAATTTTGAAATGAAAGTCATTTCAAGGTCATTCATTCATTAAGAAGCTTCGGCGTCAGTCGAAAAAAGCCAAAACTTTTCACCTTCTGGAAGTAGAAAATCGGTAGAGGACTTCAACAGTTGCAATGTCAGTACTCTTTTCATTCGATCTTCGAATTTGGAAGTAGGAAGATAAGTGTTGAGGATAAAATAACTCTCACTGAAGTCCAATAAGAAGTCCAACCTTGATATGATTTCATCCAGAGTTGCAACAATCATAGCTAAACCTCAGTTAGGCTGATCTCTTCAATTCAATTCAAGGAAATTGATATTCAGACCACGTATATTGAACGAACTTCTTAGTTGTGACCATCTGCTCTCTCAATAACTATAGAACACCCCCAAGGCATGGTAAACTTCGTTCGGCCAAGCTTGAACAGTGAAGGACGTGATAACTAACTTTAGTCCTAGTGTTAATAAAATCCCAACAAACATTGAACCCCAGCATGCTCCAATTTCATCTATGGCAGACCTCGAGTGTAGCCAAATTTCTTCATCCCTTTCTGACAATTGTAGATCTAGCCAACCTGTATCATGCATATCGATTAGACGAGTTCGAATAGTGAAAGAACTTCATTATCAGCATAAATCTAATTCCTAATCTAGAATAGCAACCACTCCATAGACAATGAATCACAGCACTCATTCGATCCAAACTTCAGGCCGAACTTGAAGGCAACAGAGCTTCTAAAAGCAAATCGAATGGCACCAATGAGAAGTTCACCCATTTTTGTTAGATGTATGTCCTAGAAGCTAGATTGGCTGTCACTTGTAATACACTTCTAAGGATAATTTTATAATTTTAACTATAAATTAATAAATAGATTATTTTTCTATCATAGTGTATTTTTAAAAGTGTTTGTGATACATTCTTTGAGTTAATGGTAATGATAATTCATATTTTTAAGAGTTGAAAATTTAAGATATGAATTTTCATAATTAACTCATAAATTACTCCTGATCGTAGGATCATCATGAGGATGGTGATCGATCTGGAAGGTTGGTGTATGATCACTTTCTTAGAATAGGTATGTCTTGAGTTTATGGTGTGGAGACACCAGAGTGAGAGTATAGATACTTGTTAGAGAACGAGGGCACTGAGCGTGACCACCTCGATGAAGGAAAATTCAGATTTCTTGGACCAGGTTCGTTCAGATCTAATTAGATCAAAAGATATATTTTAAAATTTTTTCTCTTTGATCTGAATCAAATCTGGGATGCTTCAGATCTAATTCTTATTATTTTAATAATTAAAATAAAATTAGATAAATTAAATCAAATTTAATTTACCTTAAAATGGGTAATTCTATTACCCGATGATGATCCTGTGAGCAGCGGAAGGTTCTGGATCTAGCCATGCAAGTGCCTGGCCTCTACTGGTATCCACTTAGGCTGGATCTAGAGATTCTCTTCTTCTTTATCACGTCTCCAAAAATTAGATCTAGATCTGATCTAGAGGATCTTCAAAATACCTTTTGATGATCAGCAGTCGTCCTTTGTAGCAGCGCAGCCTTCTAGCTTTCAGTCACTTTTCTCTCGTCTAGATTGCACCAACCAAGAATCCAAAACTCCTTTTGGATGTGGAGTGGAGAGGAAGAAGGTGGGTTTGGCATGGAGGAAGGAGAGGAGAAGGTAGCCTTGGGCATGGAGGAATTGTGATTCAGATCCAATCTTTCAATCATTTCAATCTGAGTTGGGCGCAGGGTCTTATTTATAGACTATCTATGATCCAACTCCTCTTTTTTCCAACCAATCACAACCCTTTATGAAATCAGATCTAAATCTTATTAGTGAAAATAGAGTCCCCTGGATTCCTCCTTAGAGGGCACCTAAGACCAGTCAAAGTTGGTTCTTAGGAGAACTCTAATTGGAATCCAAAAAGGAGATGGAGTCCTTGTCCAACAGGGACTCCTAGGCGCCTCCAACTTGGGCACACGCCAAGGGTGGCATGCGCCCTCCTTCCTTGCCAGGTTCTGGTAGGGGGACGGGCCCCCACCAGCTCTCCAATAGGTGCATGACATGTGGTCAAAAGTCAAAGTATCAATGGTCAACATTTGACCAGTCAAAGATCAGACTTTTGACCAAAGTCAAAGAACGAAGAAATGGCAGGTGACCAAAAATGGCAGGTAATGTCTTACAAAATAAGACAACCTTTTCTGACTTGGACAACCTCCAGTCAGACCATATGAAGGCCTCTGATTGAGCACAAACTCCTTTGGCTCAGTCAGGACAACTTATTTATGATAGCAAAAGAAGAATGTTAGGTTCAATCGAGTGCTAGCACGATTTTCTTGAACCTAATTGAATCTCATTCAGATCAATTGAACTGGATCAGTTCAATTGATGATCACCAGATTCAAACCCTTATTTGTGTGATGACCCAGTTAGGTTCAGTTCTGTATGGTAATGGGATATGTCATGATCTCTATCATCGACATCATCGAAACTCCTTTCGATGGATCAGAACTCTTCTGATTCGAACAGCTAGAATGATCGATCATCTAAATCATTCTAATTGCTCCCAAAATCCACCAGTGACACCTAGCAGTATATGGTGGCAACCCATCAGAGCTGAATGCGAACCTCTTGGTGCAGCTACCTGTGTGATTAAGTTCTTCTATCTTGAGCCCCGATCAGATTAGGGTTAAGGTGAACTCGTCAAACCCTAGTCTCTGTCATATGATGTAATCATTCGATTCAAGTCCGATGTGAAAATCTAAATAGAAACTCTTTCTATTATTTCACTCTGCCATGGCCATGGACTTCTGGACTTGATTCTCATGATCATCATAGGGCTGCTCCTCTACCACCGAGGTAGATAGATTCCATCTTGATGCCATCCAGTTCCTACAATGAACATGCTATAGCCAACATACACCTCAGGGTTCCATATGGCTAGGAGACCGAGTAATGGTGTAGTCAAACTATAACACCCTCAAGGTGAACTGCCGATGCATCCTCAGGTCAAAGAATCCAGACACACTACTGCAGCATCGAGTCAGTCATTGACGAGAAGGTAGACTCCCTAATGACTACTCGAGGTGGTCACGCTCAGTGCCCTCGTTCTCTAACGAGTACCTGTACTCTCGCTTCGGTGTCTCCACACCGTAGACTCAAGACTCATCTACTAAAGAGAAGCGATTGTACACCAACCTTCCGGATCAATCACCATCCTCATGATGATCCTATGGTCGGGAGCATTTTATGAGTTAATAATGATTATTCATGTCTTAAATTTTCAACTCTTGAAAATATGAATTATCATTACCATTAACTCAAAGGATGTATCACAGACACTAAATACACATATGTGATAGAAAATAACCCATTTTATTGATATTATAGTCAAAATTATAATTTTGCCCCTAGAAGTGTATTACAAGTGTCAGCCAATTCTGGCTTCTAGGGCACATATATCTAACAATCTCCCACTTGTCCTAAAGCCAATTGGCTACAAGTCTAAGTCCCATCTTCTCAAGGTGGGCTTCGATCTTCTGCTGGCCCAACGGCTTTGTAAGTGGGTCTGCCACATTATCTATGGAGTTGACTCTCTTGACCTCGACATAACCCTTCTCGAGGTAATCGCGGATGAGGTGGTATCGCCGCTCAATGTGCTTGGATTTCTGATGAGACCTCGGCTCCTTAGCAAGGGCTATGGCGCCATTGTTGTCGCAGTATAGAGGAATGGCATCTGATGGCATTACTCCAATTTCTGCAGCAAACTTCTTATACCAGAATGCTTCCTTCGCAGCCTCTGATGCAGCGATATATTCTGCTTCCATGGTGGAATCTGCTATCACCGTTTGCTTGGAAACTCTTCCAGCTGACAGCACCACCATTGCACACAAACAGACTCCCAGATGTCGACTTTCGATCATCTATATCGGACATGAAATCTGAGTCTGTGTATCCCTGGACTTGGAGTTCTCCGTTACCAAAGACCAACATCATATCCTTAGTTCTTCTCAAGTACTTAAGGATACATTTCACAGAAGTCCAGTGTTCTTCACCTGGATTTGACTGATATCTGCTTGTGACACTCACAGCATGGGCTATATCAGGTCGTGTACATAGCATGGCATACATGAGGCTCCCTATTGCAGAAGCATAAGGGATCTTGCTCATGCATTCTATTTCCTCAGGTGTGCTAGGGCACATCTTCTTGGAAAGATGAATACCATGTCTGAAGGGTATTAATCCCCTCTTAGAGTTTTCCATACTAAACCTCTTTAGTACTTTCTCTATGTACATCTTCTGTGAAAGTCCTAGCATCCTATTCGGTCTATCCCTATAGACCTTAATTCCTAGAATAAAGGATGCTTCACCTAGGTCTTTCATGGAGAATTCCTTGGACAACCATAATTTGACTGTTGTCATCATGGGAATATCATTCCCAATAAGGAGGATGTCATCCACGTACAATACGAGGAAGACAACAGCGCTCCCACTGACCTTTTTGAAAGACACACGGTTCCTCTTCATTTTTGATGAAACCAAACGTTTTGATCACATCATTGAAACGAGTGTTCCAGCTCCGAGATGCTTGCTTAAGTCCATATATGGACCTTTGCAGCTTGCAAACCTTGTGATCAGTATCACTGGATGTGAAACCTAGCGGCTGTTCCATATAGATATCTTCCTCAAGATATCCATTCAAGAATGCCATTTTTCACATCCATTTGCCATATTTCATAATCGAAATAGGCTGCAACGGCAAGCAATGTGTGGATGGATTTTAGCATAGCCACTGGAGCAAAGGTATCCTGATAGTCAATGCCTTCGCGTTGACTATAACCTTTTGCCACTAGTCTAGCCTTGAATGTCTCCACATTCCCATCTGCACCAATCTTTCTCTTGAAGATCCATTTACACCCAATAGGTACTATACCTTCTGGTGGATCTACCAAGGTCCAGACTTGGTTTGAGTGCATCGAGTCAATTTCTGACTGCATTGCCTCTAGCCATTTCTCGGAGTCGATATCTGATATCGTCCTCGTTGTAGGTTTTGGGATCATCACCATGAGCACCATTACCTACGAGGAACATTTTCTCTACTTTCCTCTGAAATAATACCTAAGTATCTTTCAGGGGATGGAAAACTCTTTTCGATCTATGAGGTGGAGGAGGTAGTGTTCTTATTGGCTCAACCTGATTTGGTTCCAATTGGTCCTTAGCTCATTGTACTTGTGAGACTTTCTCATCAAGCTTAATCTGCTTTCCAATGCCGCTATCTTGAATAAACTTATTTTTCAAGAAAGATGGCATGTCGACTCACAATCACATTATGGTCTTCTGGAATGTAGAAATAGTATCCTAATGACTCTTTAGGATATCCTATGAATCGAGCTCTGAAGGACCTAAACTCTAACTTGTTTGCTTGTTGTCTTTTGACATGAGCCGAACAACCCCAAATTCTTGAGATGACTCAGACTTGATTTCTTACCATGCCATATCTCATACGGTGTGGTAGGAATGGTCTTAGAGGAAATCCTATTCAGTAGATAAATTGAAGTTAACAATGAATATCCCCAAAGAAAATCAGGAAGGTCTGTGAAGCTCATCATGGATCGGACCATATCCAATAGAGTCTGATTTCTCCATTCTAAAAGTCTATTGAGTTGAGGTGTTCCTAGTGGAGTCCATTGAGAGACTATGCCATTTTCCTTGAGATAGTCTAGGAATTTTCGGCTAAGGTATTCACCTCCTCGATCTGATCGAAGAACCTTAATGGGTTTTTCAGTTTGTTTTTCTACTTCATGTCTGAATTCTTTGAACTTTTCAAAAGCTTCAGACTTGTGTCTCATAAGATACACATACCCATACCTAGATAGATCATCGGTAAAGGTAATGAAGTAGACAAAATTGCCTCTAGCCGGCACATCAAATGGGCCGCACACATCAGTATGTACTAGGGCAAGGAGATCTGTGGCCCTCTTCCCCATGTCCTACAAAAGGGAGTTTAGTCATTTTGCCTTGAAGATAAGATTCACAAGTTGGATATGACTCGGAAGTCAATGGACTCAATAGCCCATTTTTCTTCAATTTGTTGATCCTATCTTCTGCTATATGACCTAATCTCAGGTGCCATAGATATCTATCATTTGGACTATCCCTAGGTCGTTTGGCATTCACGTTTTGCTCGATAGTTAGAATAGATACATCAATATGTAGCTGATAAAGACCATTAATAAGGAAAACCATTTGCAATTTTATTTCTTTCATAAAGAATGTTACAATGGTCCTTAAAGAAGGTAATCACATAGCCTTCTAGTGCTAAGCATGAAATAGAAATCAAATTCCTGCTAGCTGCAGGCACATAATAACAGTCTTTCAAAACTAAGTCTAAACCAGATGGTAATCGAAGAGGGTATGTTCCACCGCCACTGCAGCAACTCTTGCTCCATTACTGATGCGTAGGATCATGTCTCCATCCCTCAGCCTCCTGCTATCCTCAAGATCCTGCATGAAAGTGCACAGATGAGCACTAGAACCAGAGTCAAGCACCCAACTGGATGCAGAAGAAACCGTAAGGTTAGACTACGACCAATGCAAGACCTAATTGGCTCAGAGGTTGGTTCTGGATTTGTAGGCTAATCCAATTGGTTCTGGCTCAATAATTTGGTGTCTAAGGTAAGTTTGGCACATACGACCGACTAGTTTTTAATTGGAAGCTACTCGATCTGAATGTATTCTTATATGAGTTAATGACATATTCCTTCCATCAGTCTCACTTACCTGGCCATATCTGTTGACACAGTTCTGATCTGAGATGGTCAATAATCCGAGCTAACTCATGCCACTAGGTTAGTCATAATTGTTATGACTATGACAAGTCTAGGTTAATGAGACCTGAATCAATTCTCCCTAAGAAAAGATTAAGTCTGAGGTCTTCCACCATTGTAGATGTGCGGGCCCTTCCCGGGATTGATTGTTTTCGACTGGATACAGTGGCTCAGTTGCATCGGGAAGATGCAACCATATCTATTAGGCATTGGATGCTATGGGTTGGAGGATGAGTTGGGCTCAATATTTCGAATACGGTGAGAGACTCAATTAGGAATTCAGTCTTTGCAAATGGTGGGTCTGACTTAACTAAGGAGTGGATCAATATTTTGGATATGGTGAGATTCATGAATTAGAGACCAAGTTTGGGTGCACCATGATTAGAGAATCATTGAACAAGAGTTGTTCACTTATTGGCTAACCCATCACCAATAATTGTTAGGTGAGGTGATGAGTTAGTTGGTGAGACCGCACCACCCGCTAGAAATCATTAATCGTGGAGATTTTTGCATCTCTACAGAGGGAGTGTAGGGATCCGAGAAAATTATGGGAGCTAATTTATTTAAAAATAAAATTTCTAAATAAATTGATCAAGTCATAATTACAGTATCTAACTAGAATCTTTAACTCTCTACAGAAAAATGTCTGCGTCCAACCCATTTGCACGTATCCTAGATACACATAGACTGATTGGATCCAATTATAAAGATTGGCTCAGGAACTACAAAATCATTTTGGATTTTGAGAAGTTAACCCATGTATTGGACCAGGACCCTCCCACCTTACCAGCCCATCCGTCCACTGAACAGAAAGCGTCTTTAGAAAAATGGATAGACGAAGATAATAAGGCCAGATATTACATATTGGGCTCGATATCTGGTGAGCTCCAGTGCGAACATGAAGATATCGAGACTGCTCGCCAAATGTTGGCTCACCTGTAGGAGATGTTTGGTGAACAAAGTTGCACAGCCAAGTATCAAGTCACGAAATGATTTTTTAAGGCTAAGATGTGTGATGGGTAGTCAGTCCAAGATCACTGTCTGATGATGATCAAGGACATGGAAGAGCTTGAGAAGATCGGGGTGAAGTTAGACTTGGACCTATAGAACGATATTATTTTGCAATCCTTGACTGATGCATATGGGCAATTCATCATGAATTACCACATGCATAAACTTCAAAATTTCTCAGTCGAGTTAATGAATATACTGGTCACCGCTGAGCTTTCTATGAAAGGTTCTAAAGGCTCAGTTCTTGCTATGGAACGGACTTCTTCCAAAAGAAAGTTTTATGGAAAGAAAAAGAAGTCTGTGAAAAAGCAGAAGGTGGAAGGAATAAAGAAGAAGAAGGCAGAGCTGAAGATGAAAGCCGCTGTCAAAGAGAAGTGTTTCCATTGCAACAATGACGGCCATTAGAAGCGAAATCTGGCCACTTACTGGCCACCTAAAAGAAAAGAAGAAGATCTTTTGGAGTTGCTCATTATTTA
>QRFJ01000494.1:0-87606 GCA_006176705.1 Cocos nucifera
AGTGGTTGGACCCAGGCATATCCATTAATTCGGCCAAGAAATTTTAAAGTTTATGCATTTGATAATTCATGATGAATTGCCCATAAGCATCAGTCAAGGATTGTAGAATAATATCATTCTATAGATCCAAGTATAACTTCACACCGAGCTTCTCAAGCTCTTCCATGTTCTTGATCATCATCAGACAGTGATCTTGGATTGACTGTCCATCACATATCTTAGCCTTAAAACGTCATTTCATGACCTGATACTTAGCTGCGCGACTCTGTTCACCAAACATCTCCTACAGGTGAGCCAACATTTGGCGAGCAGTCTCGATATCTTCATGTTGGCACTAGAGCTCATCAGACATCGAGCCCAACATGTAATATCTGGCCTTATTATCTTCGTCTATCCATTTTTCTAGAGACGCTCTCTGTTCAGTGGATGGACGGGCTGGTAAGGTGGGAGGATCCTGGTCCAATACATGGGTTAACTTCTTGAAATCCAAAATGATTTTGTAGTTTCTAAGCCAATCTTTATAATTGGGTCCGGTCAGTTTGTGTGTGTCCAGGATATGTGCTAATGGGTTGGACACAGATATTTTTCTGTAGAGAGTCAAAGATTATAGTTGGATACTGTAATTATGACTTGACCAATTTATTTAAAAATTTTATTTTTAAATAAATTAGCTCCTACTATTTTCTCGGATCCCTACACTCCCTCTATAGAGATGCAAAAATCTCCACGATTAATGATTTCTAGTGGGTGGTGCGGTCTCACCAACTGACTCATCACCCACCTAACAATTATTGGTGATGGGTTAGCCAATGAGTGAACAACTCTTGTTCAATGATTCTCTAATCATGGTGCATCCAAACTTGGTCTCTAATTCATGAATCTCACCATATCCAAAATATTGATCCTCTCCTTAGTTAAGTCAGACCCACCATTTGCGCAGACTGGATTTCTAATTGTGTCTCTCACCGTATCTAGAATATTGAGCCCAACTCATCCTCCAGCCCATAGCATCCAATGCCTAATAGACATGGTTGCATCTTTTCGGTGCAACTGAGCCACTATATCCAGCCAAGAACAATCAACCCCGAAAAGGGCCCACACATCTACAATGGTGGAAGACCTCAGACTTAATCTTTTCTTAGGAAGAATTGATTCAGATCTCATTAAACTAGACTTGTCATAGTAATAACAATTATGACTAACCTAGTGCCATGGGTTAGCTCGGATTATTGACCATCTTAGATCAGAACTGTGTCAATAGATATGGCCAGGTAAGTAAGATCGGTGAAAGGAATATGCCATTAACTCGTATAAGAATGCATTCAGGTCGAGTAGCTTCTAATTAAAAATCAGTCGATCGTATGTGCGAAACTTACCTTAGACACCAAATTATTGAGCCTTAACCAATTGAGTTAGCCTACAATCCAGACTCTAACCTTTGAGCCTAATTAGGTCTTCCTTGATCGTGACCCGATCTTGACCCAGGCTTAATCCTATTAGGCTGGTCAATTTAAGCATTGTTGATCCCATCTAACCAACTCTTGATTCGGTTTGATCAACCGCTTAGACCTAATTGAGCTACCCAAACCCAAACCCAGTATTATGAATATGTCTTAGATCTAAAATTCTTAATTTTAGACTTAATTAATAGTCCATAATCTTAATTTTTAATTATGTAGGGTTCATAAATAAAATATGCATAATAAATCCTTTGATTTCAGGATCTAGGATTTTGCAGAAAGTATGTTTTGGGTTTCTGATTAAGGACGAACACGCAGCACCCATACACATCAGAAGAATGCCCCATCGGATGGAAGGAGAGGGCCTTTAAATCCTACTTTCATTCTTATGACCAGACGGCCAAGGAGGAATGCCTTAATCAAAAATATGCAAATACTATAAAACTAGTTTTAGATCTACATCATATATCTCATATATACAAATTAGGTCTAACTTAATGGCATATGTTTTGCATACATCTCATGTATCACATCATGCATATTTTTTCATATCTAAATTATCTTCATAATTAATCTAAAAAATTAGATTTAAATTGATCTACATCAAAATAAATTTCTAATCTAGATAATTATGTAGAACTATTCTACAACTAGTCTAGATCATGCATGCAATCATATCTCATATGATGTTTAAAAATTAAATAATTTTTATTTTGCTATTTTTTAGATGTTATTATAATCCATTATAATATCAAAAAATAGTAAATAAATAGATCTAAAATATATTTTAATCAAATTAAATTGAAAACATGCAAGACTATTCTATAGAACTATTCTATTTTAGAACTATTCATGCATATTTTCTAATCTTAGATCCAAATCATTTAATTTTAATTTTTTCTGATTTCAGATCTAATCACATCTCATGTAACATCTAAAATCATTTATTTTCTAATTAAAATAAATTTAAAAATAGATCTAAACACTTTTAGAACCTTGGCTCTGATACCAGTTGAAGGAAAATTTTGATTTCCCGGACCAGGTTCGTTCAGATCTGATTAGATCAAGAGATATATTTTAAAAATTTTTTCTTTAATCCAGATCAGATCTAGAATATTTAATATCTAATTATTATTATTTTATAAATTAAAATAAATTTAGATAAATTAAATCAAATTTAATTTATCTTGAAGTGGGTAATCCTATTACCTGATGATGATCCTATGAGCAGCGGAAGATTCTGAATCAAGACACGTAAGTGCCTAACCTCTATCGATATCCACTCAAGCTAGATCTAGAGATACTCTTCTTCTCTATCACGTCTCCAAAAATTAGATTTGGATCTGATCTGGAGGATCTTCAAAACTCCTTTTGAAGATCAGTAGTTGTCCTTTACAGCAGCGCAGCCTTCTAGCTTTCAGTCATCTTTCTCTCATCTGGATTGCACCAACCAAGGTCCAAAACTCCTTTTGGACATGGAGAGGAGAGGGAGAAGGTGGGTTTGGCATGGAGGAGTAGAGGAGAAGTAGCCTTGGGGCATGGAGAATTATTATGCTCTTTGAGTTGGGCGCAGGGTCTTATTTATAGACTAAGCATGATCCAACTCCTCTTCATCCCAACCAATCATAATCCTTTGTGAAATTAGATCTAAATCTGATTGATGAGAATAGAGTTCCCTAAATTTCTCCATAAAGGGCGCCTAAGATCAATCAAAGTTGGTTCTTAAGAGAACTCTAATCAGAATCTAAAAAGGAGATGGAGTCCCTATCCAACAGGGACTCCTGGGCGCCTCCAGCTTGGGCACACGCCAAGGGTGGCGTGCACCCTCCTCCTTGCTAGGTTTTGGCAGGGGACAAGCCCCCACCAGCCCTCCAATAGGTGTGTGACAAGTGGACAAAAGTAAAAGTGTCAGTGGTCAACATTTGACCAGTCAAAGGTTAACTTTTGACCAAAGTCAAAGGACAAGAAATGGCAGGTGACCAAAAATGATAGGTAATGTCTTACAAAATAAGACAACCTTTTCTAACTTGGACAAGCTCCAGTCAGACAAAGTGAACGCCTCTAAATGAGCACAAACTCCTTTGGCTCAGTCAGGACAACTATTTATGATAGTAAAAGAAGAACGTTAGGTTCAATCGAGTGCTAGCACGATTTTCTTGAACCTAATTGAATCTCATTCAGATCAATTGAACTGGATCAGTTCAATTGATGATCACCAGATTCAAACCCTTATTTGTGTGACCCAGTTAGGTTCAGTTCTGTATGGTAATGGGATATGTCATGATCTCTATCATCGACATCATCGAAACTCCTTTTGATGGATCAGAACTCTTCTGATTCAAACAGATAGAATGATCGATCATCTAAATCATTTTAATTGCTCCCAAAATCCACCAGTGACACCTAGCAGTATATGGTGGCAACCCATCTGAGCTGAATGTGAACCTCTTGGTGCAGCTACTTGTGTGATTAAGTTCTTCTATCTTGAGCCCCGATCAGATTAGGGTTAAGGTGAACTCATCAAACCCTAGTCTCTGTCATATGATGTAACCATTTGATTCAAGTCCGATGTGAAAGCCTAAATAGAAACTCTTTCTATTATTTCACTCTGCCATGGCCATGGACTTCTGGACTTGATTCTCATGATCATCATAGGGCTGCTTCTCTACCACCGTGGTAGATAGATTCCATCTTGATGCTATCCAGTTCCTACAATAAACATGCTATAGCCAACATACACCTTAGGGTTCCGAATGGCTAGAAGATTGAGTAATGGTGTAGTCAAACTATAACACCCTCAAGGTGAACTGCCAATGCATCTCAGGTCAAAGAACCAGACACACTACTGCAGTATTGAGTCAGTCATTGACGAGAAGGTAGACTCCCTAATGATTACTCGAGGTGGTCACGCTCAGTTCCCTCGTTCTCTAACGAGTACCTGTACTCTCACTCTAGTGTCTCCACACCGTAGACTCAAGACTCATCTACTAAAGAGAAGTGATTGTATATCAACCTTCTGGATCAATCACCATCCTCGTGATGATCCTATGGTCGGGAGCATTTTATGAGTTAATAATGATTATTCATGTCTTAAATTTTCAACTCTTGAAAATATGAATTATCATTACCATTAAATCAAAGGATGTATCATAGACACTAAGTACACATATGTGATAGAAAATAACCCATTTTATTGATATTAGTCAAAATTATAATTTTGCTCCTAGAAGTGTATTACAAGTGTCAGCCAATTCTGGCTTCTAAGGCACATATATCTAACAAAAGCTGGATTTGGAGAGGACGAGGTCACCGTCGGGATCTGCAAAATAAGTCTCATCCATAGTCTGGGGTGGTGGCTCTGACAAGACCCTCTAACGATCAAGTTAGCTCTTTCGGCCAAAAAAAATGGAATACGTAGAAAGATTTTAGCAGAGTTCTAAGGAAGAGAAGGAGAGCTTCTTTTTTTTAGAAAGCATATCTAGAGGGTCCCATATATGGACAGAGCCTATAACAAATTGATAGTGACAGTCGTAATCGTCTGCTAGTGGGCCGTTCAAGGCCACGTGGTGTTTGTTATGGGGGGTAGTGTCTATTGTCATGATGTGCGAGCCCGTCGGGGTCCAACGATCGAAGCTTTGATGGGAGAGATTGATGGTTCTTTTGGCTATATTGAGGATGAGTGCCAAGGTCCTCTAGGGCTATTGGATGGAGTTTGAAGGGAGTTTAGCTGTTTAGAGGAGTCCGTCTGAAGAAAAAATCCAAGAGGAGTTTGATTATTGAAGGAGTCCGACTGAAGAGAAAGTTCGATAGGAGTTTGACTATTGGAGAAGTCTGGCTAGGGGATGAGTCTGGCTGAAGGAGAAGTTTGGGAGGAGTTCAACTGCTGGAGGAGTTCGACTGAAGGAGAAGTCTGAAAGAAGTTCGACAGTTGGAGGAGTCCGACTGAAGGAGAAGCTCGAAAGAAGTTCAATTGTTGGAGGAGTCTGGCTGAAGGAGAAGTTCGGAAGGAGCTCAACTATTGGAGGAGTCTAGCTGAAGAAAAAGTTCGGAAGGAGTCTGACTGTTGGAGGAGTCTGGTTGAAGGAGAAGTTCGGAAGGAGTTCAACTATTGAAGGAGGCCCAAGGTTTAACCATGGAGGTTGCTGCCGGACGGAATCCTTCCAAGATCAAGCATCCAGCCGAACTTCAGTAGGAGTGGGTTTATCCCCAACACTAGTCTCCCTACTTCTGAGTTTGAAGTTCAAGGGAAGGGAGTACCGAGTGTGACTGTCGAAGTCCCTTTCCATTTTCAAAGTTAGAGCTCCCTAATTTTAACTTGGTTTCCTATCATAGCTCAAGCATTATCTCTTCATCCACTCTGAGGCGATCGATCAGAGGTGGGCCGAAGCCTCGAAGGCCCTCGAGGAAGCTCATATGGAGGCTGAGAAGGTTCGGGCCAAAGTCGAGAGCATGAGTGTGGCTTCGAAAATCCAATCCACTGATGTTGAGTGCCTTTTGGAAGAGTTGAGGGCGGAGCATGAGAAGATGATGAACTTGAGGACTACCTTAGCTCAGGAGGAGGAGGAAAAGAGGAAGGCACAAGAAGGGATCAGCACGGCGGTGGAGCGAGCAGTCAAAAGCTTCAAATTCTCTAGGGACATGGAGGACATTAAAATAGCTTTTGCTTAGGAGGCCTTCATCGAGGGATTCTAGATCTACCTGGAAAGGGTCGCTAAGAGTTTTTCCGAGGTAGATTTGGACCTCTTAATGGAAGAGCCCGACGATAGAGCCAATCCTTCATCCCTCGAGGTTGGAGTTGTCCCGACCGACATCCCTTCTTGTTCAGCTATGGGAGCTGTTCCGAAAGCTCCCGAACCCATCGCTGCAGCGCCCGAGCCTGCCCATAGACCAGACGTGAATGATGATGCTCCGACCACTTCTATGGTCGAGCAGCCCGAGGTCTAGATTCTCGAAGACCATGTAGCATTCTTTTTCTTTTTTTTCTTTATGCTGATGTATTTAAAAATATCCAAGTAAATGAAAGACAAATCTTTTTCTAGCCTTGCACTTTGTGTTGTCGTTTGCATGGTTCAGAACACTCATGACGACCTAGGTCATGACTCCCCTCTTCTAGTCGATGCCAATCCTTTATCCTATGGGGTTCTGATTAAACCACTAATTAAGAGCTTGAAGAAGGAGATTCATCGCTTGAAGAAAAAGTTGAGAAAAATTGAGGATGATCTCCAAAATCGAGGAAGAATGCTTCAGAGGTGACTGTTGAAGTTATCCATCTTAGGAACTTGCATAGGAAGGACTCTACCAGTTTCAGTAATCGGAAGAATAGTTTCAAGAAAGAAATGGTCGAACTAAAAAGAAGTGCTAGCAACAAGTCTTGGGAGCTAACGGCAAAGACTAGCTCCCTTGAGATCTACCTTACGGCGATGAAGAAAAAAATTCAACTGTTGGAGGAAACTTCATCATGGTCTACTGATAGGGTCTGGTATGATTGGGACTGGTCCAAGAGGTTCTCTAAACTTCAAAAGTAGTTTCACGATGCCGAAGCCTGGCATAATGAGTATAAGCTAACTTGGTCGAAGGAAGTGACCAGGCTCGAACATTAGCTCTGGGCTACTAACAAAGACGTGAGCCATCTCCAACAACAACTGGCTGATGGTCGGCGGGATGTCTCTAGTGGAGAGTCGGAGGAGATTGCCTCCTTGAAAAAGACCATTGATGAGCTTTCAGAGGCTGCTGGGATGGAAAATGCCGAAGTTCAGTAGTTAAAGCTCCAACTAATCTATGAGAATCAAGCCATCTAGGATGCGGAGGCCGAGTTCGAGATCCTTATCCATCGTTGCCTCATGTAAATGCAATGCTCGCATTCAACCCTTCTTTCTCTTTTTTTTTTTTCTTCAATCTTGTTAGGACAAGGTTCTCCTCCTATTCCTAACGAGGCCATAGGGGCGTATTAGGATTGGTGTGAGGGCCTCTTCCCTCATCCCATCTAAAGTGAACGAGGCCTTCGATTTTGCTCAAGTTAGGATGAGGTTCTCCTCCTGTTACTAATTGGCTGTAGGGACACATTAGGACCATTGTTAGGGCCTCTCCCCTCATCTCGTCTAAAATGAATGAAGCCTTCGACTTTGCTCACGTTAGGATGAGATTCTCCTCCTATTTCTAATAGACTATAGGGGCACATTATGACCATTGTTAGAGCCTCTTCCCTCATCTCGTCTAAAATGAGCGAGATCTTTGACTTTGCTCATGTTAGGATGAGGTTCTCCTTCTATTCCTAATAAACTGTAGGGGCACATTAGGGCTATTATCAGGGCCTCTCCCCTCATCTCATCTAAAATGAATGAGGCCTTCGACTTTGCTAACATTAGGATGAGGTTCTCCATCTTTTCCTAATAGACTGTAGGGGTACATTAGGGCTGTTGTCAGAGCCTCTCTCTTCATCTCATCTAAAATGAATGAGGCCTTTGACTTTGCTTATGTTAGGATGAGGTTCTCCTCCTGTTCCTAATGGACTGTAGGGGCACATTAGGATCATTGTCAGGGTCTCTCCCTTCATCTCGTCTAAAATGTACGAGGCCTCCAACTTTGCTCACATTAGAATGAGGTTCTCCTCCTATTCTTAATAGGCTGTAGGGGCACATTAGGACCGTTGTTAGGGCCTCTCCCCTTATATCGCCTAAAATGAACAAGACCTTCGACTTTGCCCACGTTAGGATGAGGTTCTCCTCCTATTCCTAATGGGCTATAGGGACACATTAGGATCATTGTCAGGGCCTCTCCCCTCGTCTCGTCTAAAATGAATGCAGCCTTCGACTTTGCTCACATTAGGATGAGGTTCTCTTCTTATTCTTAACAGACTGCAGGGGTACATTAGAGTCATTGTTAGGGCCTCTCCCATCATTCTGCTTAGGGTTGTCGATCCCTACCGTATTAGCTTTCTTGTAATATGTAGTTGATTTGGCCGACCTCCATCCTACTTGTAATAAATTTAAACTTGTAATAAAATAGTACCTTGTCCGTCGTTGCCTCATGTGAATGCAATGCTTGCCTTCGACCCTTCTCTCTCTCTCTATTTTTTTTTTTTACTCTTGTTAGGACGAGGTTCTCCTCCTATTTCTAACAAGGCTGTAGGGGTGTATTAGGGTCGGTGTCAAGGCCTCTCCCCTCATCCTATCTAAAGCAAATGAGGCTTTTAATTTTGGTAAAGTTAGGATGAGGTTCATCTCCTATTCCAAATGGGCCGTAGGGATACATTAGGGCCATTGTCAGGGCCTCTCCCCTCATCTCATCTAAAATGAATGAGGCCTTCGACTTTGCTCACATTAGGATGAGGTTCTCGTTCTGTTCCTAATGAACTGTAGGGGTACATTAGGGCCATTGTCAGGGCCTCTCCCCTCATCTCATCTAAAATGAGTGAGGCCTTCGACTTTGCTAATGTTAGGATGAGGTTCTCCTCCTATTCCTAACGGACTGTGGGGGCACATTAGGGCCGTTGTCAGGGCCTCTCCCCTCATCTCTTCTAAAATGAATGAGGCCTTCGACTTTGCTCACGTTAGAATGAGGTTATCCTCCTGTTCCTATCAGACTGGAGGGACACATTAGGGCCGTTGTCAAGGCCTCTCCCCTCATCTCATCTAAAATGAACGAGGCCTTCGACTTTGCTCACGTTAGGATGAGGTTCTCCTCCTATTCCTAATGGGCTATAGGGACACATTGGGGTTGTTGTCAGGGCCTCTCCCCTCATTTCATCTAAAATAAATAAGACCTTCAACTTTGTT
Source organism: Cocos nucifera (assembly GCA_006176705.1). Classification (NCBI taxonomy): domain Eukaryota; kingdom Viridiplantae; phylum Streptophyta; class Magnoliopsida; order Arecales; family Arecaceae; genus Cocos; species Cocos nucifera. The sequence goes on from QRFJ01000494.1 coordinate 9,236, forward strand.
CATGTTAGGACGAGGTTCTCCTCCTATTCCGAACGTGGCCATATTTATCATGAGATTAACTTCAGGATGTAGTCCTCCTTCATTATCGATATAGAATAAAGATTAGGATGTTGAAGTAGGGAGATTTCATTACAATCAATTCATCGATAATACATTTATAAATTTTTTGAATTCCATGGTCGAGATAGGTCTGTCCCTCCGAGTTCCTTCAAGTAGTATGTTCTAGGTCGAACGACTTTCATGACCTCATAGGGTCCTTTCCAATTTTGGGCAAGCTTCCCTAGTTCTAAGACTAAGAGATGGCAGCTCGTCGAAGCACTAAATCCCCCACTCCGAATATTTTATCTCTAACTCTGGAGTTACAGTATCGGGCCACCTTTCACCTATAATGTGCCATCCGAACTTGGGCTTCCTCTCTTTTTTCTTCTAGTAGGTCGAGGTTGGCTCTAAGGTCTTGCAGGTTATGCTGCTCGTTGAAAGCCACTACTCGCACTGATGGAAGCTTAAGTTCGATCGGGATGACTGTCTCTATTCCAAAAGCTAAGACGAATGGTGTTTCTCCAATCGGTAGCCTTTGGGTAGTATGGTATGCCCATAGAATATGATAAAATTCATCTACCCAGATCCCTCTTACTCTTTCAAGTCTTGTCTTAATGCCTTGCAATAGAATCTGATTGGTTACTTCAGCTTTTTCATTAGCCTGCGGGTGAGCTACCAACGTAAAGTAGTGGGATATATTCAGACCTTCGCAGAACTTGACAAACCTCGCCATGATAAATTATCAGCCATTATCTATTATAATAGTTTAGGACAGTCCAAATCTATAGACGACCAATTTTTAGATGAAGTCCTACACCTTGGCTTCGATAATCATTATGAGTGGTTCAACCTCAACCCATTTAGTGAAATAATCGATGGTGACTAGGAGAAACTTTCGTTGCCTAGATGCCACTAGGAAGGATCCAAGAATATCCATTCTCAACTACACAAACAGCCAAGAAGCACTCAATGGGGCAAGCTCGACTGCTAGTTGCCTTTGGACATTCACATTCCTTTGGTAGCAGTCACATCTCCTAACGTAATCAACACAATCACCATGCATAGTCAGCTAGTAATATTCTTGTCGAAGAAGCTTATGAGATAGAGATCTAGAACCTAGATGGCTCTCGTAAATTTCCTCGTGCACTTTCCATAGTGCGAAATCAGCCTCAAAGGATTAGAGGCACCTCAATAATGGCAGCAAATATGACCTTTTATACAGCTTATTCTCATGAAGAACATACCTGAAGGCTTGGTTTCTCAACTTTCGAGCCTCTTTTGGATCACGAGGAAGAACCTCATCTTTAAGATAAGTGGTCAGCAGGTCAATCCAGCAGGGTTCCTAGCCAACCTGCATGATGGGCTGTGGTTACTCTATGCATGGGCATTTCAATGTCTTATAATAAACTTCTTTCGAAAGCTCGTTAGGAGCTAGGGTGGCTAGCTTGGAAAGAAGGTCGGCCCTAGCATTTTCCACTCTCAAGATTTGTCGAATGCTGAAGCTGCCGAAGGCTGGGGTCAAGCTCTTCACCTTCTTAAGATATTTTACCATGCTCTCTTCCCGGGCTTCATAATTACTACTGACCTACCCCATGACTAATTGGGAGTCACTGCAAATCCGAAGTTGATCAGCTCCTAATTCTTTGGTTATCCTGAGCCCGGCTATTAGGGCCTCATATTCTTCCTCATTGTTTATCGTTGAAAATTTAAAATGCAGTGCGTACTCCATGATGATTCCTTTTGGATTGATCAAGATTAGTCCAGCACCTACTCTAAAAGCATTGGAGGAGCCATCGATAGTCCTCGTTGATGAAAGTGATGGGCTCCTCAGTCCTCCACCTCTTCTCAGACTCTGACGATCCACTAGCCTTCCCACATCGAAGTCCCTCGGAGATGATGTTAATGATGCCAATCGGAGGTCGATCTTCTCGCTGCTCCTTGCCCCTCGGTGGTTCTAATGGTGGGGGTGCTCTCGATCGATCCTTCCATCATTTTGATCGACTTCATAGGAACCGGCTAAGCCTATCATGCTTGATGAGCTCCTTAATCTCATCTTGAAGTTGGATGCACTCTTCTATATCGTGACCATGATTGTGATGGTAGAGGCAGAACTTGCTAGGATTGTGCTTGTCGGGATGAGTGTGCATGCTTTTCGATCTCGGCAGGTGCTTCCTGATCTCCATCAGTACTTGAATTTTTGGAGCATTAAGAGGAGTATAGTTGTGGAGTCTTCTGAAGGGAGAGCTCCATTTCATCCTTCTATCCGGGCTTCTTCGCCTCTAGGCTCGGGTGGGAGTTTGGGCCCGCTTATGCTCTAGAGGAGTTCGGGAGCATGGTTGAGCTCTGCATGATTTTTCTTCAGACGTGGGAATATTTGGTTCACCTGCTTGCCGCTCCTGGGTGGCTTCATTATCCCTGGCCTTAAAGGCCTCCTCAGCTCGGGCATAACCTTCAGTCCAAGCCAGCATATCGGCAAAGTCCCTGGGGTACATCTTCTTCAAAGAGAACAGTAAATCATTCTTCTAAAGGCCACCCATGAGTGTGGCCATTACAACAGACTTATCTAGGTTACAAACCTCTAATGTAGCAGCATTAAACTGGGTGACATAAGTTTGGATAGATTCTTCCTCCTTCTGCTTGATATTCATCAGGAAATTCGAACCTCGGTGAGGATGTTGGTTGCTAATGAAATAAGCTACAAATTGATGGCTCATTTGATTGAAGGAAAAGATGGTACCTAACTTAAGGGCCGAATATCAGTTTCTGGTGGCTCCCTTGAGGGTGGATGGAAAAGTTCAGCACAAAATAGCATCTGGTGCATCATGGAGCAACATCATTATTCAGAAGACCTCTAGATGGTCGATCAAATTGGTGGTCCCATCGTAACTCTCAAACTGAGGGAGCTTGAAGTTTAGCAGAATCGGTTCCTGCATAATCTTCTAAGAAAAAGAAGGGTCAATGCAAATATCGTTACCATGGGAGGAGGGAGCATGATGGAGTTCATCAATTCATTGACTTATTTTCTGGAGCCTTTGATCTAGAAGATTTTCACGGTCATTGATCTCTAGGGTTTTTTTATGAAATGGGTGCAAAGCTCCCCTCGGAGTCGAGTCATGGTCCGAGCAAGGGCTCTCTACCCTCTGCTTTCTTTTTTTGGGGGTCGCCGATCGACTGACCCAAGTCGGTCGCCCCTAGATCGGGTTCTCTAGCTCCCGAGAAACCTGCTCCGACCATGATGGTGCTGGAGATGGCTGCTGCTGCTACACAATCTACACTACTTCAGTGAGGCCGTGGACCTGCTGGACCAGCAGGTCGAACTACACCATGTCCACCATCATAGGTGGTGGGGCTTGAGATGCAGGAGACGAAATAGGGGTGGGAAGATCTAGATGAGATCTGGCCATGGAGGTGGTTGACTGCTGGATTGAAGCCTTTTTGGGGGGCATCCTCGAGAGGTCAAGAGGAAAAGTAGGACTCTGGCTGGGATGAAGAGGGATCTCCACCACGTATTTTTTCAAGAACAAGAGAACCTCAATAACTTGAGGCCATTCCTTTAGCGCCAATCCTGTTGGCGCAAAATCTATCCATCATCAAAGTCGAAGCTAGATTTGGAGAGGATGAGGTCGCTGTCGGGACCTGCAAAATAAGTCCCATGCAAAGTTTGGGGTGGTGGCTCTGGCAAGACCCTCCGACGATCAAGTCAGCTCTTTCGGCCAACAGAAATGGAATACGTAGAGAGATTTTAGCAAAGTTTTGAGGAAGTGAAGGAGAGCTTCTTTTTTTTTGAAAGCATATCTAGAGGGTCCCTTATATGGATGGAGCCTGTAACAAACTGATAGTGACAGCCATAACCATCCAATAGTGGGCCATTTAGAATCACGTGGAGTTTGTTATGGGGGATAGTATCTGTTATCACGATGTGCGAGTCCATCAGGGTCCAACGGTCGAATCTTGGATGGGAGAGATTGATGGTACTTTTGGCTATATCGAGGATGAGTGCTGAGGTCCTTTGGGGCTATTGGATGGAGTTTGGAAGGAGTTTAGCTGTTTGGAGGAGTCCGTCTGAAGGAGAAATTTGAGAGAAGTTTGACTGCTGGAGGAGTCCGACTGAAGGGAAGGAGTTTGGCTGAAGGAGAAGTTTGGGAGGAGTTCAACTGCTAGAGGAGTCCGATTGAAGGAGAAGCTTGGAAGGAGTTCAACTATTGGAGGAGTTTGGTTGAAGGAGAAGTTCAGGAGGAGTCCGACTGTTGGAGGAGTCTGGTTGAATGAGAAGTTTGGAAGGAGTTCAACTGCTGGAGGAGGCCAAAGGTTTAACCATGGAGGCTTTTGCCAAATGGGATCCTTCTGAGATCAAGCATCCAGCCAAACTTCGACAGGAGCGGATTTATCCCCAACAAAGTGAATCAACTAGTGTTTACACATTATCGATTTTCATGGACTCCAATTAGATTTGATGGCTCTAAGCCACTTCTCAGAGTCAGACCTCTGCATAGATCAATATAGGTGATCAGATTCTTGTTGTTCTCATCAAGCTCAATAGGATTACTGTCCTGATCTTGGATACTAAAGTATCTATCCAACTAACATGGTACTTTATCAGATCTCCTTAAAGATACCAAATTGATGGGCTTTGGGTTTGATCTAATCAAATCTGATTCTATAGGTTTAATAGATATTGTCAGTTTACTCTATCGATCGAACTTCCTCAAGTTCAACTAGACAAGCATCAGTTCCTTCCCTAAGGAATTTCTTTTCCAAAAAAAAAAAGCTTTAATACCGATGAACATCTTTTATTCTTCAGCATAGTAGAACTAATAACCCTTAAACACCTATGGACCAAGATCTAAGTTTATCTGTGTGCAAACCTTTGACATAGGCCGATCAAACCCAAACCCAAAGATGAGAGAGTCTAAGCCTATGTTCGATCCATATCTCATATGGAGCCTTTGTGATAGATTTACTTGGAATATTTTTAGAGTGAAACGAGTAGTCTTAAGAGCTTAACGCTAAAACAGGCAGACTAGTAAACCCCATCGTGGATCAAACAATGTCTAACAAAGTTCGATTTCTTCTTTTTGATACACTATATTCTGGAAGGAGTCCACTGTGAGAGAATCCTATTCTCTCCTAGATATATCAAAAACTCACTAGATAAGTATTCATCTTCTCTATCTGATCGAAGAGTTCTAATATCTTTTCTAGTTTATTTTTTTTTTCATTATTGAATCATTTGAATATTTCAAATGATTCGAGCTAGACGCACCCATACCTGATAGATCATTTATAATCAAATATTGATATCCATGATATTATCTAACTTGGGTATTTATTCAGGCTGTGTAAATATTAAATATCATTTATTTATTATCCATGTATTATTATAACATTATTCATAATGATATTACAATAATCTTTATTTATAGATAAATGATGATCATCTTTGGTCAAAAAGCCATCAAAGATCACATTCATTATAAATGATAGACAATAATGATAGTTACTTTAAATGACAACATTTGAAAATAAGCTTGACAATTTCTAAAGTTAGGATTGGAACAAAACTTCCATCGCCAACATTCATGTATTTCTCACCATTTTCAAATATTTCACTTACTTGTAGTCCTTGCAATAAATTATATAGGATTACCGGTATCCAATACCTAGGTAGTAGAATCACTAATAGAAAAATTTTAAGATATTATCATAAAACATCCTTGATGAGCAACACTTTGCTCCTTTCCCTTGTTCAGCCTATTAGGATCAAAGGAATCAAAACAATTCTTCATCCTATGACATTGCTTCTTATGGTAGAAGCACTCTGTCTGAATCTGGTTAGTTTTAGATCTTTTGTTTTAACTAAACATAGAAGCTCCAGCACGAACCCATTTGCACTGCTGAACCAAAATCAACTTCTCATACTAATTATCAAAGTTGGATCCCATAAGTCATCACTGTCTAACAGTGATTGGAGCAATTAGGGTTTAGCCTTATTCTATGACAAAAGAAAACATAGACCTAATATATATTAATTATTTTAGGCCTAAAAACTTGGACTTTAGTCTAAAGATTCTTCCACTATTTTGTACGAAATGGTAGTCTCTATCTCCAATTCGAGGAATTAGTTTAATTTTCTACTAGGTACTAGAATCCATGTAGACTGCCCACAAGCTTGACTTTGGCCAGTCCATCCATGTACATCTATGGACAGGTTTTTTAATCAATTATTTCTCTAAATAATTTTTAATAATTTAATTTTGCTCCAAAAATCTAATCAGTAAGCTTTAGCCTCGACTGTAAAGATTCGATTAAGTCCAACCGTTAACATGATCATACTTGGTGCATCTAAAGAATGAATCATTAAACTTAACTTTGGTTGGTCATTCTAACCACCATTAAAGAGACACTTCCAAGTTATTATATTATGAATGATAATTCCATTAGTCAATAAGCACCAGGCCATTAGGCCTCCAATGATTATTGAGTTAATGAACCCATTATCATCCAACTTAATGGGAGGCTATGACTCAGTTATCTCCATAACTTTATCAGTTTAAGAATCTAATAAATTAAAAGATTTATTAGATTTTAGGCTATGACTCAATTATCTTCATAACTTTATTATTTTAAGAATCTAATAAATTTAGAAAATTTAAAATTTTAAAGTGATTTAAGGATAGAGAAGACATGGACCAAATTGCTCCCACTGACTTCACCAAGTCAAATCCTCTCACTGACTTCATAAGTCATTGTTGAGGATTAGGATTAATTTTGGTTCATGGACACCTAGATCAGTCTCGCTGAATAAAATCAATCTCACTAATTTTCTATGTAACATGGGTTAGCACGAATCAATGAGCAACCTAATCAAGACCTGATTAACCATATTGGCCAGGTAAGTGAAATCAGTGGGAGGGTTTGCCAAGGCTTACCTTAGACACCATAAAAAATAGTCAGGTAAGTAGGCTTCCAATTAAAAATCATCGATATAGTAATGCCAGACTTACCTTAGACACCAACCAATTTATTAGTTTTGATTTGGTCTGCCTAAAGACTCGATCTCGATCACTGACAATTTATTAAATATATGGACTTTGATCAACTACAACTATTGAATTGAAATATAGAAAAGAAATGATCTAATCCTAATTAACTATTAATTAGATTTGATCAAAGCTAACCAATTATCCTTTAACCCATATTTTATGAAATATCTTAGGATCATCAAATTACAAACTAGATCCTAAATATTTACTTAATTCTTAATTAAGTTCAAGGCTTATGGGTGAGGATTTGGAACCTCAAAACTACATTCTGATTTAATCATTTAAAATATTTTCAAATTTTGTAAATAATTTATAATGAATCACATTCATTTCATGATTTTAGATCTGATTTATTTCATTATTTAGATCATGTCCTAGAATTTTGAATCTAGAATTTTGTAGAAAATAAGTTCATAATTTAATTTCCACAAGGCATATATGACATACATATACAAACTAGATTCAAACTAACAACTACATATCGAACATATGTAATAAGGAACTAGACCTAAACATGAAATACATATTAGTCAGATCATATCTAAATAATCAAAATCAGATCATAAACTAATTAATATTAAATTTAAAATCTAAAAATAAATCATAAATTATTTTAGATCTTATTTTACTTATTTATGATTTAGGAAGCACATACTAGGACAGCCTCTCTACTGTAAGGGATAAATCTTATAGCAGGACAACCTTATAATTAATATGTGCAACTTGATATTGTTTAGATCTAATCTAAATCATCCAAAATAGATCAAATATCTATTTAATTTTAGATTTAAAATTAGAAAATAAATTATAAATTTATTTAGATCATATCTAATTTATTCATGATTCAGAAAATCAGATTAGCACATACTAGGACAACCTTTTCATTATAAGGGATTAACCTTACAACAAGACAACTTTATGTCAGTATGTATGATCTTTAATATTTTGTTTTCAAATTTATTCTAAAGCATATATGATCATGCCATTAAAGAATCTAGATACTTTGATACCACTGATGGAGAACATGCTGGGTTTCATGCATAGATTTCAAATTTTTTTCAAAATAAATTATAGCGGAAGACATAGATTGAACTATTTGACCCATAATATGTATGTGATCTAATCACTAAACCCTACATCCAGGATCTATAATATATTATGATGTAAATATAAATTTAAAAATTAAAACAAAAATAGTTGGTATTGATCAAATTAATACCTAGATCTAGAACTATTCTAGAGAATCCTAGATCGAATCTAGGTTAGTAAAGAGATCTTATCTCTTATCTTTGCATGGGTCGAGAACACCATATTGAATCCTATTATTATCCTTTTTACTTGGGGTCATACGTATGTCCAGCCTCTATAGATAATCTACACGAGGCTACAACACAAATCAGAGGTTTGTCGAATAAAGCTCTGCTCAAAGTGCTAACTTCTCGTGGATTCCTCATGATGGTTAATTAAAAATATTCTTCAAATCTCTTGGACACTCTAAGAGATGAAGAATACAAGGAGGATTGTGGGAGAACCCAAATCTTGGATCTCCTAAAAATGAAAAAATAAAAGGTCCAAAAATTATCCTAAGAGAAGACAGATCTTCTCTTTGAGTACATCAACCTTTAATGTCCTGAATGCATCTCCATGCCAGGACAAGAGGAGATCTTCTTCTCAATTATTTTTTCACACTTCTAGATCTCTTTCTCTTTAATTTTTCTCATAGAAAAATCATACAAAAATTGAGAAGAAAGGATTCTCAAAAGAACCCTAAGAGAAAACTATTTTTCCTTCTCTTTCTTCTCATTAAGACATGATCAAATCATGTCCAAAAGAGATCCTGAGGCCCCAACAATTTGGAGCATCAATCTTCCATGCCCTCTCCCTCTCTTTCTCAGATTTTTATCATAGAAAATCCACATAAAAAATAAGAAGAAAGAAACATAAAAGAAAATCACAAGAGAAGATAATCTTTTCTTACCTTTGTCTCTTCAAGACATCAACTTTTGATATCCAAAAGAAGGCCTTTTCTTTAAGGAACTTGGTGCCCATAACCCCCACACTATCTCCACTTTTTCCTCTGGTTTGTGCATAGAAAACATTTTAGGATCTCAGGGACTTAGCTCCATAAAAGTGGCATCTCCAATTTTAAACCAAAGACTAGGTCAAACCTAGTCAAAATAGGAAAAACCAATGACTTTAAGGGGGCATCCAACTCTTGGATGCCTCTCCTTAAAAATAGGCAGGGAGGCTCTACAAATCACACACAAAAAGTCTAGCAAAGGTGGCACACAAAATATATGGGTGGCATGGGAAAAATTCCAAAGAGAAGGGAAGAGTTTTAACAAATTAAAACTCTTCCAAAGTTTGATTGATTCAAACAAACATTCAAATTTGAGCAAGTCAAATTTAAATCCAAATCACTTGGAGAGAGGGTACACAAGAGATCTCTTAGGCATGGAAAATGCTATGTAAAAAGTCTCTAAAGTGGGCATAGGAAATTCTTAGGTGGCACAAGGAAAGGAGGGGTCCTAGTCTAACTAGGACTCTCCTATTTTGACTAGGTCAAAATATTTTGAATCCAATTCAAAATAGTTTTGAATCAACATAATTAATAGGCAATCCTAATCTAATTAGAAATCTAATAAAATTAGATTAAATTAAATTTAAATCTGATTTAATTTTTAATCAAATTAAAAGTTAGGTGCACAAAAATCCTAGTTGAATAGGGACTTGTTCTCTCTTGCAACTAGCTTATCCAATAAACTAATTAGACTTAATCAAATTAAATTTGAATCAATTCTAATTAAATATAATTCAATTAAACTTGATTTTAGCCTAATTATTCAATTAAATTAAGCTAATTAATAATTTAATTTTTAATCGATCCTCCTGTAATACTTGCATTAGATCAAATATCAATCATATTGATTGTTTGACATTAGAACGATTTTCAATCATCAATCAACAATCCGATCAGATAACAACCTCTTATGTGTGTGATCCCATATGTTCAAATTTAAGTTGGTAGCATAGGAACCAATTTTTATACCAATTGAAATGACCATCTAGCAATTGTACATTCTTAGAACCTTGGCCCATGGTTACCATATAATTCATTTTTTTGACCAATAATGCTTAAGATGACTTTGAGTAAGCTATCAATACTCATATCAATCATTCATATTATATTTCAAAATTCATAAATCTCATGACTCCTCATGAGGATTACCCAAGCCTAGATTTTGCTAAATTGAAATGTAGTGAGACATTCACTTTCTGATGTTAATCAGGAGTGATCAATCCCATCTTGACTCACACACCGACTCTACAAATACTTGATTATATCCAAAAAGCTTTCGAACCTATATTAGAAATATAGGTAGTCCAACATCAAAGTATAGTTATACTACCATAAAAAAGGGCTACGGCAGTGGTTTGTAACTGCTGTCATAGTCCAAAAAATTGCTGTCATAGGCTATAGCAGCGATTTTCTAACTACTACTACTACGACCGTTACCGTAGCTCTATGGCAATGGTTGTTATAACGATTGTTAGAACCGCTATCATAGATGGTCTATTGCAGCTATTTATAAACTACTGCAAGAGATCGTCCTATCACAGCGATTATGTAATCGATGCTATAGATATCCTATGGTAGTGATTACATAACCACTATTATAGATAATCTATAGTAGCAATTTCTTAACTACTGCCATAGGTCTAGTATAGCAGTTGGCACCGGACTTATGGCAGTGATTGGCACAGATACGGCAGTGGTTATAAAATGGCTGCCGTAGATCTTGAATAATTAAAAAAATAAAATTTTTATTTTTTTATATATTTTACCTGATAAATATAGATATATAATATAAAAAAATATAATAAACATATAAATTATTCTAAAATACTAAAATTTTATTATCGAATAAAATTTATTATAATATTTTTTTAAAAAAATAAAATACATCAAAAGTCTCCTAAATCTACATCATCGTCATCGTCATCATCATCATGAGAGCTGGAGCCAAAGCTGGAGCTGGAGCCAGAGCCAAAGCTGGAGCTAGAGTCAGAGTCAGAGTTGAAGCTGGAATGCAGGCCAACATATCCTCGAAGCTCGTGACTTCAAAATGTATGCTGAGCATCGACATCATGTCTCTCACGATGCCCTCCAGATGGGATGCATGCTCCTCAGCCCGATCTACCTACATCGCAGCGTAATCTGCCCGTGCCAATGCCTCCTCAAGATCCTTTCGACTGACGATACTAAAAGTCTATAAGAAGATGCTCGCCTCAGACCAGTAGCTCATCGGCATGTGTCCGGACCTGCATCGGATCCTCCCAGAGTGCTCGGGCTCTAAGACCTGAGATAGATGGTCATGGGGCCTAGAGGTATCCGGGCCCTCACTCGTGAGCGCATCTAACTAATCCTATAATTATAAATTAAAATAAAATTTTATAAAAAATACTATAATACTAATCATATATACTAATATATTTAATACTTACAAAAATATGTTCGATCGCGGCATTCATCGGCCTGTCCATCTTGTCCATACGGATGGATCAGAAGATCTTGCTATTGGCTAGGCATCACTCCATCTCTCATCAGCTATAATAAAGAATAAATTTATCAAAAAGATAAAAAATATGAATTTAATTTATCTAGTAAGATTAAGAATTAATTACCTCTCTATGCATACGACTGGCCATAGACTCATGGCCTAGAGTGTGCGTATACTCTTGGACTACACGATTCTTTTAGTTTTGATGGGAGGTAGCCTAACAAGTATTTAAATAAATAATAAATATTTAAAAAATATTTAAATAAAACTTTAAGCATATTAAAAATTTTAAAAATTAAAAATTTTGCCTCGAACTCCTGGCTCCTCCAGTGTCTAACCATCCTCTCCCACTGACTCGGAGGATAGTCCTGTATCTAGGGAATAAACTCCTCCAGAGTGTCTCGTCAGTGCTCGAGCCATCCTCTATGAAGCTTAACCTTGTAACCCCGGTATAACTCTCCGATCTTCTTCAATCGGGCATCTTGAGCCTCCTTGTGATCTGATAAGTACCATAAATTTACCAATAAAAGTATTAATTTATCAATTAATTTATATTAATTTTTTAAATTAATAATTAATTTATATATAATTTTTTAAGAAATTCATATTTTTATTAATTAAAAAATTAATTAAAAAATAATAAAAATTAAAAAATAAAATTTTATAATTATTGGAAAGAGCTCATTTTTTTGATCATAACAAAATAAGTTTGAAGTAAAACGGAGCTAAAACGAAGAAGATATGAATTTCTAAAGAAATAAAATAAATAAAATTTAAATAAAAAAAGAAAATGGCTCAGCCGACTCTACAAGCCTAGCCACCAAGTCAAGCCAAGCCATCAAAGCTGACTCAGCCATTGAAGCCATCAGCCAGTCCACGATCTAGGCATTGACCACCAGCTCAGCAAAAATCGACGAATCACGGTGCAACACGTGGCGGACCTAGACCCTTAAAGGATCTACAGAAATTTATCATGGCTCACAGGGCAATCTGATCTTTTCACTCAGCAATAGAGGCGCTGATTGACTATGGTGTGTGGTGCGGTCGGTCCATGCGGTCTATGAGAATAGTAATTGCACGATCGGATGGCTGCGGTTGATTGCGGTCAAGATCAGATGGCGGTGGTTATTTTTGGGTTTGATTCAAATTCTATCAACGATCTGGCATAATCCGAGGGCCAAAAAACCAACTGATGAAGATCCAACAGTCCAGAATGCTCCCAATGGTAATCAGGACTCCCGACGCATGATCAGCGGTCAGATTTCCTCCATCAAGGTGCGATCGAACGATCAGAATTTAATCCGACCTGATTTGGGCTGATACACATCCGATCTTGATGATTTTTGGACCGTTGGATCCCTATTGATGGTCAGATTTCATCTAAAGTAGCAAAATTCATCTAGGACTCCTTTTAATCTAATTTTTACTTAGATTTTTTCATATTTTGACGATCAAAGAGCCCCTTAGTCTTAGATTGCCCAGAAGCAAACTCTCTAGCGCTCATAGCTCTATAAAAAGGACCCCTAGCCTCTAGAAGTCAACATCTCAGATCAAGGTGAAGCTTTGGTATAGGTTGAAGCCAGGCTATGGGTTAATGGCTGCTTCAAAGTAATTGGTGCCGAGAAGAAGAGCTGGGCTTCTACACCATCTTTCCACCAATATCGATCCAAGATCAGAGATCACTCTATTTTATTTTCTTTTTATTTTATGCATTTAAATTATGAATTTTTTAATGCAATATTTATTTTTATGCTCTTTAATTTCATGCTTTTTATTTTTATTATAATTTAATTTCTACACTTTAAATTATTACTTTTTATTTTATTGCAAATAGATGCTAAGATCTAACTAGTAGATCTTAGTACCAAGTTTAAATTCCTGCATCTTTTAATTTTTGCTTTTTATTTTTCGACTTCACTTTTGATTTCAAAATTCTTTTCTTTTCTTTTTCTTTTAAAAAATCAAAGATTTTAAATCTAAAAATACTACCTTCCCTAGGGATTCGACCCGACTCACTACTATCTACGCATTTTTAATTATTTTAAAAAGTTGGATTAAACTGATAAACACGGTGTCTTAACGACAACATTGCGTTCCTATCAACTTTTTGGCACCATTACTGAGGATTATTTTTGATTTTTGATTTTAATTTCTTTGATTTATTTTAAATAAATTAAAAATAATTTTGGCAAACACACCATGTTTTTGGCTCCATTATCGGAGATTATTTTTGATTTTTTATTTTTATTTCTTTAATTTATTTTAAATAAATTAAAAATAATTTTGACAAATGCACCAAGTTTTTGGTGCCATTACTGGAGATTATTTTTGATTTTTGATTTTAATTTCTTTGATTTATTTTAAATAAATTAAAAATAATTTTGGTAAATGCACCAAATTTTTGGCATCGTTATCGGGAAAGGAATAGATACTATTTTTTCTTTGATTTTTTTGATTTTTTTTGTAAATTAATTATAAATATTTTTTAAAATATTGCTTACTAACTTTTTATTTATTTATTTTACAAGAAAAAAAGGGGGAAAAGAAAGAAAGCATCTAATTTTGGTGAGATTAATCCTAACTTTAGTCCTCTTTTCTTTTTATTTATTTATTTATTTATTTTATTTTTAAATTAATTTAAAAAATATTTATTTAAACCTAATTAAAAGTCTCATGATAAGATTAGAAATTCTAACTATTTAGAGCATGCATCATATTAGTTTTATTTTTTCTGATGATTGCTAGAAGCATGGTAAGCCTTTCAGAATTCAATTAGTTGCATGCATCTAGTTTAAATTGCATAGAATCCTTTGATTGAATTTTTTTTTTATGTATATTCATATTAAATTAAATTAAAGGCATAACCCAATTAAAAAAGATAAGGTAGAGATTTGATCACCCTTCCTTGGCCCACAAACAACCAACCAGCATCCTGCATTGACCTAAGCCTTTAATTTTAAAATCAATAAGACATCAACCCTAGGAACTCGAGCTCAATAGGATAAGAAATCCTAAGAGTTGAACCAGATTAGGATTAGTCAATTTAACTGGTGTCTAGAAAAGTGGTTCAGGGATGACTGGGTCTGAAGGAAGGTGATTTTTAATTGATTCCATTAGCTTACCTGATCAAGCATAATTGGTGTCTAAGGCAAGCAACGGGGGGACTCCCATCGACCTTACACTTACCTGGCTAGTTGATTGGTTGATCCTATATTTGGAGGGCTTGAAGGTAACCTTAACAGTTAGGAGCTGTCCAGATCTAGGACAACCCTTAGTCAGGATTGATTGACTAACTTGATTGCTAACCAACAAACCAAATTAAACTTAATTCTTCTCTCTATTCTTAGTTCTAGTACTCCTTAGGACCTCTTCTTTAGAACTCTTCTTTCTCCTCTAAAAATAAAATAAAATAAAATAAAATAAAATAAAAATTAAATTTAACTAACTAAAAAATATTAAAAATGATAATTTAATTTAATTTAATTTAATTTAAATAATAAAAAAATATTAATCTTTAATATAATAAAATAATAAAAAAATTTAAAAAAATTTTAAAAAAAAATTTGAACCACACGTTAGGGTTGCACTAGTGCATGCATGGTAGAAAATCGCTTTACCTAATCTAGTTGAATCCAACTATAAAATTAAAAGGCTGAATTGTATTAAACCCGATAACTAAATGGATGAAAATTTTAGAGAACCACCTAAGAAGATGAAGAAATACTTTATTCCTTCCACCTATAACCCATCGACTTGTATCCAATTACCTGAAATTCATACTACCCACTATGAGATTAAGCTGACTACAATCTAGATGCTTCCATCTTTCTATGGGAACATCAATAAAGATCCTTATAAATATCTGGATGAATTCTTAAAAATCTGCTCTATAGTGAGAATTCAAAATTTAACTAATGATGCCCTTAGACTAATTTTATTTTTCTTATCATTAAAAGACAAAGCCAAGTACTGGCTTGGGACAATAGGAAGACCAATTAAAACTTGGGCTGACTTGCAAAGTGAATTTCTTAAAAAATTTTACTCCATAGGCCGAACTAATACTATGAGGCGAGCTATCACTAGATTTGCTCAGCTTCCAGGAAAACAGATTCACGAGTCATAGGAGAGACTTAGGAAACTTCTTAGAAAATACCCACACCGTGCTCTATCTAAGTGGCAAATAGTTCAAGCTTTCTATGAGGGTTTAGGAGACCAATACAGATAGATAGTAGATGCATCCTATGGAAGTGCATTCATGAACAAGAGTGAGGACGAAGCCTATATCTTATTTGAAATCCTGAGTGAAAACTCAATTAACCATGCTTCGTTGTCTTTCTACCAAACCTGGGTAGGGATTCATGAATTTAAACATCTAGAATCTAATCCTAAGACTGATTCAAATTTGATAAATAAAGTGAACTTTCTTGCTCAGAAATTAGATCAAGTCCTAACCCTAAGTCATAATTCACATCATCTTCTAATTATCAGGAGATTTGTTCAAGCTATGCTAGCCCAACACATCATGTGAGTGAATGTCCTATGACTGCAAAGTTTCCACATTTTATCCAAGAACAAGTCCAAGCTACTAAAGACTACTCCAAGCCAGTTAATGATCCATTTTCAAATTCATATAACTCTGGCTGGAGAAACCATCCCAATTTTTCTTGAAAATCACAACAGACTCAGGCTCAGACCCAAACTCCATCAGTGCAAAATTATCAGAATAGATCTCAATACTAGAACTACACTTATAACAGAGGTCAGCCTAATAAGCCTTTCCCACCACCACATCATAATCAGCCCTCATATCCACCTCCTTAACAGACCAATCTAGCTGATGATAGATTTAACCAACTTCAACAATTGATTCTGACTCAACAGCAATCTATCGCCAAGCTAGAAGCTCAAATCGGACAACTAGTTGAGTCTAACACAAGGAGAAAATTAGATCAACTACCAAGCCTACCAATTTCATACAACCCACCTAATGTCCACCAATCATCTGGATTAAATTATCAATCTAATGTTTCATCTAAGAATCCTTAATTTGAGAATGCCAAAGTAACTCCTAAACTTAAAAGCTATAGGATTCTTATGGATCCATACCAAGATCAGGTGAGTGAGGCTAGTACTGATGCTAGCCAACATAAAAATTTAGAGGAACTGGTTAGTACTGAGACTAACCACATAGAAGAACCCAAGCCAAGAATTAGTACTGATGCTAGTTCCAGTTTAAATAAGATAGACATAAGGAAAAAGAGAATAGATGATTTATCCGAGACTTATAAACCTAATGTCCTATTCCCTTCAACCCAAGAAGTCAGTTCTTCTTATAAAAATCAAGAGGCATGTAATGAAATATCAATGGAGTTGTTTAAACAAGATCATATTAATTTACCTCCATAATTAAAATCACCTTTAATCACCATTCTAGCATCCATTGAATCAAACTTAACTCCTAATACAAAAACTCAATTCATGAGCATTTTAGAAGAACAAATAGAAGAAATTCTTAATAAACATGGGTCTGAGAATGGGATCATAAATTATGTTCCTAAAATTAATAGTGAATATATCAATAATGGGATTATAAATCAACTTTCTGAGATTGGTAATCCAAAATCATTAGAATTTATCGATCAAATATTCGACATAGGATTGTAAGCTGCATTGTGTCTGGCTGAAGACGGTAAACTTAGCGCTTGTTGGAAGGCAACCCAATATTTAGTTTTTATCTAATTTATCTTTTTAGTTTTTTTCTAGGATAAACTGAATAAGTTGGAGGGAGAGCCCAAATTTTCAAAGGCATGTGCTGGACCAAAAATATAGTCAGGTGTATTCTTCCATGTTCTTTATTACATCTTTTATTTTTTCTTCTCCATTGAGGATAATGTCGATTAAGTTGGGAGGGAGAAAAATAAAAATTTTAAAATTTTAAGTCCTCAAAAAGTTAGTATTTAGCATTTAGACACCTGATTATGCTTAAGAATCAAATTAAACTAAGCATTTTTAAAAAAAATTGATACACAGATCAGAGAATCTGTAAGATATTGAGGAATGAGTATTAAGAAAATTCAATAAAGAGTTAAGTTTAGAACATAAAAAGTTTTTTCTTGGAGCATTTCTAATTACTTCTACTAGCATCAAAGAAAAGTCTACTTTTTATAGGCTTGTATAGGATAACTATATATTTCTTTATATAAAAAAATTATTTTAATAAAATAGTTTTCAAGTACTTCTCACTGAGTAACCGGGCCTCTTTGCCTAAGCAAGCATTGAGTTTCGCATCAAAAGGTGGGAAGGGCAAAGAAGCTTGTTGTAAAGCTAGTCTTAACTCGTAGCCTATTTGATTCGAGCTAGTAAGCCCGAGGGGTATTCTATACCTAGTGCCCTAAAGCCAACTGGTTTGGGAGTCATTGGCCCAAGACTCGCTACATGGATCAAATAGAAAGCTTAAGGGGTTAAGACACTCAATAGTGGTACAACGTTAAAAAAAAAATATATTGGTTTCCCACCAAGTAATCGGGTCCCATTGCCTAAGTAAGCAATGATATGCACGTTAGAAAGTGGGCAATGTAAAAATAAATAAAGGATGGAAGTAGCAATACACTTGTCTATATGAAAGTTTAGACAAATCAGAGATAAAGATGGAATAATTTAGAAAAAGTTCTAAAAAATTTAATGTTCTTTACTTAATTTTTCTATTGATAAGTATTAATATCCTAATGATATATCTCACTTAAGCTCTACTAAATATCAATGGCCATTTTGAAAACTGCTTAGGTAAAATTCGAAACTCTAAAGTTAAAAGGTATTTAAAACTAAATTCTTTCTTTACTTGAGGATGAGCAAAACTTAAGTTGGGGGGTGTGATAAGTACCATAAATTTATCAATAAAAGTATTAATTTATTAATTAATTCATATTAATTTTTTTAAATTAATGATCAATTTATATATAATTTTTTAAAAAATTCATATTTTTATTAACTAAAAAATAATAAAAAGTAAAAAAAGTAAAATTTTATAATCAATGGCAAGAGCTCATTTTTTTGATCATAACGAAATAAGTTTGAAGTAAAACGGAGCTAAAATGAAGAAGATATGAATTTCTAAAGAAATAAAATAAATAAAATTTAAATAAAAAAATGACTCAACTGGCTTCGCAAGCCAGGCCATCAAAGTCGAATCAGCTGTTGAAGCCATCAGCCAGTTCACGATCCAGGCGTGGACCGCCAGCTCAATAGAAACCAATGAATCATGGAGTGACACGTGGCGGACCTAGACCCTTAAAGGGTCTATAAAAATTTATCGTGGCTCATAGGGCAATCTGGTCTTTTCACTCAGCAACAGAGGTGCTAATTGGCTGTGGTGTGCGGTGTGGCTGATCCACGTGATCCATGAGAACAGTAATTATGCGATCGGATGGCAGCGGTTGATTATGGTCAAGATCAGACGATGGTGGTTATTTTCAGGTTTGATTCAAATTCTATCAGCGATCTGGCACGATCCGATGGCCAAAAAATTAACTAATAAAGATCCAATGATCCAGAATGCTCTCAGTGGTGATCAAGACTCCTGATGCATGACTAGTGGCCAGATTTTCTTCATCAAGGTGCGATCGAATGGTCAAAATTTAATTCGACCTGATCTGGGCTGATACACATCCGATCTTGATGATTTTTGAATCGTTGGATTCCTATTGATGGTCAGATTTCATCCAAAGTAGCAAAATTCATCTAGAACTCCTTTTAATCCAATTTTTACTTAGATTTTTTCATATTTTGACGATCAAAGAGCTCCTTAGTACCATATTGCCCAAAAGCAAACTCTCCAACCCTCCTAGCTCTATAAAAAGGACACCAGGCCTCCAAAAATCAACATCTCAGATCAAGGTGAAGTTTTGGTACAGGATGAAGCCAGGGTATGAATTAATGGCTGCTTCAAAGCAATTGGTGCCGAGAAGAAGAGCTGGGCTTCTACACCATCTTTCCACCAATGTTGATCCAAGATCAGAGATCACTCTATTTTATTTTTATTTTATTTTATGTATTTAAATTATAAATTTTTTAATGTAATATTTATTTTTATGCTCTTTAATTTTATACTTTTTATTTTTATTATAATTTAATTTTTATACTTTAAATTATTATTTTTTATTTTATTGTAAGTAGATGCTAAGATCTAACTAATATATCTTAGTACGAAGTTTAAATTTCTGCACCTTTTAATTTTTGCTTTTTATTTTCCAACTTCACTTTTGATTTTAAAACTTTTTTTTCTTTTTTCAAAAATTAAATATTTCAAATCTAAAAATACTACATTTCCTATGGATTCGATCCGACTCACTACTATCTACGCATTTTTAATTATTTTAAGAAGTCAGATTAAACTGATAAACATAGTGTTTTAATGATAACATCGCGTTCCTATCATGATTGAAAAAGTCGTACCTTCTCTGCACAAATTTATCAAAAATTAGTTACAAAATTATTCTAATCAAACTTATATAGTGTAAACATATAAAATGCATAAATATAACTAAGATGCGCGTCCTTACCCATATCTCCTCCCATACCCAATTTCTGACTGTAGCATCCACAAATGCCAGTCTCTGGGATCTACGAAAATGATGTCCGACTACCTCATAAGCACTCCAAAAAAGAAATGAATCTCCCATGCGGTCTCTCCTACCGGCATCCCCTCTGCATCATACTGCACCATCACCTGATGCTAGCGGTTCCACATGTGTGCCATACGTATGGAATCATAAGATATCCGACTGGATGATGCACTTGCAATACAAATATGTTATGCAAATATATAAATATATAAATATTATATAAAATAAAGTTATGCTAATATAATAAAAATATACACTTAGATGCCTGCAATGGTAGAGGCTCAGCTGTCGATAGAGTAGATGCCGCTGGTGGAGTAGATGCCGATGGTGAAGGTCCTTGAGCAGTCGATGTCGAGGTGGATGAAGTATGCTCTAACTATTCCTTCGATGCTGAACTGTGCGTAACCCACCGAGAGATTGGGGTAAAAGCTAGATGGCATTTCGATGCCATCATGACCTGCAATGTTAATGAACATTAATCAATATAACATTGTGACATATCAAATTTTATTTGTTCGAAAGCCGAGCCGACTTCATGCTTGAGACATCCAGCTAGGGTCCTCCTCCAACCAGCTCGATCATGACTCGAACTGGCTTGGCTACGTCTCCAAGCTGGCTCGGCTGTGTGCCATTCCCTCGATCACTCCCTCTCTTCATCTCTCGATCTCTCTCACTGGCAATGACGGCGAGGCCGAACCCCTCTCTTCTAGCATTTCCATCTCTCAGTCTTCCTCTCTCCCTCTCTCGATCTCCCTCGCCGACGAGGCCAGACCCCATCCCTCCCTTTTGCACTCTTTCGATCTCCCTCACCGGCAAGGCCGGACCCCATCCCTCCTAGTGATGTCGATGAGGCCGAACCCCCTCCCTCCCAATGATGGCGGCGAGGTCGGATCCCTCTCTTTCTCTCTTAAGTACAGATCCATCGGGTATTTGAGTTTGGATCTGGTACTAGTAATTAAAATTAGGTCTAAATTTAAATATCCAGGTTCTGATCCAAATCCAACCCATTGATAGATCTAGTCCAAGCTGCCGATATGGCACAACCCAAGGCTACCGCCACGGCATAGCCTAAAAATTATGACATGCAGATAATTATAATATTTATAATAAATATTTATAATATTTATTATAAATATTTTATAAATTATTATAAATATATATGATTAATAAATAATACTATAAAATTTAAAAATATATATATATTTGTGGCTATAGAGAGTGGGTCATATCGAAAGCTCCGAGGATCGGTGGTGATGATGCTAGAAGAGGATGACGATACTAGAGATAACCTGCATAATAAAAGCAAGATAGTGAGATAGAGAAGAGAGAAAAAGAGAAAAAAGAGAGAGAACAAGGGCGGCTAGGGATGGGGGCCAGGGGAGGGGGCACAGCAATGAGGAAGCCGAAGGAGGCTTTGCACTTAGTCGGGGAGGATCAGAATGGTGGTGTGGTGGGGGGTTGGGGTTTCACGGGGCCTGAAGGAGGGTCGGATAGAGGTTCGTAGGAGGGGGTTCGCTAGGGACCGAGGGAGGGTTGAATGGAGGGGCAGGGGTGGGGTTTCCATGGGGCCCGAAGGAGGGTCAGATGGGGGGTTCGTCAGAGGGGGCCTTCGCTAGGGACCGAGGGAGGGTTGGATGGAGGGGCAGTAGGGGTGGCATTTCATGGAGGCCGAGCGAGGTGGAGGGGGGTTTGCCAAAGGGGGGGTTTTGCAGAGGGCAAGGGAGGGTTGGATGGGGGGTTCGTCGGAGGGGAGGTTTTGCTGGGGGCCGAGGGAGGGTCGGATGGAGGGGTGGGGGTCGGTGGGGGTGGCGGTGGCAGGGATGGGGGGTCAAAGAGGGAGGGAAAAGGAGGGGTAGTGTCGATCGAGGGGAAAGGAGGGTGACACCGACCGGGGGGAGAAGGGGCAATGCCAATCGCGGGGGGAGGAGGGGCGACGCTGCTCGAGGGGGAGGAGGGGCGATGCTGGTCGGGGGGAGGAGCTTCACCGACAATGAAGAGGAGGGGGAGAGAGAGAGATTGAGCATGCATGAAAAGAAAGGAAAAATTTAGAGATTTTTAATCTAACCTACGGCAGCGGTTATCAAACCGCTGCCATAGATCTATGGCAGTAGTTATCGAACTGCTACCATAGATCTACGATAGTAGTTATCCAAAATCACTGCCATAGATTTCGATCTATAGCAGCGATTTTTGATAACCATTATCATAGGTAGAAAATAATTTTTTTTTATTTATTTCCAAATATTATATAATTTTAAAATTTAATATCCATCTTCATCATTCATTATCTAAATAATTATCATTAGAGTATCATTGCAAAAGGTTGCCTCGATCCGATGGCCCTAGCTTCATCGATCAAAAAAATTTGATTTCAACGATCACGAATGATGATGCAATGATCTGATAGATGAAGACCTTCGATGGATTCAAAAATCTACAATGATGATCTCGATGATGTTTATAGCATACTATCAAAGTTTCACTTCAATCGAATATCGTTATCATGGTCAATTTAGTATGAAATGATTTTGATCGATAAATTAGAAATAAGCGATCAAAGGGTTAAACAGCGTCCGATTATGAGATAATTTTTTAGTCAAATGATCTTTGTTATAATTTTAAATATTTTATACGGTGATGATAGTAAAATTTAAATTATTTTTGTATAAATTGTTCATGTTAAGCAGATATTATAAAAGCACGAGCATAACAACCAATGAAGTTTCAGAATGGTTATTAGGAGACGTACAATTTTAGATCATTTTTCATCTCATGAGTTGAATTTTATAATCACCACTATAAAAAATGATTAAAGTAGTAGCCAAGATCATTTATAAAAAAAATTATCTCATAATCGGATATCATTTGGTCCTTTGATCAATCGTTTATCATTTAACGGTCGAAACTAACCTATACTAAATTGACCAAGATAACGATATTCAATTGTAGTGAAATTTTGATAGTATACTATAAACATTACTAAGATCATCATTGTAGGTTTTTGAATTCATTGAAAGTCTTCATCTATCAGATCATCGTATCATCGTTCGTGGTCATCGAAATTAAATTTTTTTGATCGACGAAGCTAGGGCCATCGAATCGAGGCGACCTTTTGCGATGATACTCTAATGATAATTATTTAGATAATGAATGATGAAGATGGATATTAAATTTTAAAATTATATAATATTTAAAAATATATATATATGGAAGCGGTTATAATTAACCGCTGTCATAAATTAGATTATAGCAGCGGTTCTTACTAACCATTGTTATAGGTCCGACTTATGATAGTGGTTACAATGAACCACTGCTATAGATCGACCTACGGTAGCGATGTTTAATAACCACTGCTATAGGTCCGACCAATGGCAGCTGTTTTCGTTAACCGCAGCTATATGTCAGACCTATAGCAGCGATTAACGAAAACTACTATCGTAGGTGCTATGGCAGCAGTTTTGAAAACCGCTGCCATAGTAAGCACTGCCATAAGCCATTTTTGTAGTAGTGTTAGTTGCTTGCAAATCACCATGGCAATCTTAGGTCAGAAGGATACTTATATCCATTGGCCTTAGCTAGCTACTCTTGATAGTAGAGTACTATATTGACCATATTCAGTGCAAATATACTCCTATATTCTGCCTGCATGTCATACCAATGTCTCCATACCACTTGGTTATGAGGACAACCAATGCATATGATATACTATGACCTACACTCAATAAGTTATCATCTTAATAATAACTTATCATTTGGTCCTGAATTATTTAAGAACCATCCAATAAATCCTTCTTTATCGATTAAGTGTTGTCCTAAGGACTTCATCATAATTTAGGAGTTCATTTAAGGAAGATAGAACTTTTATGATGAACAAGCCAAATAACTTTAAAATTTGATAATTCATATACTGATTTCAATCATCTATAATATAGATGATTAGCTTTAGGACATATTTTCTAATAGTATCTATAAATTATCGAGTAAAGTGTGAATACCATAGGATCTAAATGACCTAGAGATAGTATAAACGAAAAGTACATATGGCACCTTAGGGTAGGTCATATAGTAGAAGACATGATTAACAAATTAGAGAAAATTGGACTAATGGGTTTGTTGACTTTCGAGTTATCCAATTTGTAAATCATGCCTTCAAGATAAAATGACCAAGCTGCCCTTTGTAGGACATGAGGAAAGAACCATATAGTTACTTGCTTTGGTGCATAGAGATGTCTATGGTCCATTCGATGTACCAGCCATAGATGGTTTTATCTACTTCATTATCTTTATCGATGATTTTTCTCGATATGGATATGTATACCTTATGCATCATAAGTCTAAGATCTTTGAAAAGTTCAAAGAATTCAGACATGGAGTAGAAAAATAGACTGAAAAGCCCATTAAGATACTTTGATCAGATTGAGGAGGTGAATACCTTAGTAGAAAATTTTTAGACTATCTCAAGGAACATGGCATGGACTCACAGTGGACTCCACTTGGAGCACCTTAACTCAATGGGGTTTCGAAATGGAGAAATCGAATCCTATTAGATATGGTCTGTTCTATGATGAGCTTCATAGATCTTCCCAATTTTCTTTAGGGATATAGCCATTTAACATCCATTTATGTACTGAATAGAGTTCGTTCTAAAACTTTTCCTACCACACTATATGAGATGTGGCATGGTAAGAAACCAAGTTTGAGTCATTTCAAGATTTAGGATTGTCTGGCCCATATCAAAAGACAACAGGCAGATAAGTTAGAATCCAGGTCCCTTATAGCTTTATTTATCGAATATCTTAAGGAGTCTTTAGGATATTATTTCTATCTTCCTGAAGACCACAATATGATTGTGAGTCGACATGTTGTCTTTCTTGAGAAATAGTTTATTCAAGTTGGAGGCATGGGAAGATAGATCAAGCTTAAGACAAAAGTCTTCAAAGAGCAATGAGCTAAGGAACCTGAGGAACCAGTTCAGTCTGAGCAGATCCACACACTTCCTCCTCCACCTCATAAGTTAAGTACGATTTTCCATATTCATAAGAGATACTTAGTTATTATCTTAGAGGATGTAGAGAAAACATTCCTCACAGAAAATGTGGTTCATAGAGATGACCCTAAAACCTATGATAGGTGATATTAGATATTGATTCTGAGAAATGGCAAGAAGCAATGAAGTTAGAAATTAACTCAATATGCTTGAACCAAGTTTGGATTGATAGATCTACCTAAAGGTATTATATCTATTGGGTGTAAATAGATTTTCAAGAGAAAGATTAGTGCAGATAGAAATGCAGAGATATTCAAAACTAGATTAGTGGCAAAAGGATATAGTTAGCACGAAGGCATTGACCATCAAACCTTCTCATCAATGGCCATGCTTAAATCTATCTGCACATTGCTTATTGCTATGGCATATTTTAATTACAAAATATGGCAAAAGGATGTGAAAATAGCATTCGTAAATGGATATCTTGAGGAAGATATATATATATAGAATAGCCGCTTGGTTTCACCTTCAGTGATAGTGATCACAAGGTTTGCAAGTTGCCAAGGTCTATCTAGGAACTTAATGATAGAATTATGATGTTGTCGTTAAGACACCATGTTTATCAATTTAAATTCGACCTTTTAAATTAATTAAAAATTATGAAGAGAGTAGTGAGTCGGATCGAATCCATAGGGAGGCAATGATTTAATTCTAAAATTTTTGATTTTTTTTAAAAGAAAAAAAAAATTTTCAAAAGAAAATTAAAGTTGAAAAATATATTTATAAATAAAAGTAAAATTTAAATTATGAAAAAAAATAAACTTGGTACTAAGATCCACTGTTTAGATCTTAGCGGCTATTTATGATAAAATTAAAAAGCAAAAAAAAATAATTAATTTAAAGAGCTAAAATTAAAAAAAGCAATAAAGCTTTCTTTATTAAAATTAAAACTCAAATACAGAATTTAAATATAAGAAATTAAAGAAAAGAAAAGAGAAAAGAAAACTAGAAGGAGATCATAGATCAGCGTAGGCATGGAGATGGCGTAGAAGACTGGCTCTTCTTCTCAGCACTATAGCTTTGAAGCAACCTTCAACCCTGAGCTTGGCTTCCACCCTATACCTTGGCTTTTCTCTCACCAGATCTATTGATTTTTGGAGGCCTCGGGTCCTTTTTATAGAGCTAGGAGGGCTGGAGAGTTTTCTTCTAGGCAATGTGGGACTAAGGAGCTCTTTAATCATCAAAATATGGAGAAATTTAAGTGAAAATTGGATTAAAAAGAGTCCAGGTTGAATTATGCTACCTTGGATGAATTCTGGCCATTCAATAGAAATCCAACAGATCAAAAATCATTAAAATCGGATGCGTATTAGCTTAGATTAGGTCGGATTAAATTCTAGCCATTGATCACACATTGATGGAGAAAATCTGGCCATTGATCGTGCGTTGGGAGTCCTAGTCATTGTCGGGAGTATTCTAGACTGTCGAATCATCCCCTGGATCGAGCGCTATCATTGGATGGCAATCCACGTGAAGCTAAGTTTGAATCAAATTTGAAAATAACCACCACCATCCGTTCTTGACTGTAATCAACTAGATTCGTTTGATCACGCCTTTACTATTCCCATGGACTGCGTGGACCGACTATATCGTACATCACAACCAATCAGCACCTCTTATCATTGGATGAAAAGTCTAAAATATCCTATGAGCCATGATAAATTTTCTGTGAACCCTTTAAGGATCTAGGTCCACCAAGTATCGCTCTGTGATTCATCGGGCTGAGCTGGCGGTCCACGCTTTGATTGTGGACCGATTGATAGCTTCTGCAGCTGAGTCAGCTTACATGGCTGGCTTGGCGTGCTGGCTTCATCGGCTTGGCTCGGTGCATTTGGAGGGCCAACTGATATGGCACGGCGGCTTGAGCCGGCTGAGCCATTTTTTTTATTTAATTTTTATTTATTTTATTTCTTTAGAAATTCATATCTTCACTATTTTAGCTCTGTTTTGTGCAAAACTTATTTCATTGTGATTAGAAAAATAAGTTCTTTCTATTGATTATAAAATTTTAATTTTTAATTTATATTATTTTTTAATTAATTTTTTAATTAATAAAAATATGAATTTCTTAAAAATATATATCAATTAATTATTAATTCTTAAAAATAAATATAAATTAATTGATAAATTAATACTTTAATAGATAAATTTATGATACTTATCACACCCCCTAACTTAAACTTTGTTCATCCTCGAGTAAAGAAAAAATTTAGTTTAGATTAATTACCATGTTTCATTGAGATCCTCCTTCATAAGAATAAGTCTAGGATTTAAGATCAAAAGTTTAGATAGCATCACTAACTAAGTATTAAGTTTCAGAAGTAAATTTTATAGCAGATTAATCAAAAACTTTCTTAGAGTTCATCTAAAAATTTTCAACACTTGATTTCATAAATACTAACTTAGCATTTGGGTGTTAATTCAAAGGACAAATGAATGTTCTTTTATCACCTATTTTGGTTAATTTTTTATATACTCTCAAGTTAAGTGCATGAATTAAGGTAGCTTTCACACTGCTTCTTCTTTTTTTTTCTTTTTTTTTTGAGCAATAGTGCTGAGCATCCTGGCCTTTCCTTCACCATTTGATGTGAACCTCCACACTTAACTTAGGTACAGAGATCCAATTACTAAGTTTAGGATAATCCACATATACTCTGTGTTTTGCATTTTTTATTTTAAGCATGTAGCTTTTTTCTTAAATTCAAGTTTCTTTAATTGAGGTATATATAAACCATTAATTTTTAGTGATAATTAAATCCTCAATTAGCCTTATAATCAACACCTACTTTGCTTCATTAGTATGCATGTACAATTAGAAGTATTGTTAGCCTTTAAATGACCTAAGTAGGCTACTAATGGTCTGACCAAGTAATCTACTTCTTAACTCGCTACCACTATTAGCTAATACTTTCTAACTTTTTTACTTTTCCTAGTTTATTTTGCTTAAGATTCTCTTTCCTGAAATATGGTTTATCTAGAAAAAAATTTTCAAAATAGTTTTAAAAATTTTTTTTATTTTATTTTTAATTATTTTTTTTAATTTCTTTTTCTTACCCCCCAACTTAATTGACATTATCCTCAATGGAAAGGGAAAACAAATAAAAGGGTGTAAATTATATTTATTCATTTAGCATGGGTCTTGAAGCTTTTGATCCTTCTCCAGCTTAGCCTAAAAAGAAAATAAACAAAAAAAATATAAATTAGATTCAAAAAATATTAGGTTACCTCCAAACAAGTGCTAAGTTTATTGTCTTCATCCAGACACAATGTAGTTTAATTCATTGTGGTGCTGTTAATTGTACTTGGTCAATGTTTTAATTTAATGATATTTCTTTGATATATGGTTTAAGCCTTTGACCATTTACCTTAAAGAAATTTCTAGTCCTAGGATCATAGAGTTTGATTGTACCATATGGGAATATGTGATTAACTATATAAGGTCCATCCCATCTGAATTTTAATTTTCTAAGAAATAATCGAAGCCTTGAGTTAAATAACCAGACTTGTTGATTTGGTTCAAAGGTTTTTCTTGAAATGTGTTTATCATGAAAGGCTTTCATTTTCTTCTTATAGATTTTTTAATTTTCATAGGCTTCTTGCCTGAATTCATCTAATTCACTCAATTGTAACATTCGATTGGAACCAGCTTGATTTAAATTAAAATTTAATTATTTTATTACCCAATATGCTTTATGTTCAAGTTCTATCAAAAGGTAACATGCTTTTCCATAGATTAATCTATAGGGAGACATTCCAATAGGAGTTTTATAACCTATCCTATAGGCCCATAATGCATCATCTAATCGATCTGACCAATCTTTTCGATCAGGCCTAATAGTCTTTTGTAAGATATTCTTAATTTCTCTATTAGATATTTCTACCTAGCCACTTGTTTGCGGATGGTATGGTGTAGCTATCTTATGTGTCACCCCATATTTTCGTAATAAAGTTTGAAATTGGTGATTTGTAAAATGGGTACCTCCATCGCTAATGATAGCACATGAAAATCCGAACCTAGAGAAGATATTCTTCTGAACAAATCTTAAGACTACTTTATGATTATTGGTTCATGTTGCTATTGCTTCAATCCATTTAGAAACAAAATCGATAGCCACCAAAATATATTCAAATCCATTGGAAGGTAGAAAAGGTCCTATAAAATCAATTCCCACGCATCAAAAATTTCTACTACTAAGATGGGGTTTAAAGGCATCATGTCTTTCTTTGAAATATTCCCTAAGGCTTGACACTTAAGACATTTCTAACTAAAAGTATGGGCATCCTTAAATAATGTTGGCCAATAAAAATCACTCTGCAATACTTTGGCCGCAGTTTTTCATCCAGAAAAATGTCCTCTGCAAGCAAGGGTATGACAAAATTGTAAGATACTCAATTGTTTAGATTCAGGAACACATCTACGAATGATTTGATCAACACAAATTCTAAAAAGCTCAGAATCTTCCCAAAAATATTATTTGATTTGAGCAAAGAATCGATCCTTCTCATTCTTAGACCAGCCATCAAAAATTTATCCTACGACTAAGTAATTGACAATATCTGCAAACGAAGGAGCCTTTGTATGTGTAACTACTAACAATTATTCATCTAAAAAAGATTCTCTGATTGATACAGGTTCACTATCTTTAGCTAGGATCCTAGATAGATGGTCTGCTACAATATTTTTAGATCTCTTCTTATCTCAAATTTCAATATCAAATTCTTGTAGTAGTAAGATCCATCTAATTAATCATGGTTTAGCATCTTTCTTTGAAAGCAGGTATCTCGAAATTGAATGATCCGAATAAATTATGATTTTTGATCCTAATAGATATGATCTAATTTTTTCTAAGGCAAACACAATGGCTAGCAACTCTTTTTCAGTGGTGGTATAATTCATTTGTGCTTTATTCAGAGTTCTACTGGCATAATAGATGACTACAGGATATTTGTTTACCCTTTGGCCCAGGATAGCTCCAATGGCAAGGTCTGAGGCGTCGCACATAATTTTAAAAGTTAGTGACCAGTTAGGAGGTTGTATGATTGGAGCTTTGGTCACAGCTTCTCTTAAGATTTCATAAGCTTTAAGACAATTTTCATCAAAGTTAAAAGAAATATCCTTAGCAAGTAGATTACACAAAGAACGAGAAATTTTAGAGAAGTCTTTAATAAAGCGATGATAAAATCCTACAAGGCCAAGAAAAGATCGAATTTGTTTGACAGAAGTGGGAGGAGGAAGTTTAGAAATTAGTTCGACTTTAGCTTTATCTACCTCAATCCCTTTCTTTGATATTATATATCCTAAAACAATCCCCTCTTGAACCATGAAGTGGCTCTTTTCCCAGCTTAACACTAGATTAGCCTCAATACATCATTTTAATATTTTTTTCAAATTGTTGAGGCAACTCTCAAAAGATTCTCCAAAGATTGAAAAGTCAACCATGAATATTTTAAAGAAATCTTCTATCATGTCTAAAAATATTGACATCATGCACCTTTAAAAAGTCGTAGGTGCATTACATAATTCGAATGACATTCTAAGGAAAGCAAAGGTTCCATAGGGACACGTAAAGGTGGTCTTTTTCTGATCTCCTGGGTAGATTGCTATCTAATTGTATCCTGAGTATTCATCTAAAAAGCAAATGTATTATTCATCTGCTAGTCTTTCTAGGATTTGATCAATAAAGGATAAGAGAAAGTGATCTTTTTGGGTGGTTGTATTGAGTTTTCTATAATCTATATAGATACGTCACTCCGTGGAAAATCGTGTTGGTACTAAGTCCCCATGTTCAGTGTTGATAATTGTGAGTCCAGATTTCTTTGGAACAACTTCTGTGGGACTCACCCAGTGGCTATTAGAGATAGGATAAAGAATTCCAGCATCTAACCATTTAATTACCTCTTTCTTGACTACTTCTTGCATGTTAGGGTTAAGCCGTCTTTGCATCTCTCGAGTTGGTTTGGCATTATCTTCTGTATAAATATGGTGCATGCATATTGATGGATTAATTCCTTTTAAATCAGCAATGGTCCAACCTATGGCCTCTTTATATGTTTTCAGAATATTTATCAATTGATTTTCCTGTTCAGTAGTTATGTTGGAAGCAATTATTATCGGTAGGATTTTCTTTGATCCTAAAAATACATACTTAAGTGATTCAGGTAAAGGCTTTAGTTCAAGTTATGGTGGGGCCTAAATTGAAGGATGTAATGGTTTAATTTTTCACTCGGGTAAGGGCTTAACTTTCACTGACCAAGGTAATGAATGTGATGGTTGAGGTGAATTAAGCAAGGCATTCACTTCATGGGTTTGAGTTTCTTTAGTGGGTTCATCATCTTGCAGTAAATCTAGGGAGGAATTAGATTCAACTATTTCATCTACCTAATTGATTACAAAATAGTCTTTCTCCTCTTGAGTGTACTTTGGGGTATTAAAAACATTAATTCTTACTTTTTGATTTTCAAAAGAAATGTCCATAGCTCCTGTCTTATAGTTGATATTGGCATTGGCAGTCGCTAAGAATGGACGTCCTAAAATTATGGGATTTTGGTTCAGCTCTTGGGATGGTTCCATGTCAAGTATGAAGAAGTCTACTAGAAAATAATATTTGTCTACTCTAATTAAAACATCCTCAATCAAACCATGCGGTATTTTTATAGATCTATCAGCTAATTGCAAAATAACTGATGTGGGTTTTAGTTCCTCAATCCCAAATTTTTCATAAACAAAAATTGGAAGTAGATTCACACTAACTCTTAGGTCTAGTAATGCTCAGTTAAAGGTTATGCCTCCTATAACACGTGAAATTAAGGGAGCACTAGGATCTTTCATCTTTTGAGGTATTGGATTTAATAGGATCGTACTTACATCCTCAGATAGTATAACTCTTTTGGTGGTTCGTGGCTCACGCTTTTGGGTCCGGTGTTCTTTAAGAAATTTAGCATAGGCCGGGACATGCTGAATTGCATCGAGGAGGGGTAAATTAATATGAACTTATTTAAATAGTTCCATTAGCTCCTTGTTGCATACTTCTTGCATTTTACGGGAAGAGCCTACTTCTAAGGCCGAAGGGAATAGGGCTTTGGGTTTATATGTCTCAACTAATTCATCTATTCTCTTCTTTCCTTTATCTATCTTATCGATATCAGTATCAATTCTAAGCTTAGGTTCTTCTATAAGATTAGTACTAACCTCTTCTTCAAATTTTTTATCTTGGCTAACATCAGTATTAGCCTCAATCACCTGATCTTGGTATGTGTCCTTAAGAATCCTACCACATCTAAGTTCAGATATTGCTTTGGCATTTTCTAATTGGATATTCTTAGGTGGGATGTTAGATGGATGAGTAAATCTAGGTGGTTGATAGACATTGGATGGATTGTTTTTAGGATTTGCAATTGGTTGGCTTGGTAATTGACCTGGTTCCCTCCTCATACTAGACTCAGCTAATTGTCTATTTGAGCTTCTAGCCTGGTGATTGATTGTTGTTGGCTTAGAATCAATTGTTGAAGTTGATTGAATTTATTATCGGCTAGATTGGTCTGTTGAGGAGGTAAGTATAAGGATTGATTATAATGCAATGGTTGAGAAGACTGACTAGGCTGACCCTTATTATAGGCATAGTTCTAGTACTGAAGCCTATTTTGATAATTTTGGACTAGTGGGATTTGGGTCTGAGGCTGAGTCTGTTGTGGTTTTCAAGACAAATTGGTGTAGTTTCTCCAACCAGGGTTATATGAATTTGAATATGGGTCATTAAGTGGTTTGGAGTAACCTTAAGTAGTTTGGACTTGTTCTTGGATAAGAGGTGGTAATTATGCAGCCATGGGACATCCACTTACATGATGTGTTGGACTAGTACAAATAGAGCAAATCTTTTGATAATTAGAAGCTGGTGTGTATTGTGTAGGAGATTGTTGACCTAGATTTAGGAATTGATCTAATTTTTGGGCAATAAGGTCGACTATATCTAATTTTTGTGCTATTATATTCAAGTCTGCCTTAGAATTAAGTTCTAGAGTTTTGATCTCATAAATTTTTGCCCATTTTTGTTGAGAAATTAATCTTTCATAAGAGGATAATGAAGCATGGTTAATAGAGTTTTCACTTAAGGTTTCAAATAAGGTATAAGCTTCATCCTCACTTTTGCTCATGAATGCACCTCCATAGGATGCATCAACCATCTGCTTATATTGATCTCCTAAACCTTCATAGAAAGCTTGTACAATTTGCCACTTAGATAGACCATGGTGTGGGCATTTTCTAAGAAGTTCCTTAAGTCTTTCCCATGATTCGTGAATTTGTTTCCTTGGAAGCTGTGCAAATTCCGTGATGGCTCGCCTCATGGTATTGGTTCATCCTATGGGATAAAATTTCTTAAGGAATTCATGTTGCATCTCTGCCCATGTTTGAATTATTCTTCCTAATGTGCCAAGCTAGTACTTGGCTTTATCTTTTAATGAGAAAGGGAACAAGGTCAGTCTAAGGGCATCACTAGAAAAATTCTGAATTTTTATCATAGAGCAGATTTCTAGGAATTCATCCAGATATTTGTAAGGATCTTCATTGGTGTTTTCATAAAAAGTTGGGAGCATCTAGATTGTGGTTGACTTGATCTCATAGTGGCTAGTAGAGATATCAGGTAAGTGGATGCAAGTTGATGGATTGTAGGTGGAAGGAATAAAGTATTCCTTCATCTATCTAGGTGGTTCTTCATGATTTTCAGCCATTTGATAATCTGATCTTATATTAATTAGTCTTTCAATTTTAGGATTTGGTTTAACTAGGTCAGGTAAAAGTGATCTTCTATCGTGCATGTACTAGTGCAACCTGATATATGGTTAAGATATATATATTTTTTATTTTTTTTAAATTTTATTATTATTATTATTTTAAGAAAAGAGGAGAGAAAGAAAGAAGATGGTTTTAAAGAAAGATCCTAAGGAGTCTTAAATCTAGAGATGATAGAGAGAAGAGTTAATTTGTGGTTTATGTTTGATGTTATTTAGCAAACAAGTTAAGCAATCAATCCTGACTAAGGATTGTCTTAGGTCTAGATAGCTCCCAACTACCAAGATCACCTTCAAGCCCTCCAAGTAGAGGATCAGTCAATCAACTGGCTAGATAAGTGTAACATTGATGGGAGTCCCTCTGTTGCTTGCCTTAGACACCAATTGTGCTTGGCCAGGTAAGCAAATGAAACCAATTAAGTAACCACCTTCCTTCGGACCCAGTCATCCTTGAACCACTTTTCTAGACACTAGTTAAATTGATTAATCCTAACCCATTTCAACTCTAAGGTTTTCTTGTGCTATTGAGCTCGAATATCCTTAAGGGTTGACGTCTAATTGATTTTAAGAGTTAAGGTTTGGGTTAATGCAATATGAGAGTTGATTGTTTGTGGGCCAAGGAAGGGTAATCAAATTTTCACCTTATCTTATTTAATTGGTTATGTCCTTAAATTGATTCAATATGATATGCATATTTAGATTTTCAAGCAAGAAATTCTATGCAATTAAACTAGATGCATATAATTAATTGAATTTTTGAACAGCTTACCTTGCCTCCAGCAATCACCAAAAATAAAACTGATATGATGGATGTTCTAAATAATTAGGGTTTCTAAACTTGTGATAAGATTTTTAATTATATTTAAGTAGATAATTTTTAATTAATTTAAAAATTAAACAAATATTAAAAATAAGAAAAGAGATTTAGGGTTTAGGAATGATCTCACCAAATAGGATTGAAAGTTTTGCTCGTGCCTAAATCTTCTTTGTTCTTTTTTCTTCTTTTTCTACAAAATAAATAGGAAAAATAATTAGTAGGCAATAAAAAAAATCAAAGAAATGAAAAAATTTTAATTTTTTTGCCTTCCCGACAATGGCACCAAAAACTTAATAGAATCACGATGTTGTCATTAAGACACCATGTTTATTAGTTTAAATCTAACTTTTTAAATTAATTAAAAGTTATGAAGAGAGTAGTGAGTCGGATCGAATCCACAGAGAGGCAATAATTTAATTCTAAAATCTTTGATTTTTTTTTAAGAAAAAAAAAAGATTTTTGAAAAGAAAATTAAAGTCAAAAAATAGATTTATAAATTAAAGTAGAATTCAAATTATGCAAAAAAAGTAAACTTGATACTAAGATCCACTATTTAGATCTTAGCGACTATTTGTGATAAAATTAGAGAGCAAAAAAGAATAATTAATTTAAAAAGCTAGAATTGAAAAGAGCAATAAAGCTTTCTTTATTAAAATTAAAACTCAAATGCAGAATTTAAATACAAGAAATTAAAGAAAAGAAAAGAGAAAAGAAAACTAGAAAAAGATTACAGATTAGCGTAGGCGTGGAGATGGCATAGAAGACTAGCTCTTCTTTTCAGCACTATAGCTTTGAAGTAACCTTCAACCCTGAGATTGGCTTCCACCCTGTACCCTGGCTTTCCTCTCACCAGATCTATTGATTTCTGGAGACCTGGGATCCTTTTTATAGAGCTAGGAGGGCTGGAGAGTTTTCTTCTAGGCAATGTTGGATTAGGGAGCTCTTTGATCATCAAAATATGAAGAAATTTGAGTGAAAATTGGATTAAAAAGAGTCCTAATTGAATTTTTCTACCCTAGATGAATTATGGCCGTTCAATAGGAATCCAACGGACCAAAAATCATCAAAATCGGATGCATATTGGCCCAGATTAGATCGAATTAAATTTTGACCGTTGATCACATATTGATAGAGAAAATTTGGCCATTGATCGTGCGTTGGGAGTCTTGATCATCGTCGGGAGGATTTTGGACCATCAGATCATCCCCTGGATTGAGCGCTATCATTGGATAGCGATCCACATGAAGCTAAGTTTGAATCAAATCTAAAAATAACCACCATCGTCCGATCTTAACTGCAATCAATCGAATCTGTCTGATTGCACCTTTACTGTTCCCATGGACCACGTAAATCGGTTGCACCATACACCGCAACCAATCAGCACCTACTATCACTGGGTGAAAAGTCCACAATGTCCTGTGAGTCATGATAGATTTTTTGTGAACCCTTTAAGGGTTTAAGTCCATCACATGTCGCTCTGTGATTCACCGAGCTGAGTTGGCAGTCCACGCCTGGATCGTGGACCGACTGACGGCTTCCACGGTTGAGTCGCCATGCATGGCTGGCTTGGCGCACTGGCTTCATCGGCTTGGCTCAGTGTGTTTGGATGCGCCAGCTGATATGGCATGGTGGCTTGAGCCAGCTGAGCCGTTTCTCTTTTTTTATTTAATTTTTATTTATTTTATTATTTTTAGAAATTCATATCTTCACCGTTTTAGCTCTATTTTGCATGAAACTTATTTCATTATGATCAAAAAAATAAATTCTTTCTATTAATTATAATTTTTTTAATTTTTATTATTTTTTAATTAATAAAAATAGGAATTTCTTAAAAATATATTAATTGATTATTAATTCTTAAAAATAAACATAAATTAATTGATAAATTGATGCTTTTATAGGTAAATTTATGGTACTTATCACTTAAGCAAGCATCTCGAAGCTGGAATGCTCATTTCAATGATGTGATTAAATTATTTGGTTTCATCAAGAATGAGGAGAAACCTTGTGTGTTCAAGAAGGTCAGTAGGAGCACTATTGTCTTCCTCATATTATTTATGGATGACAACCTCCTAATTAGAAATGATATTCCCATGTTGACCTTGGTCAAGGTTTGGTTGTCTAAGGAGTATTCTATGAAAGACTGAGGTGAAGCATCATTTTTTTTTGGGATCAAGGTCTACAGAGATAGATCGAGGAGGATGCTAGGTTTATTGTAAAAGATATACATTGAGGAGGTGCTGAAGAGGTTTGGTATGAAAAACTCCAAGAAGAGTCTTATGCCCTTTAGACATAGTATTCATCTCTCCAAGAATGTGCCCCAACACATTAGAGAAGATTGAATGCATGAGCAAGATTCCTTATGCTTTGGCAATAGGAAGCCTCATGTATGCCATGCTGTGTACTAATAAGAGTATGATGTTATCATTTGGATACCATGTTTATCAGTTTAATTTTGACTTTTTAAATTGATAGAAAAATAGGTAGAAAGTAGTGAGTCAGGTCGAATTCACAGAGAAGGCAGTATTGTAGTTTTAAAATCTTTGATTTTTATAAAAAAAATTAAAAAAATTAAAATTAAAAAATAAAATAAAAAATAAAAATTAAATAGTGCAAAAAATTAAACTTGGTACTAAGATCTACTAGTTACATCTTAGCATCTACTTATGATGAAATTAAAGAGCAATTAAAATAAAGAACAAGAATTTAAATTATAATTAAAAATAAAAAGCATGAATTTAAAGTACATAAAAACAAAATTTATATTAATTAAAATTATAGAATTTAAATATATAAAATTTAAAAAAAAAATTTAAAACAAGCTGATCTTTGATCTTGGATTGACGTTGGAGTGAAAATAGTGTAGAAGATAGCTCTTCTTCATAGCACCCATTACCTTGAAGCAGCCTCTAACCCAAGCATGGCTCTCACCCTGGACCGTAGCTTTTCCATGATCAAAGATAATTGATTTTGGAGGTCTGGAGTCCTTTAAATAGAGTTAGGAGGGCTGGAGATCTTCTTTGTAGGCAATATGGGACTATAGAGGAGTTTAATCGGCAAAAATAGTGAAATTCTCATATTAAAAGAGTTCTTGGATCAAGTTCTGTTGAGTTTTCCGAATTCTGACCATCAAATTCTGATCAAACGATCCAAAAAATATCAAAAATTTAGTTTTAAAAGTTCAAATCAAGTCGGATTAATTTTTGGCCATTGGATTGCTTTGATCAAGAGAATCTTGGCCACTAGATCAAAGTCTGGATACCTTGATCATCGTCAGAAGCATTATCAACCATCGGATCATCGCTTGGGAGAAATCAGACCATCGAATGGCACTATAAGGGAGCTAGAAAATCAATTCAAAATTGGAAACCACCCTGGCCATTGGATATTCACTTGCAGTGACCACAGTCATTAGATCATGCAAAACTGTGTAGGTGGACTGCAATAAATCGAGATTTTCGAAGACTATAGTCAATCAATGCTTATTTGACCTACAAAATTACTAGAATGCCTTCGCTTAAAGGTCTATCATGAACCACAATAAAACTAATGTCAGTGGCTCATAGGGTGGCTTGGCTAGCTTGGTAGCTTGCTGGCACATGGATTGGCTTGGCTCGCCGGCTTGGCTTGATGAGCCGGCTGAGCCATTTTTTTGAATTTTATTTCTTTTTTCTTTAAAAATTCATATCGGATCCATTTTAACTTTATTTTGCTCTAAATTTATTTCATTATAATCAAAAAAATAAGCTTCTTTTATTGATAATAATATTTTTTTATTTTTATTTTTTTAATTAATAAAATTATTAATTTTTTAAAATATATATAAATTAATTATTAATTTTTAAAAATAAATATAAATTAATTATTAAATTAATATTTTTATTGATGAATTTATAATATTTATCACACCTCCCAACGTAAGCTTTGATCATCCTTGAGTAAAGAAAGAATTTAGTTTTAGATACCTTTTAACTTTAGAATTTCAAATTTCATCGAAGCAGTTTTTAAAATAGCCATTGATGTTCAGTAGAGCTTTAGTGAGATATGTCATTAGGGTATTAGTACTTACTAATAGAAGAATTAAGTAAAGAATATTAAATTTTTTTGAATTTTTTTAAAATTATCCCTACTTCTATCTTTGAATTATCTAAACATTCATATAGGCAAGTGTATTATTACTTCTGCCCTTCATTTATTAAATTTTTTTTAATTCACACTGTTCACTTTTTGATACGAATATCATTGCATACTTAGGCAACAGGACCTAATTACTCGATGAAAAACTAATATATCATTATTTTTAATTTTTTTAATATTATAGCACTATTAAATATCTTAATCTCTTAAGCTTTTTATTTAATCCATGTAGCAAGTCTTCAGTCAATGACTCCCAAATCAGTTGGCTTTAAAGCATTAGATATAAAATACCCCTTGAGCTTACCAGCTCGAATCAAATAGGCTATGAGTTAAAGCTAGCTTTACAATGAACCTCTTCATCCTTCTCATCTTTTAATGCGAAACTCAATGCTTGCTGAGGCAAAGAGGTTCGGTTACTCAGTGAGAAATACTTGAAAACTATTTTATTTTAATTTTTTTTATAATATGAAGAAATGTATAGTTACTCTACATAAGTCCAAAAAAAGTAAACTTTTTTTTTGATGTTGGTAGAAAAAATTAGAAGTACTCAAAGAAAAATTATTATATTCTAGACTTAAGTCTTTATTAGATTTTTTTAATATTTGATCCCTTAATATCTTATAAATTCTTTGATCTGCATAGCAATTTTATTTTAAAAATGCTTAGTTCAACTTGATTCTTAAACATAATTGAGTATCAAAATACTAAATACTAACTTCTTCGAGGACTTTAAAATTTTAAAAATTTTATTATTCGACTCTCTAACTTAATTGATATTGTCCTCAATGGAGAAGAAAAAATAAAGAATATAATAAAGAATAGAAAAAAATACACCTAACTTACTATGTATATGATCCAGCATGTGTCTTTGAAAATTTGACTCTCCCTCCAACTTATTCAAAATATTCTAAAAAGAAAATCAACTAAAAAGATAAATTAGATATAAGAAAACTAAATATTGGGTTACCTCCTAACAAGTGTTAAGTTTACTATCTTTAGCCAGACATAGGGCAGCCTATCTATCCTATATCAAAAATTAGATTAACATATTTCAATAATTTTGGATTGCCAATCTCAGGAAGATAGTTTATTATCTCTTTATTAATATATTCTTTCCTAATTTTGGAAATATAATTCATGATCCCATTCTCAGACCCTTGTTTGTCAAGAATTTCTTCTATTTGTTCTTCTAAAATACTCATGAATTAAGTTTTTATATTAGAAGTTAAGTTTAATGCAATGGATATTGGAAGGATGACTAAAGACAACTTTAATTATGGAGGTAAATTAATATGATCTTATTTAAATAACTCTATTCATACTTCATTACAAGCCTCTTAGTTTTTATAAGAAGAACCAGCTTCTAGGGTTGAAGGAAATAGGACTTCAGGTTTATAGATCTTGGGTGAATCATCTATTCTCATTGTTTTTATGTTTATCTCATTTAAATTGAAACCAGCATCAG
This sequence comes from Cocos nucifera, assembly GCA_006176705.1. NCBI lineage: Eukaryota > Viridiplantae > Streptophyta > Magnoliopsida > Arecales > Arecaceae > Cocos > Cocos nucifera. Next base: position 49,754 of record QRFJ01000494.1, read on the forward strand.
TACTAGTTCCAAGCTTAGATTCTTCTATGTGGTTAGCTTTAGTACTAACCTCTTCTTTCTTATTTTTATTTTGATTAGCATCAGTACTAGCCTCTCTCACTTGATCTTGGTATGGGTCCATAAGAATCCTATAACTTTTAATTTTAGAAATTACTTTGTCATTCTCTAATTGGGGATTCTTAAGTGGGATATTAGATTGATAGTTAGGTTCAGGTGGTTGGTAGACATTAGGTGGGTTGTTTATAAGATTTGCTAATGGTTGGCTCGATAACTGACCTAGTTTTCTCCTTATATTAGACTTAGCTAATTATCCTATTTGGACTTCTAGCTTAGTAATAGATTTCTATTGGTTCAGAATCAATTATTGTAGTTGATTAAATCAATCATCAGCAAGATTAGTTTGTTGAGGAGGTGGGTATGATGGTTGATTATAATGCAATGGCTGGGAAGACTGACTAGGCTAACCACTATTATAGGCATAGTTCTGATATCGGGGCCTAGTTTGATAATTTTGAATAGGTAAAATTTGGGTTTGAGTCTAAGTCTGTTGGGTATCCAAGAAAAATTAGAGTAGTTCCTCCAATCTAGGTTTTACGAATTTAAAAAAGGATCATTAACTGGCTTAGAGTAGCCTTGTATAATTTAAATTTATTCTTGGATGAAAGGTGAAAATTGTGTAGCCATAGAACATTCACTCATATGATGGGTTAGGTGCATAGATGAAATAAATCTCCTAATAATTAGAGGATGATGTGAATTATGCAAGAGATTGTTGACTTAGGATTAGAAGTTGATCTAATTTCTCGGCAAGAAGGTCCACATTATTTATCAAATTTGAATCAGCCTTAGAACTAGATTCTGGATGTTTAAATTCATGGATCCCTACCCACTTTTGGTAGAAGGATAACGAAGCATGGTTGATTGAGTTTTCACTCAGAATTTCAAATAAGATATAGGCTTCGTCCTCACTCTTATTCATGAATGCACCTCCATAGGATGCATCAACCATCTATCTATACTAGTTTCCTAAACTCTCATAGAAAGCTTAAACTATTTGCCATTTAGATAGATCATGGTGTAGATATTTTCTAACAAGTTTCTTAAGTCTCTCCCATGACTCATGAATTTGTTTTCTTGGAAGCTAAGCAAATCAAGTGACAGCTCACCTCATGGTGTTGGTTCGGCCTATGGGATAAAAATTTCTTAAGAAATTTATTTTATAATTCAGTTCAAGTTTTAATTGGTCTCCATATTGTGCTAAGCCTATACTTGGCTTTATCTTTTAGTGAAAAAGAGAATAAGATTAGTCTAAGAGCATCATAAGTTAAGTTTTACATTTTCACCATAGAGCAGATTTATAAGAATTTATCCAAATGGTTATAAGTGTCTTCATTGATGTTCCCATAGAAAGATGAGAGCATTTAGATTGTGGTCAGCTTGATCTCATAGTGGGGTGTATGGATATCAGATAACTGGATACAAGTCGATGAATTATTGGTGGAAGGAATAAAATATTTCTTCATATATCTAGATGGTTCTCTAAAATTTCTAGTTATTTAGTTATTGGATTTAATATGGTTCAGCTATTCAATTTTATGGTTGAGTTCAAGTAGATCAAGTAAAACAATTTTCTACCATATATGTACTAGTGCAACCCTAATGTATGGTCCAAAACTTTTTTAATTTTTTTAAATTTTTTATTTTTTTTAATTTTTTTATAATTTTATAATTTTTCATATTATTATTTTATTTTTAAATATTTTTTAAATAATTATTTAGAATTCTTAATATTTAATTTTTATTATTAGTATTATTATATTATTTTATTTTAAAAAATTAATATTTTTTAATAATTTATTATTTTATTATAATTTTATTAATTAATTAATTTTAATTTTTAAATTATTTTTGTTATTTTTAATTATTTTTATTATTTAATTATTATTTTTGATTATTTTTAATTTATTTTAATTTTTTTTTGAAAGAGAAGAAGAAAAAAGGAGAAGAAAAAAAGAAGAGTTCTAAAGAAGAGATCCTAAGAAATCCTAGAGCTAAGAAAAGAGAGAAGATTAGTTTTAATTAAATTTAATATTGATTAGCAATCAAGTTAGGCAAATAATCCTAACTAAGAGTTATCTTAGATCTAAATAGCTCCTAACTGCCAAGATCATCTTCAAGTCCTCCAAGTATAAGATCAGCCACTCAACTGATCAGGTAAGTATAATATTGGTGGGAATCATCCCATTGCTTGTCTTAGATATCAATTATGCTTAGCCAGTTAATCTAACTAAACCAATTATAAACCACTTTTCTTTGGACCCAGTCATCCCTGAATCACTTATCTTAGAATCAGTCAAACTAACTAACCTTAATCCAATCTAATTTTTAGAGTTTCTTATCCTAATGAGTTCAAGTTTTTAGGATCGATGTCTAATTGATTTTAATTTAAAGACTTAGGTCAATGCAGGATGATGATTTGTTGTTTGTCGACTAAGAAAGAATGATCAAATTTTCATCTTATCTTTTTTAATTGGATTGTGCCCTTAATTTGATTTAATATGAGTATGCATAAAAATTTTTTTCAAGCAAGAGATTCTATGCAATTTAAACTAGATGCATGCAACTAATTAAATTTTAAGAAGCTTATCTTGCCTCCAAAAATCACCAAAAGAAATAAAAATAAAATTAATATGATGCATGCTCAAAGTAGTTAGGGTTTCTACTCTTATCATGAAGCTTTTAATTAGGTTTAAATGAATACTTTTTAGATTAATAAAATAAATAATATTAAAAAAAATCTAGGATTAGGATTGATCTAACCAAACAGGATTAGAAGCTTCCTCCTTGCCCTAATCTTTTTGCTTTTTTTTCTTCTTCTTCTTTTTATCTGCAAAATAAATAAAAAAATCAGTAAAAAAATTAAAAATTTATTTATAATTTATTTTATAAAAAAAATAAAAAGATCAAAAATTTTAATATCTATACCCTCCTCAATAATGGTGCCAAAAACTTGATAAGAGTATGATGTTGTCATTAGAACATCGTGTTTATTAGTTTAATTTGGACTTCTTAAATCGATAGAAAAGTAGGTAGAAAGTAGTGAATCGAGTCGAATCCTCAGAGAAGATAGTATTTTAGTTTTAAAATTTTTAATTTTTATAAAAAAAGGATTTAAAAAAATTAAAGTTAGAAAATAAAATAAAAAGTAGAAATTAAATGGTGTAGAAAATTAAACTTGGTACTAAGATCTACTTGTTAGATCTTGGCATCTACTTGTGATGAAATTAACGAGCAATTAAAATAAAGAACAAGAATTTAAATTATAATTAAAAATAAAAAGCATGAATTTAAAGTGCATAAAAATAAAATTTGCATTAATTAAAAGTTTAGAATTTAAATACATAAAATTTTAAAAAATAAAAATTAAAATAAGCTAATTTTTAATCTTGGATCAGCATCAGTGTGAAGATGGCATAGGAGATAGCTCTTTTTCAAAGCACTCGTTGCCTTAAAGCAGCCTCTAACCCAAGCATGGCTGCCATCCTAGACTGTAGTCTTTTCATGGTCGAAGATAATTGATTTTGGAGGCTTGGAGTCCTTTAAATAGGATTAGGAGGGTTGGAGATCTTCTTTGTAGGCAACATGGGACTATAGAGGAGTTTGATTAGAAAAAATAGTGAAATCCTGATGAAAATCGAATTAAAAGAGTCCCTGGATCAAGTTCTGTTGAGTTTCCTGAATTCTAGCCATCAAATTCTGATCAAACAATCCAAAAAACACCAAAAATTGAGTTTTAAAAGCCCAGATCAAGTTGGATTAATTTTTGACCATTGGATTGCTTTGATCTGAAAAATCTAGGTTGTTGGATCAAAGTTTGGATGCCTTAATCATCGTCGAAAGCATTATCAACCATCAAATCATCGCTTGGGAGAAATTGGATCGTCGGATGGCGCTATAAGGGAGCTGGGAAACCAATTCAAAATTGGAAACCACCCTGGCCATTGAATTTTCACCGACAGTGACCACAGCCTTCGGATCACAGAAAACTATGTAGGTGGACCATAGTAAACTAGGATTTTCGAAGACCGCAGCCAATCAGCATGCATTTGACCTGCAAAATTACCAGAAAGCCCTTGCTTAAAGGTCTACCATGAGCTGACATCATGCTGACGTTAGTGGCTCACAGGGTGGCTTGGCTGGCTTGCTAGCGCACGGCTTGGCTTGATGAGCCAACTGAGTTGTTTTCCTTTTTTATTTTATTTTTTTTAAAAAATTCATATTAGATCCATTTTAACTTCATTTTGCTTTAAATTTATTTCATTATGTTCAAAAAAAAAGCTCTTTTTACTGATAATAATATTTTATTTTTTATTTTTATTTTTTAAATTATTTTTTAATTAATAAAAATATTAATTTCTTAAAATATATATAAATTAATTATAAATTTTTAAAAATAAAAAATAAATTAATTATTAAATTAATATTTTTATTGATGAATTTATGGTACTTATCATGTACATGACCTCCTATCGCTCATACTGTGAGTGTCACAAGCAGATATCAGTAGAATCTAAGAAAAGAGCACCGAACTTTTGTGAAATATATCCTTAAGTACTTAAGAAGGACTAAGGATATGTTTCTGATTTTTAGCAATGAAGAACTTCAAGTGCAGGGGTATAGTGCTTCAAACTTTATGTCTGATATTGATGATTGAGAGTCAACAACAGAAAGCCTATTCTTGTGCAGTGGTAGTGCTGTAAGCTGAAGAGTTCCAAGCAGATAGTGATAGCAGACTCCACTATGAAAGTAAAGTATATCGCTGTCTCGGAAGCTACAAAGAAAGTATTCTGGTTCAAAAAATTTGTTATAAAGAGCTAGAAGTGATGCCATCCCTCTATACTACAACAACAACAACACCAAAGCCCTAGCTAAGGAGTCGAGGTCTCACCAAAAATCCAAGTACATCGAGTGGTGGTTCCACCTCATTCATGATTATCTCGAGAAGGGATATGTTGAGATGAAGAGAGATGATACCACAAACAATGCAGTTGACCTACTGACGAAGCCTCTGAGCTAACAAAAGGCTGAAGCCTATCTTAAGAAGATGAAACTTAGATTTGTAGCCAATTGGCTTTGGATTAAGTGAGAGTTTGTTAGATGCATATCCTAAAAGCTAGATTGGCCGACACTTATAATATATTCTAAGGGCATAATTTATAATTTTGACTTATTATTAATAAAATTTTGGTTATTCTTTCAATCATATCTATATATTTTATGTCTGTGATTTGTCCATTGGGTTAACGGATATGATAACACATATTCTCAAGAGTTGATAATTTGAGACATGTATTATCATAATTAACTCATAAACTACTTTCAATCGTAGGATCATCATGAGGATGGTGATCGATCTAGAAAATTATTGTATGATCATTTTCTTAGGATAGATGAGTTTTGAATCTATGGTATGGAGATAATGGAGCAAAAGTATTGGTGCATATTGAGAACAAGCATACTGAGCATGACCACTTCGAGTAGTCATAAGAAAGTCTACCTTCTCATCTATGACTTGCTCATTATTGTAGTTTTGTATCTGATTCTTTGACATGGTCCTTTGACCTAAGGCGCATCGACAGTTCACCTTGAGGATGTTATAATTTGACTACACCTAACTTAATTTCCTAGCCATTTAGAATCCTGAGGTGTATGTTGGCTATATCATGTACATTGTAGGAATTAGATTGCACCAAGATGAGATCTATCAACCTCAATAGAAGAGAAGTTCTATGATGATCATGAGATGGAGTCCTAAAGCCCATGGCCATGATAATATAAAATAATAGAAAGGAGCTTCTATTAGGATTTCACATCAGACTCGAAGCAAATAATACAATCATATTATAGGAATTGGATTTGACAAGTTAATCTTAATCTAGATCCTATTGGGACTCATGATAGAAGAATCAAATCACATGATAGCTACACCAAGAGGCAAAATTAATCTAATATTAATTTATGCATGCTTTGATTAGATCAAAAAAATTCTACACTAGGATCTAGACATGCTTATATGTAATAGAAAAACTGAATGCATAAGATTAGTAAATCATATCTACTAATCTACTTATGTTCAGAACATGATACCTGAGTGCAGGTAGTCAAACTCCATAATCTAAAAAAATTGGGAAGAGGATCCTTGCATCATGATGTAGCCACACGATCGTTCGATCTCTACAGATAGTTCATATAGAGCTCCTAGTTTCGACCAGCTCCACTAGAGTGCTAGCTCCTCGCTGGAGCCTTCGATGGCTGATCTTGGTCAATTCGATCAACCATCTTCTTCCAATCTCCTAGATACTCTAGAAGACTAGATAATGAAGAATGGAGGGTGATGAGGTGGTGTGGTAAATTATGTGGTGATTGGGCACTCATAGTAATCAATCTCTCCACCCGAACCCTGGGTCCAAATCCTAGGGCTTTGCACACCTCAAAATCCTGATACCCAAAAATGCTCTCATGCCCTCTCTCTTTGGAATTTTTCTATGAAACAAAATTTTGTAGAAAGAGAGACTCTCCTCTACCGTACATCCACTCTCAAACTCCCTTTTAAATAGGCAACCAAAGAGAGAAAAATAAACAAAGGTGGCATTTGAGGAAATGTTGGCATAGGAAACCCTTTCTCTCTCTCTTTGGACTTTTCCATGCTCAGGACAAGTGCCCCCTCTCAGGTTTCTTCACCCTAGAAGACTCTCCTCACTCTCTCATGCATACACAAAAAAATCTCATTTAAAATGGGCAACAAAACCATGGGAAAAATGTGTGGGAGTTAGGATAAGGAGAGAGGTTAGAAGGTTTCAACCAATCCTACTTGAATTCAAAATTTAAGTGAATTGCTTATCTCCTTCCAACACCCTTACTAGGTCTTTGACATGAATAAGGACTCTCCTTCTACATGGACATGCCAAAAAGAATTAGAATAATTGGCGACAAAACCATAGGTGGTGTGAGGAATGGACAAGATAGGGATTGGTTGTAACCTCTAACAACATAAGTTGAATTCAAAATTCAACTTAATTTGAACCAATCCAACTCTTGGACCTGGTCAAAGAAAGAAATGAGAGGGCACACAAAGCTCTTTTGGACATGGGAAATCAATGTGCATGGAGAAAAAGCTTGGGTCAAATGGTCAAGGTATAGGGAGAAGGGAGTTTAAAAATTCGAAATTGAAGTTATCTTAATCATGTTTTGTTCAAACCCATTTGTCCAAACCCAATTGGACTAAGACAAACTCAATCAAATTAGGCTTAGTCCAACTCAATTAAAATCTAATCAAATTAGAAATTACTAAAGTCCAAATCCTGATCAAATCTCTTATAGTGATTAGGTCATCTCATAACCCAATCAAGTCAAATCCAACAAAATCCAATTTAGATAGATTTGATCGAATCCTCATCACTCAATCAAATTGAGTGGATTAGCAATCTAATTACTAATTAATCCTCCAATATTAGAGTTTTAGTCCACTGAGACTTGAGAAGGTAGAGTCCCAGTCATTGGGAATCTCGGTCAAAGTATCCCAGTCTAGTGAAACTCTTGACCATAGAGTCTCAGTCTGTTAAAACTCTTAATCAGCCATCAGATCAGATTGAAACTCCTAATGTATATGACTCCATAGGTTCGAACCCTAAGAAGGTAGCATAGGAATAAATTCTTACACCAATCGATGTGTCCATTTAGCAATGGTACTCGACGTTCGGATAGGTTGAATAGTTGTAATGCAACATCGATGAACCTATGGCATATGATTATCATATAATTGATCCTCTTGACCTCAGTGTTCAAAGGACAACCTAGGATTTAACTATCAATCCTAAACACCATCCACATTATATTTCAAATTTTAATATCCATCATATGGACTGCCTCGATCGAGATTTTGCTAAATTAAAATATAGTGATGCATTTGCTCCAACACTTGGAGGGGTCCATCTCAACTTGACTTATGCACCGACTAAATAAGTACTTGACTTCACCCAATAACCTTCCATCACTGAATTAGAAATTTAGGTAGCCCGGTACCAAAGTGCAGTGAGTTGCTTGCAAGTCACCATGGTGATCTTAGATCTAAGGGACACTTATACCCATGTCCTTGGTGAGCAACTTTTGACAGTAGAGCTCTCGATAGTTGGGTCACGTTTAATAAAATGTATCCTTATAGTTCACCTACATGCCATACCAGTATCTCCATACTTATTGGTTAAGAGGACAATCAATCCATATGGCACGCAACGACCTACACTCAATAAATATTATCATCCTTGGTAATAATATATCATTTGATCGGGAACAAGTTTAAGAACTAAATGACAAATCCTCTTTTGTCAAGTCTAAATAGTCTTAATGACTTCATCATAGAGGAGTTTATTATAGAAAGATGCACAAACATGATGAAAAAGCTAGAATAATAATTTTATTCATTAATAATTTAAGTATATTTTATAATTAGCTCAACTATCTATAATCTAGATGATTGGCTTTAGGATACAATATCCAACAACTTTTACTTAGACTAAAGCCATTCATAGTAGTATCGTATACCCATCTTTCATTTATGATTGTTGAACTCTTTGATTCCAAGGGCCTTAGTTAATGGATCGGCCATGTTCTCCTTTTTGTTGATCTTCTAAAGCTCGACATCATCTCATTCTATAATATCTCGTATATGGTGGTAGCGACATAGAATGTACTTGGTGTGTTGATGTGCCTTCGGCTCCTTCACTTGAGCTATGGCTCCAATGCTATCATAGTAAAGCAAAATTGAATCATCCAAGGAGGGTGCCACTCCCAACTCACTGATGAACTTCCGCAGCTACATAGCTTCTTTCATAGTATCGGATACTACAACATACTCCACCTTGCATATAGAATCAGTTATAGTATGCTGCTTGAAACTCTTTTAGTAGATCGCTCCAACGTTCGGAATAAACACATAATCTGATACACTCTTACTGTCATCATGATTTGACTGAAAACTTGAATCAGTATATCCCGTAAGTTGCAAGTCAGCCTCTACATAAATGAGCCACTGGTCCTTAGTACTTCTCGAATACTTCAGGATTATTTTTACAATCTTTTAGTGATTCTTATTCAGATCAGACTAGTGCCTACTCACTATTCCTAATGAGTATACCACATCCAATCTCATACACACCATGGCGTACATAATAGAACCCACTATCAAAGTATATGGTATTCTACTCATATGCTCTCTTTCTTAAGGAGTTGTCGAATAATTACTCTTTGAGAGAGTAATTTCATGGCCTATCAGGAGATAGCTTTTCTTGAAATTTGCCATACTGAACTGCTTTAGCACGGTATCGATGTACATGGACTAGGATAATCTAAGCAACCTTTTAGATCTATCTCTATAGATCTTCATCCGTAGGATATAGGAAGCTTCTCCCAAGTCCTTCATAGAGAATTGAGATGACAGCCAAATCTTTATTTTCTATAATATAAGTATGCCATTCTCGATTAAGAGAATATCATCCACATATAATATAAAAAATATGGCTATAGAACTATTAGTCCATTTGTACATGCAAGGTTCCTCTACACTCTTATTGAAGCCATACATTCTAATCACCTTATCAAACTGTATATACCAACTTCGAGATGCCTGCTTCAATCCATAGATGAATCTCTGAAGCTTGCACACCTTGGACTCATCTATAGATGTGAACCTCTCAGGATATGTCATATATACCTCTTCATTCAGCTCTCCATTTAAGCAAGTTTTCTTCACATCCATTTGCTAGATCTCATAGTCCAGATATGCTACTATTGCAAGTATAATCCAAATGGACTTGAGCATTGCCATCAGAAAAATTATCTCATCATAGTCAATGCCATAATGCTGACGATATCTCTTGATAATCAGATGGGCTTTATAGGTCTCCACCTTCTCATCTGCATTCTTTTTTCTTTTAAAATTTTACTTACACCCTATGGATTTTATCCCTTTAGATGCATCAACTAGTGTCAATATACTGTTGACTTTCATACACTCCATTTTGGACTTCATGGCTTCCAGCTACTTATCAGAGTCGGACCTCTACATGGCATCCATGTAGGTGATCGGGTCCTTATCATTCTCATCAATTTTAATAGGATCACCATTTTGGACCAAGAAACCATAGTATCTGTCTAGTTGATGTAGTACTCTACCACATAGTGGTGCCGCTTCAATGGCTCTAGGTTTGATCTTATCAAATCTAATTTTGTAGATTCACTAAAATGTGTCGATTCTTCTACCTATCGAACTTTACTAAGTTCAATATTAGATGCAGCAGTTTCTTCCCTAAAGAACTTCTTTTCCAAAAAGATAGCTCTATTGTTGATGAATACTTTTTACTCTTTAGCAAGGTAGAAGTAATAACCCCTAGTTTTCTTGGGGTACCCTATGAATGAGCATTTATTGGACCTAGATCCAAGCTTTTCTATCTGCAAATTTTTAACACAAGTTGGACATCCCCAAATCCTAAGATGAGAGAGTGTCGGCCTACGTTCAGTCCGTATCTCATATGGACTATGATAAGATCACAATATTGTTATTAAGACATCGTGTTTATCAATTTAATTCTAACTTCTTAAAATAATTAAAAATAGATATAAGGTAGAGAGTTGGATCGAATCCATAGAGAAGGCAGTATTTTAATTTTAAAATCTTTGATTTTTATAAAAAAAAAATTTGAAAAAAAAATTAAAATTAAAAATTAAAATTATAAATAAAAAATAAAAATTAAATGATACAAAAAATTAAACTTGGTACTAAGATTTACTAGTTAGATCTTAGCATCTACTTGCAATAAAATTAAAGAGCAATAATTAAATTTATAATAAATACAAAGTGCATGAAATTTAAAGAGTAGAAAAATAAATTTTGTATTAAATAAAACTTAATTTAGAATTTAAATATAAAAAATTAAAAAGAAAAAAAAATTAAAATTAAAATTGGTTGATCTTTGTCCTTGGATCAGCATTGGCATTGAGATGGTGTTGAAGACAGCTCTTCCTCTTTGCATTGTCTATCCCAAAGCATCCACGAACCCAAGCATGCCTCTAACCTATACCATCAGCTTCCCATGATCGAAGATAATTTGATTTGGAGGTCTGGGGTCTTATTTATAAGTGTTGGAGGGTTGGATCCTTTATTTCTAGGCAATATGGTACTTTGGAAGAGTTTTAATCAAAAAATATAAAGAAATCCTGATGAAAATTAGATTAAAATAGCCCCAAGATCAAATTTTGTGCAATTCCATGAGTTCTAGCCATTAGATCCCACATGGCTCCAAAATCATCAAAAATCAAGTTTTAAAAGTCTAGATCATGTCAGATTAAATTTTGGCCATTGGATTGCTTTGATCAGAAGGTTTTTGACCATTGGATGGATGCCTGGTATTTTAATCACTGTCGGGAGCTTTCTCCACTGTCAGATCATCACTTGGAACGTGCACGGCCATCCAATCGAGTGAAATAAAAAGCTGGGAACCAAATCAAATTGAAAAAAAAGATGATAGCCATTGGATATGATTTTGGAAGAAATCTGATCATTGAATCATCGCCTAGAGTGTCCAGAGCCATCAGATCGAAGTAGTGGAGAGCTAAAAAATCAAATTAGAATAAAAAAACATCACAACCATCGGATCTGGATCATAAACCGCTAGGACCGCACGATCATGCCATTACTATGGTTGTGGACCGTCTGGACCAAGTATACCGCAAACCATAACCAATCACCACATGCCTTGACTTGTGAAATTATAAAACTTCTTTAACGATCTTGGTCCACCACGTGGCATCCTTTGATTAGGCGCCTTTCGCTGAGCTAGCGGTCCACACCTAGTTTATGGACCGATGAGTCGGCTTCTATGGCTGAGTCGACTTGGATGGTGGATCGATTGAGCCAAATGCGGTGGCTTAGCTAGGTGTGCCGGCTTGGCTGGAGGAGCTAGTTGAGCTGAATCAAATTTTTTTCTTTAAAATTTATACTGGATCCATTTTAACTCTGATTTGCTCCATACTTATTTTGTTGTGATAAAAAAAATGGGCTCTTTCTATTGATTAATATATTTTCTAAACATAATGAATAAAAATATTTAATTTTTAAAATAAAAATAAATAAATTAATTAATAAATACTTTTATTTATGAATTAATTATACTTATACACCTCCTTACTTAAGCTTTGCTCATTCTTGAGTAAAGAAAGAGTTTAGTTTTAAATACTTTTTAACTTTAGAGTTTTGAATTTTATCAAGCAATTTTCAAAATAGCCATTGATATTCAGTAGAGCGTAAGTGAGGTATGTCATTGGAGTATTAATACTTACCAATATGAAAATTAAGTAAAGAATATGAAATTTTTCAAAACTTTTTCTAAATTATCCATACCTTTATCTCTGAATTATCTAAACTTTCATATGGGCAAGTGTATTGCTACTTTCATCCTTCATTTATTAAAAATTTTTTATTCATATTGCCTACTTTTTGACATGAATATCATTGCTTACTTAGGCAAAGAGATCCGGTTACTTGGTGAAAAACCAATGTATTTTTTTTTTAACATTATACTACTATTAAGTGCCTTAACCCCTTAAGCTTTCTATTTGATCCATGTGGTGAGTCTTGGGCCAATGACTTCTAAACCAATTGACTTTAGGGCATTAGATATAAAATGCCCCTCAAGCTTACTAGCTAGGCTATGAGTTAAGATTAGCTTTACAATGAGCTTCTTTATCCTTCCCATCTTTTGGCGTGAAACTCAATGCTTGCTTAGGTAAAGAGGCCCGATTACTCAGTGAGAAGTACTTAAAAATTATTTTATTTTATAATAATTATATATATATGAAGAAACGTATAGTTATCTTATATAAGTCCATAAAAAGTAGACTTTTCTTTGATGCCAGTAGAAAAAATCAGAAGTGCTCAAAGAAAAATTATTTATATTCTAAACTTAACTCTTTATTAGGTTCTCTTAATACTTTATCCCTCAATAATTCATAAATTTTCTTATCTATGTATTAATTTTTTTTAAAAAATACTTAGTTCAACTCGATTCTTAAGCATAATCGGATGTCTAAATGTTAAATACTAGCTTCTTCTTGAGAACTTTTTAAAAAATTTAAAAATTTTATTATTCTTTCTCCCAACTTGATATTGTCCTCAATAGAGAAAAAAAAATAAAGGATGTAATAAAGAAAAGAATACACCTGACTAAATGTGTTTATAGTCCAGCATGGTTTTTTTGAAAATTTGGGCTCTTCCTCCAACTTATTCAAAATGATCTAAAAAAAATAAACTAAAAAGATAAATTAGATGTAAAAAAACTAAATATTGGGTTACCTTCCAATAAGGGCTAAGTTTATCATCTTTAGCCTAACACAAGATAGTTTATTTATCCTACATCAAATACTAGATTGACAAATTTCAATGATTTTGAATTACCAATCTCAGGAAGATTGTTTGTTATCCCTTTATTAATATATTCATTTTTAATTTTGAAAAGATAGGATGCGACCCCATTCTTAGATCCTTGTTTGTCAAGAATTTCTCCTATTTGATCTTCTAGAATGCTCATGATTTAATTTTTTAGATTAGGAGATAAATTTGATTCAATGGATACTGGAAGGGTGACTAAAAGCAGCTTTAAGTATGAAAGTAAATTAATATGTTCTTGTTTAAATAACTCCATTGACACTTCATTATATACCTCTTGATTTTTATAAGAAGAACCAGCTTCTAGGGTTGAAAGGAACAGGATTTTAGGTTTATACGTTTCGGATGAATCATTTGTTCTCTTCTTTCCTTTGTCTATCTCATTTAAATTGGAACCAGCATTAGTATTGATCTTAGGCTTAGGTTCTTCTACGTGGTTAGTACTGACCTCTTCTTCTAAATTTATATTTTGGCTAGTATCAGTACTAGCCTCTCTCACCTAATCATGGTGTAGGTTCTTAAGAATCCTATAACTTTTAAGTTCAAAAATTACTTTAGCATTCTCTAATTGGAGATTCTTAAGTGAAAAATTAGATTGATGATTTGGTCCAGGTGGTTGATAGACATTAGATGGGTTATTTTTAAAAATCAATTGGCTCGATAGTTGATCTAGTTCTCTCCTCATGTTAGACTCAGCTAATTATCCTATTTGAGCTTTTAGCTTGGCGATAGATTACTGTTGAGTTAAAATTGATTATTATTGATTCAAAATTAATTATTATAGTTGATTAAATATATTATCGGCTAGATTAGTCTTTTAAGAAGGTGGGTATGATGGCTGATTATAATATGATGGCTAGATAAACTAACTAGACTGACCCTTATTATAGGCATAATTTTGATAGTGGGTCTGAGCTTGAGTTTGTTAGGGTATCCAAAAAAAATTAGGATGGTTCCTCCAATCCGGATTATATGTGTTTGAAAAAGGATTATTAACCGACTTGGATTAGCCTCGTGCAACTTGAATTTATTCTTGGATGAAAGGTGGAAATTATACAGCCATAGGACATTCACTCACATGATGGGTTGGGCTAGCATAGATTGAACAAATCTTCTGATAATTAAAAGATGATGTGTTCTATGCAGGAGGTTGTTGACCTTGGGTTAGAAGTTGATCTAATTTCTAGGCAAGAAGGTCCGTTTTATCTATCAAGTTCAAGTCAGTCTTAGAACTAGATTTTGAATATTCATAAATTCTTGGCCACTTTTGATAGAAGGATAACGAAGCATAGTTGATTGAGTTTTCACTCAAGATTTTAAATAAAGCATAGGCTTCATCCTCACTTTTATTCATGAATGCACCTCCACAAGATGTATTTACCAATTGTCTATATTAGTCTCCTAAATCCTTATAGAAAGCTTAAATGATTTGACACTTAGACGGACCATGATGTGGGCATTTTCTAAGAAGTTTCTTAAGTTTTTCCCAAGACTTGTGAATTTATTCCCTGGAAACTGAGCAAATCTAGTGATAGCTCACCTCATAGTGTTGGTTCGACCTATGGGATAAATTTTTTTAAGAAATTCACTTTATAATTCAGCCCAAGTTTTGATTGATCTTCCTATTATGCCAAGCCAGTACTTGGCTTTGTCTTTTAATAAAAAAGAGAATAAAATTAATCTAAGGGCATCATCAGTTAAATTTTAAATGTTCGCCATAGAGTAGATTTTTAAAAATTCATCTAGATGCTTATAAGGGTCTTCATTGATGTTCCCATAGAAAGATGGGAGCATCAAGATTGTGGTTGGCTTGATCTGATAGTGGGTAGCATGGATATTAGGTAATTGGAAACAAGTTGATGGGTTATAGGTAGAAAAAATAAAATATTTTTTCATCTGCCTAGGTGGTTCTCTAAAATTTACAGTCGTTTGGTTATTGGATTTAATATGGTTTAGCCATTCAATTTTTATAATTGAATTCAACTAGGTTAGATAAAGCGATCTCCTATCGTGCATGTATTAGTGCAACCCTAATGTAAGATTCAGAATTTATTAAAATTCTTTTATTATTTTTACTTTTTATTATTTTAAAAAAATTAAATTTTTAATTTTTAATTATTTTATTTATTTCATTATTATTTTAAATTTAGTTTAATTTAATTTAATTTAATTTATTTTATTTTATTTTTAGAGGTGAAAAGGAGAAGAAAGAAAGAAGAGTTCTAAAGAAGATTAGTTTTAATTAGGTTTGATATTTTACTTAGCAATCAAGTTAGATAAACAATCATGACTAAGGGTTGTCCTAGATCTAGACATCTCCTAACTACTAAGATCACCTTCAAGCCCTCCAAGTGTAAGATCAGCCAATCAACTAGTCAGATTAGTATAAAATCAGTAGGAGTCCCCCCGTTGCTTGCCTTAGACATCAATTGTGCTTGGCCAGGTAAGCTAACGGAATTAATTATAAACCATCTTCCTTTAGATCCAGTCGTTCCAAAACCACTTGCCTTAGATACCAGTTAAATTGACTAACTCTAACTCGGTCCAACTTTTAGGGTTCCTTATCCTAATAAGCTTGAGCTTCTAGGACCGAAGTCTAATTAATTTTAATAAAAGGCTTAGGTCAATACAAGATGCTGGTTGATTGTTTGTGGGCCAAGGAAGGATGATCGAATTTCCACCTTATGTTATTTAATGAGTTGTGCTCTTAAGTTGCTTTAGAAATGAGTATGCACAATCACTTTCAGATAAGAAGTTCTATGTAGCAAAATTAGATGCATGAAACTGATTAGACTTGAGAAACTTACCTTATCTCTAGCGATCACCAAAAAAAAAAATAAAAAATAATAGTAAATCTAATATGATGGATGATCTAAGTAGTTACGGTTTCTACTTTTGACACAAAGTTTTTAATTAGGCTTAAGTGAATATTTTTTAAATTAATTTTTAAAAAAAATAAAAAAAGTTTAGGATTAGGATTGATCTCCTTGCCCTAATTTTTCTTTGCTTTTCCTCTTTTTTCTGCAAAAGAAATTAAAAAAAGTTAGTAAGCTATATTTGCAAAAAAATTAATGAAATTAAAATTTTATTTATAATTAATTTATAAGAAAATCAAAGAAATCAAGGAAATTAATACTCATGCCCTTCTCGATAACGGCATCAAAAACTTGGTGCATTTATCAGAACTATTCTTAATTTATAAGAAAATTAAAAAATCAAAAGAAATTAATACTCATGCCATTCCCAACAATAGTACCAAAAACTTGGTGCATTTATCAAAATTATTTTTAATTTATAAGAAAATTAAAGAAATCAATCTCGATAATGGTGCAAAAAACTTGGTGCATTTACCAAAATTATTCTTATTTACTTACTAGAAAATTGAAGAAATCAAAAAAAATTAGCATCTATGTCAATCCCAAGCAATGGCACCAAAAATATGATAAAAGCACGATGTTGTCGTTAAGATACCGTATTTAATAGTTTAATTTTAATTTTTTAAAATAATTAAAAATAAGTAGAAAGTAGTGAGTCAGGTCGAATCCATAAAGAAGGCAATATTTTAGTTTTGAAATCTTTGATTTTTATAAAATAAAAAAAATTAAAAATAAAATTAAAATTAAAAAATAAAATTATAAATAAAAAGTAAAAATTAAATAATACAGAAAATTAAACTTGGGACTAAGATCTACTAGTTAGATCTTAGCATCTACTTATAATAAAATTAAAAAAAAATAATTAAATTTATAATAAAAATAAAATGTATAAAATTTAAAGAGAAGAAAAATAAATTTTGCATTAATTAAAACTTAATTCAAAATTTAAATACATGAAATTAAAAGAAAATAAAATAGGCTGATCTTTAATCTTGGATCGATGTTGGCGTTGAGATGGTGTAGAAGATAACTCTTTCTCTTAGCACCATTTGCCTCGAAGCATCCACAAACCCAAGCATGTCTCTAACCCGTACCATCATCTTTCCATGATCGAAGATAATTTGATTTAGAGGCCTAGGATCTAATTTATAGGTGTTGGAGGGTTGGATCCTTTGTATGTAGGCAATGTGGGACTTTGGAGGAGTTTTAATTAGAAAATATAAAGAAATCCTGGTGAAAATTGGATTAAAATAGCTCCTGAATCGAATTCTATGCAATTTCATAAGTTCTAGCCATCAAATCTTGATCAAATGGTTTCAAAATCATCAAAAATCGAGTTTTAAAAGTCCAGATCAAGTTGGATCAAATTCTAGCTATTGGATTGCTTTGATCAGGAGTTTTTTACTTTGGATGGATGCCTGATATTTTAATCACCGTCGGGAGCTTTCTCCACTATCGAATCATCACTTAGAATGCACGCGGCTGTCCAATCGAGTGAAATAAGGAGCTAGGAGTCAAATCAAATTGGAAAAAGATGATAGTTGTTGGATACGGTTTTGGAAGAAATCCAGCCATTGGATCATCACCTAAAGTGTTCGGAGCCATCAGATTGAAGCAATGGAGAGTTGGAAAATCGAATTAGAATAGGAAAACATCACAGCCATTGGATCTGGACCGCAAACCATCAAGACCGCACGATCATGCCATTACTATAGCTATAGACCACTTGGACCAAGTATACCGCAGACCACAATCAATCACCACATACCTTGACCTATAAAATTATGAAACTACCCTATACGCCATGACGAATTTTCTATAAACCCTTTAATGGTCTTGGTCCACCATATGGCATCCTCTGATTGGGCGCCTTCTGCTAAGCTGGTGGTCCACGCCTGGTTCGTGGACCAATGGGTCGGCTTCTATGGTTGAGCTGGCTTGGATGGCACACCGACTGAGCCAAATGCAGTGGCTTGGCTGGATGCACCGACTTGGCTGGGCAAGCTGATTGAGTCGAATCAATTTTTTTCTTTGAAAATTCATATCAGGTCTGTTTTAACTCTGATTTGCTCCATACTTATTTCATTATGACCAAAAAAATGATCTATTTTCATTGGTAAATATATTTCCTAAAAATAATAAATAAAAATATTTAATTTATAAAAATAAAATTAATTAATTAATTAATTAATATTTTTATTGGTGAATTTATTGTACTCATTAAAGTCTTTGCAAAAAGACTTGCTTAGAATGTTGTTCAAAATATAATAAGTAGTCTCAAGTGCATAATCCCAAAAAAAAATTAGCAGACTCGCAAACCCCATCTAGATCGAACCATGTCTAACAAGGTTTGATTCCTTCTTTCAAACACACCATTATGCTTTGGTGTTCTAGGAATAGTCCATTGAGAGAAAATTTTATTCTCTTCTAGATATGTCAAAAATTCATTGGAAAGATATTCACCTCCACAATCTAACTGAAGAGTTTTAATACTCTTCTTAAGTTATTTTTCTACCTTATTGCGATATTGTTTGAACATTTCAAACGAATCAGATTTACTCTTCATAAGATAGATGTACCCATTCCTAGATAGGTCATCAGTAAATATAATGAAGTAGTAATATCTACCTCTGTTACATGTATTTATAGGTCTACATACATTAGTATGTACTAGATCTAGAAGATGAGTGGCTCCTTGACCCTTTCCAGTAAAAGATGATTTGGTTATTTTACCAAGAAGGCAAACTTCATAGGTAGTCAATGATTTATAATCATCGATATCAAGGATATACTTTCTAACTAACCTATTAATTCTATTCTTGTTTATATGACCAAGTCGACAGTGCCAAAGATACGCATTGATGCATGCAAATCTACTGTTATGGCAAGTGCATCAGTCGACCAAATAATAAAATATATGAGTAGAGTATCGTCCCTAGAGGATTAAAAAATAAATACTGAAAAACTCTTTTTTTAGACTTTATTTAGATAATCAATTTATAAAAAGTAAAGAAAATATGAAGAAATAAAGAAATAATTAATAAATTGCAAGAAGAAAAAGAGGGTATAATCATTAGGGTTGAATTCAAGAGCAGAAAGATACTAAGGCAATTGGTTCATCAACTCAATCAATACAATATTCAAATAATCATGCAAATTAGATTAATTTTATTTCATGTGATGGTAGAGTCTCCTAGGATATTCACTATCGTTTGGTCCAACCATAGCAAAACTATCAATATTTATTAACTGCCCTTTTATCTAGATAGAATTTAAATAAATATTGATGCATTAATTTCTATGAAACCCTCTAATTAAAATACGTTATGTCTAAAGTGTACTAAAATTCCTACAAGCTTATGAATCTTAATTCGATTCAAAATACAAAGTATATAAATCAAGAAGCAATAACATAGATGAACTTGATTCGCATCATCTATGTTCATAAAAATAATTAGAAGATGACCAATAACCTAAAAGCATTAAGCATAGATTTATGCACTCCTCATGAATAAAATAATACTAAAATTTAATTATACTGAATATTGCATCAAAAGAGTGGCTACACCTTAGCCTTAGTAAAAAAAAATTGGTTCATGGTAAAAAAAATAAAAATAGCAAACAAATTAAAAGATATAAGAAATTCCAAATAAAAATTTGCTTGTTGCTGAATTTTGCCATTCTTTGCTCTTGGCATAGAGAATTTGATGAAAAAAAAGAGCTGCTACTTGTGCTGGAGGTGGAAGATGAGCCACAAAGAAGGAAGGAAAGAAGAAGGAAGAAGGAAAGCTCTTCTTTGATCAAATTCTTTTTCAAACCCCTAGCTCTCTTTTTGATCAACTCTCCCTCTCTTGATTCAAAACCCTTGCTCTCTCTTTGATCACCTCTCCTCTGCTCTCTGTTTCTCTATCTTTCTCCTCTATTGTTTTTCTATAGGTGTTTTTATAGGCTGTAAGATATTCTCCGATGAGAAATCATGGTGAAATCAGGACTAAAAGTCCTGGAACAACTCAAATAGAGTCTTGATCATTTCTGGTCATTTGATGGTGATCAAATGGATGAAAAACTGCTTAAAAATCCATCTTAATCTCCCTAATTCAGTCAGATTAAACAACAACCATCAGATTGCACATTTGGATGAACTTGGGCCATCGGATTGCACAGAAGAAGCCTTCGGATGCTTAATCAAAGCATTAACCTAGCTCCACTGTTGGATCCTCACCAACTTGAACCTCACCCATTCGTTAGTGCGTAAATCCCAATCGTTAGATCAAAATTGGCAGTGCTCTCAATCATCCAACCGTGCCTTCACTTGGGTAGACCATGCATGGATCAGATGTTTCGTTGACCATGCCAATTGCCGCCCAATCAGAAGCCACAACATCATGTGAAAACCCTAAAATGCCCCTAGACACATTACTGTTCTGGCTCATGGTGGCTCACGATGTTTTCTAACGTTAGTGGGGCATCAACGGGGCCAGTTCTACATGAGGTCAGGCCAGGCCGATTGAGCTAGTTTTTTTGAACCGGTTTGGTCTGGATCGACTGACTTTAATTTTTTTCTTTTTCTTTGAAAATTAATTTTAGGCTCATTTGAAGTCCATTTTGCTTCAAATTATTTTCTTTGAACCAGAAAATTAAGCTCTTTATATTGATGACCTTCTTTCCTACATAAAATTAATAAAAATATTTTTTTTAAAATAAAATAATTTATTTTATAATTTAATACTTTTATTAGTATATTTATACCACTTATCATACCTCCCAACTTAGTCGTTGCTAGTTCCTTAGCAATGCTTTATTTAATATTAATTTATCAGTATGTTTCAATCAGATCCTCCATCATAAAAAATAGAACTAGGATTAAAGATCAAAAAGTTTAGCAAGTACCACTAACTAAGTTTTGAGTTTCGGAAGCAAATTTTATAGTCAGTATAATTAGAAACTTTTTTTGAGTACATCTAAAGATGTACAGTACTTGTGTTTGTGAAGACTAACTTAGCATTTGGGTGTTAATTCAAAGGACAAAAGTATCTTCTCTTATCACCTATTTTGGTTGATTTTTGATACACTCCCAAATTAAGCTCAAGAACTAAGGTAGCTTTCATACTGCCTCATTTTTTTCTGGTGTTGAGCATCCTAGCCTTTCCTCCACTGTTTGACGTGAACCTCCATACTTGACTTAGGTGCGGAGGTCCAGTTACTAAGCTTCAGGCAATCCACATATAGTTTATATTTTGCACTTTTATTTTATAAGCAGGTAGTTCTTTTCTTAAATTCAAGTTTCTTTGATTGGAATGTATAATAATCATCAGTTTTTTAGTGATAATTGAATTCTCAATTGACCTTATAATCAACACCTACTTTATCTTGTTAGTATGCATATGTAATTAGAAGTGCTAATAGTCTTTAAATGACTTAAGTAGGCTACTAAAAGTCTGACCAATTAATCGACTTCTTAACTCGCTACATTCATTAGTAAATACTTTCTAACTTTGTTGCTCCTCCTAGTTTGTCTTGCTCAAAATTTTCTTTCTTAATACATGATTTATTTTTATTTTTTATTTTTTAAATTATTTAAATTTTATTTTTAAAAATTTTAATTAATAAATATTTATTTTTTAAATTTTTTTCTTCTTTTCTTTATCCTCCAACTTAATCAACATTGTATCAATGGAGAAAGAAAAAGTAAAGGGTGCAATAAGGGATAGGAAATAATACACCTAATTCAATCCGGACTGGTTCTTTGAAATTTTGCAAACTAGCTTGAGCTCTCCTTTAGTTTTCTCTATAAAATTAAAAACACACACCAGAACTATAAAAGAGCAACAAAAAATTATGAAAAATAAATGAAAAGGATCAAAATTAAAAAAAAAAAACTATCTAGTAGTTCTGATTTATAGTCTTCAACTTGACTTTCTTGGAGTTCTAAGCTGGATCAATCTGGTGCTACTTCAATCAGGGTACTTACTATTATGAATTATTCCAGGACCTGTGGAAATCCTTATACCTTCTACCAACTCTAAGGAAGCAAGTTGGAGATGATAGCAAGAAAGATAAAGATCAGATGATAAGAAGATGAGACGACGGTAGAGTGAGAAAGGGAGAAAGCTAGGGTTTCTGGAAGAAAAGGGATTCAATTCATTCTTTTCTTTTTCTTCATAATCTACATATACAAGTATATATATAGACACCTTGAGTCAACATGACTCAGTCCTAAAAAACTCCCCTTGGCTAACCCATACACGAAAACACTCATCCAAGCCCATGTAAACCCATGTCTTGCATGCTCTCACCCCCTGAACTAAAGATCTAGCTCAATACATGAATTAACCATCTTAAGATCTCTCATACCAGGCCTTAAGATCCCTTGGATTAGACCCAATCCAAGACTAAATAGAAAACCTATCCAAATCTATTTACCACCGTCGAGTTGGCTCGGTCAGAAGTCGAGCCAGCTCAACTGCATCTCCTTGAACCATATCTTCTATCTACCTGAGATAGCTGGCTCGACTGCATATCCGAGTCGGCTCGACTATATGCCAGCCTCTTTATCTTTGCTGATACATCTTCGACCAATTCTAGCCTTTAGGAGCCACCACCTTGATTCCTTCATAGTCTCCCAAGACTTGGGAGCACCATACTTGCCCTTTCAATCTCCTCTAGGTGCCCCAAGGCTTGAGGCAAGACTATCCTATCCATCAGACACATTGATTTCATACATTTATGAAAGCCATCCTAAGGAAGAACTTTTGTTAGTGCATCCGCTGGATTCTCCTTGGTGTTGACTTTTACCAGCTTTACTTCACCTTCTTCCATAAGCTCTCTGATCTGATGGTACTTGATGTCAATGTATTTCATCCTTGCATGGTAGATAGAGTTCTGAGCAAGTAACAGTGCACTTTGGCTATCGTAGTGCATCCTGATAGCCTCCTGCATAAGATCCATCTCCAATGCCAATCCTTTCAACCATAGAGCCTCTTTTGCTGCCTCTATGACACCTATATATTCCACCTTAGTTGTAGATAAGGCCGTGATGGATTGCAAGCATGATCTCCATGAGACTGGACCTCCAAATAGGCTAAACATAAAGCCTGATGTTGACCACTGAGTATCCATGTCTCCACCAAAATCTACATACACAAATCCATTTATCTACCCCCGAGCTTCCTTGGACATGTCGAAGAGTTCCTTAGCTCCATCTTGCTATCCATAGCAGATGCCAACTCCAACTATACTCATCAAGTATCTGAAGATCCACTTTAGTGCTCGCAGTGCTCCTTACCAGGCTATGCCATGAGCCTACTGACCTAGCTCACTACATGAACGATATCTAGTCTACAACATACCATGGCATATATTAATCTTCTTACACTAGAGGCATACGGTGTTCTCTCCATCTCCTAAGCCTCCACGTCAGTCTATGGTGACATCATTTTTGAGAGTCTGAAGTGTCTGGCAAGTGGCAGCTCCACCGATTTTGCTTCTTTCATCCCAAATCTCTTGAGGACCTTTTTGATGTAGCCTCCTTGAGATAAATGCAGCATCCTCTTGGCTCGATCTCTAAAGATTTCCATGCCTAAGATCTTTCTTGTAGGCCCCAAATCCTTCATCTCAAACTCTTGAGATAAGGCTGCCTTTAGGTCCTACATAACCTTCCTACTCTTGCATGCTATAAGCATATCATCCATATACAAGAGTAGGAATATCCTAGACTCATCCTCCAAAGATTTAACATACACACAAGAGTCATATTTGTGCCTAGAAAGTCCAATTCTCCTCACATATGAGTCAAATTGCTTGTACCATTGCCTTGGCGATTGCTTCAGCTAGCATAATGATTCAGCAGCAAATAGACCTTTCCTTCTGCTCTTGGCTCTTGGAACCCTAGTGGCTGCTCCATATAAATGTTGTCCTCCAAATGCCCATGAAGAAATGCCATCTTGACATCCATCTGCTCCTCTCTAAGTCCTGAGCTGCCACAATGCTCAGCAAAATTTTGATGGAAGTATGCCTGACGATAGGAGAAAATACTTCACTGAAATCGATGCCTTTCTTCTAGGAGCATCGCTTGGCCACTAACCGCACCTTATACCTAACACCTCCCTGCTCCAAAGGCTCCTCTTTGCGTTGGTAAACCCACTTGCAACCAATGGGTTTCTTTCCTCGTGGCAACTGCACCAAATGCCATGTCTCATTCTTGTGGAGAGCCTGCATCTCCTCGAACATTGCTTGGACCCACCTCTATCTATCCTGGTTATCCAGAGCCTCCTCATAGGTGTATGAGTCTCCATTTTCTATCACCAAGGCATATGATAGTGTATCTTTGAAGCCATATCATTCTAGTTTCCTGATGTTCCTATTGGGCTTGTGCAGCACAACCCCGATATCCATCCTAGGTCAGCTTGCTTCTACTAGGCCTCCTAACTTTCACTACCTATCCGATCTCTCTCCACCTATGGAGACACCTTCGATGAGTGCTTCACCTGAATATCAAGTCATCTTGATGCACCTGCAAGTAGCAAAATAGAGTAAGATGTTAACTATCTAGCACTGCCTTATTGGACCTCCTACTGCATCTGCTGCTCCTTCATGCCATCTCGCCTTTGAAGAACTAAATTTTCATCGAAGATGACATCCCTACTAATGACAAACTTTTTTTCCAAGAGATCCCATAGCCGGTATCCCTTAACTCCTCATGGATATCCTAAGTACACCATCTTTTATGATCTGGCATCTAACTTGCTCCGCTCACTAGCACCGATGTGCACAAAATCCATGCACCAAAAATCCCCTAGATGGCTCAATCGAATCTTCCTTCTAGACCATCTCTCCTCTAAAATACTACCATCTAACTTTGTATGAGATGATCAATTCACCAGATAGCTGGTTGCATCTACTGTATCAATCCAGAACATCTTCGAAAGCCCTACCTGCAGCCTCATGCACCATATTTTTCCCAAAATGATTCTGTTAATCCTTTCAGCCACCCCATTTTATTGAGGAGTTCCTTTTATTGAGAAGTACCTTTTGATACCACACTCCTCACAAAAGCCTTAGATCTCTTTGTTGGTGTATTCTCCACTGTTGTTTGATCGTAGACACTTCAAGTTATGACCTATCTCCTTCTCTACCTTAGCTTTCCACATCTTGAACTTGATGAAGACTTCTGATTTCTTATTCATGAAGTAGATCCATACCTTCCTTGAGAAATCATCTATAAAGGTCAAAAAGTATCTCTCTTCATTTCTGGCTGGAAATGGAGTTGGTCCCCACACATCAGTGTGAACCAGTTTCAGTGGGGTTGCACTATGGGCTGAACTAACGGCAAACTGTACTCTTCTCTATTTACCCATCTAGCATGGCTCACATACCTCTGTAACACTTCCATCCAGATTTGAAATAAGATCATGTTTGCTCAGCTCTTTCATCCCACGATCACCCATGTGGCCTAGGTGGTAGTGCCACAATCGATAAACCCCCTATCGATCCTGCATTGCTACTGCTGCATCAGATTCCCTGGTCACCATAGATCCAACCAACTTGTAGAGGTTGTTCTCCATCCTCCTGCCCCTCATCACCACCATAGCATCTTTGGAGATATTGAGAACTCCACTCTTGGCATGACTGCTGAAGCTGCAGCCACTCTGCTCCAAATAGCCTAGTGATACGAGATTTTCCTTCAAATATGGGATGTGCTTTATATTTATGAGAGTTCACACCATCCCATCAAACATCCTCATCTAGATGCTTTCAATATCAGTGACTCTACATGGGTGATCATATCTCAGTGTCACACTCTCCTCATCAGTCTTGGTGTATGAGACAAACCAAGATCGGTTTAGGAGGTAGTGATGCGAATAGGCTGAATCCAGGGTCCATATATCTATGTATCTTTTGTGACTGTCTGATATAACCAAGAGGTCATCCTGCACCTAACTATCAGCCACTATACTCAGCACATCAGATCCACTCTTTTCTCCCTTCTTGTTCTTCCATTGTAGGCAATCATGCCTAAAGTGCCCAATCTCGTTGCATTATAGCATCTGGCTTCCTTCCTATTCTTGCTCTTTTGGGACTTTGATCGTCCCCTTGGCTTGCCTCTCTCCTTTGATCTTCCAGGTCTCTCCCCCATGATCAATCCCTCCTAGGGAACACCTTCCTTGGTCAACTTCTCCCGCTGTTTGTTGGTTTTGCAATACCAAGACCATGTCTTCATACTCCAGGATCTCCTTACCATAGAGCAACGTTGTCACCAATGGATCATAGGATGAGGGCAACGAGCATAACAGAAGCAACGATTTATCTTCTTCTTCTATCTTCACTCCAATATTTAGCAACTCATTGCACATCTGATCAAATTTTTGGATGTATCCCAAACATCTCCACCTTCCTATAATCGAAGGTTGTACAGTCTCTTCTTCAACATCAACTTATTACACATATTCTTACCCGTATACATGATTTGCAACATTGACCACAAGCCTCTTGGGGTCTTCTTTTCTAAAACTAAATAGAGTACTACATCCGACAAGCATCCTCTGATCATAGAGCAAGCCTTTTTTTCCAGAGACATCCACTGACGATCTGACATCCCTTCAGACTTCTCTTCCAATGCCTGATTCAATTCAGCTTGAACCAGAAGATCTTCCACAAAAACTTTTCACATAGAAAAATTTTCTTTTCCATCAAACTTCTCAAAATCAATCTTCACGTTGCATCCCATGGCTGGATCCAAGCTAAAAAAAATGCAACATAGATCCAAGAAATTTGAGAAATACCTTGATAGGATCTTGCTGAATTCATAGCACCTAAAGATCTTCAACTTTTAGGTGTCTTCTCCTCCTTCCATACAACCTGGCTCTGCTACCATTTGTTATGAATTATTTCAGGACCTGTGGAAACTCTTGTACCTTCTACCAACTCTGAGGAAGCAAGTTGGAGATGATAGCAAGAAAGATATAGATTAGATGATAAGAAGATGAGACAGTGGCAGAGTGAGAAAGAGTGAAAGCTAGGATTTCAGGAGGAAAAAGGATTCAATTCATTCTCTTCTTTTTCTTCATAATCTATATATACATGTATATATAGACACCCTGAGTCAACATAACTCAGTCCTAAAAAGCTCTCCTCGGCTAACCCATACACGAAAATACTCATCCAAGCCCATGTAAACCCATGTCTTGCATGCTCTCATCACCTGCACTAAAGACCTAGCCTAATACATGAAATAGCCATCTTAAGACCTCTCATACCAGGCCTTAAGACCTCTTGGATTAGACTCAATCCATGATCAAATAGAAAACCCATCTAGATCTGCTCACCACTATCAAGCTGGCTCAATCAGAAGCTGAGCCGGCTCGACTGCATCTTTTCAAACCATATCTTCTATCTGCCTGAGACAGCCGGCTCGGATATGGGTTGAGCTAGCTCGATATCAGATCAAGCTGGCTCGAATGTGTATCTGAGCCAGTCCGACTGTATGCCAGTCTTTTTATCTTTGCTGATACATCTTTGGTTAATCCTAGCTTTCAGGAGCCACTACCTTGACTCCTTCATGGTCTTCCAAGACATGGGAGCACCATACTTGCCCTTTCACTTACATTTTTAGATGAATCCTCTTTCAATTGAATAATGTATGCCTTAATAGTCTCAAACTTATTTTCTACATAATTCTCATGTATTGATTTGTCAATAACCCAAATTTGAAAATAAGTTTGATTATCATTAGGTCATTTAGTATCCTTAGAAATATTAAACATAACTTGTTCATCTTGAACTCTAAGAATTAATTTTTTTTTATTGAACATCTATTAAAGCTCTTCCAATCGTAAAAAAGGGTCTCCCTAAGATAAGAGGTATATCATAATCTTCTTCCATGTCTAGAATAATAAAATCAATAGGAAAAATAAATTTATTTATCTTTACTAAGACATCCTTCACTATACCTCTTGGATATTTAATGAATCTATCAGCTAGTTGAAGAGTGATGGTGGTAGGCTTTAGTTCTCCTAGACCTAGCTTTCTGAAAATAGAGAAAGACATGAGATTAATACTTGCTCCAAAATTACATAAAACGTTATCAAAATTATAATGACCAATAATGCAAGAAATAGTAAAACTTTCTAGATCTTTTAGCTATTATGGTAATTTGTTTTAAAGTATTGCTGAGCATTCTTCATTTAAGTTGATTGTCTCATACTTCTTCAGCTTCTTCTTATTGGTTAGGATTTTTTTAAGAAACTTAGCATACCTGGGCATTTGAGTAATTGCATCTACAAAAGAAATATTAATATATAAATTCTTTAGAATTTTGAAAAAGAATAAGAATTTCTTATCTTGATGTTGTATTTGTCTCTCTGAGAATGGTAGTGGCAGCACATAGGGCTTCACATTTGGATCAGCAAATTTTATATCAGAGGGTCATCCATCTGCTGGTTGTTTTAGTGTCTAATGAATTTTGGTTGGCTATTTTGTAGTTTCCTCTTCAATCTTTTTGTCCCAATGTGGCTCCCCCAGCTTTTTGCCACTTCTCAGTGTGATAGCATTCATTTCCTTCCTTAGATTGGTTTCCATGTTGCTAGGGAAGGATCTCTATGGTCTCTTGGAGATTATCTTGGCCAATTAACCTACTTGCATCTCCTAGTTTTGAATAGCTGCTGCATGGTCTTGCCTAAGCTTGGTTTCTAGATTTTGAATGGCCGCTTCTTGATTTTGCATGAATTCGGCCATCAGCTGCTCCATATCCAGCTTTTTTTCGTGTGCTTGGAATCTCAAGGGTGGTTGTTGTGCTGCATTTTTATTACTCCATAAAAAGTTCGGATGCTGCCTCCACCCTTGGTTGTATGTGTTGGAGTAAAGATTATTTTGCTATGGCTTGAAAAAATTACCAAGATAATTAGCTATATCAGAAACTTTAGCAAAGGGATTACCTATTTGGTAGTCGCTTGTATCATGTCCTTCTCTACACAGCTCATAAGTGTTAGATATATGTGCCCTAGAAGCCAGAATTGGCTGACACTTGTAATACACTTCTAGGGGCAAAATTATAATTTTGACTATAATTTAATGAAATGGGTTATTTTCTATCACACATGTGTATTTAGTGTCTGTGATACATCCTTTGAGTTAATGGTAATGATAATTCATATTTTCAAGAGTTGAAAATTTAAGACATGAATAATCATTATTAACTCATAAACAGCTCCCGACCATAGGATCATCACGAGGATGGTGATTGATCCGGAAGGTTGGTGTACGATCGCTTCTCTTTAGTAGATGAGTCTTGAGTCTACGGTGTGGAGACACCGGAGCGAGAGTACAGGTACTCGTTAGAGAATGAGGGCACTGAGCGTGACCACCTCGAGTAGTCATTAGGAAGTCTACCTTCTCGTCAATGACTGACTCGATGCTGCAGTAGTGTGTCTGGTTCTTTGACCTGAGATGCATCGGCAGTTCACCTTGAGGGTGTTATAGTTTGACTACACCATTACTCGGTCTCCTAGCCATATGGAACCCTGAGGTGTATGTTGGCTATAGCATGTTCATTGTAGGAACTGGATTGCATCAAGATGGAATCTATCTACCTCGGTGGTAGAGGAGCAGCCCTATGATGATCATGAGAATCAAGTCCAGAAAGCCCATGGCCATGGTAGAGTGAAATAATAGAAAGAGTTTCTATTTAGATTTTCACATTGGACTCGAATCGAATGATTACATCATATGACAGAGACTAGGGTTTGACGAGTTTCACCTTAACCCTAATCTGATCGGGGCTCAAGATAGAAGAACTTAATCACACAGGTAGCTGCACCAAGAGGTTCGCATTCAGCTCTGATGGGTTGCCACCATATACTGCTAGGTGTCACTGGTGGATTTTGGGAGCAATTAGAATGATTTAGATGATCGATCATTCTAGCTGTTCGAATCAGAAGAGTTCTGATCCATCGAAAGGAGTTTCGATGATGTCTATGATAGAGATCATGACATATCCCATTACCATACAGAACTGAACCTAACTGGGTCACACAAACAAGGGTTTGAATCTGGTGATCATCAATTGAACTGATCTAGTTCAATTGATCTGAATGAGATTCAATTAGGTTCAAGGAAATCGTGCTAGCACTCGATTGAACCTAACGTTCTTCTTTTACTATCATAAATAAGTTGTCCTGACTGAGCCAAAGGAGTTTGTGCTCAATCAGAGGCCTTCATATGGTCTGACTGGAGGTTGTCCAAGTCAGAATAGGTTGTCTTATTTGTAAGACATTACCTGCCATTTTTGGTCACCTGCCATTTCTTGTTCTTTGACTTTGGTCAAAAGTCTACCTTTGACTGGTCAAATGTTGACCATTGACACTTTGACTTTTGACCACATGTCATGCACCTATTGGAGAGCTGGTGGGGGCCTGTCCCCCTGCCAGAACCTGGCAAGGAGAAGGGCGCACGCCAAGGGTGGCGTGAGCCCAAGTAGGAGGCGCCTAGGAGTCCTTGTTGGACAAGGACTCCATCTCCCTTTTGGATTCCAATTCAGAGTTCTACTAAGAATCCAGTTTGACTGGTCTTAGGCGCCCTCTAAGGAGGAATCCAGGGGTCTCTTTTTCCCAACCAATCAGATTTAGATCTGATTTCACAAAGGGTTGTGATTGGTTGGAGAGGAAGAGGAGTTGGATCACAAGAGGTCTATAAATAAGACCCTGCGCCCAACCCTAGATTCTAAGTGAATGCTATTAGACCCCATGCCCCAAGGCTGCCTCTCCCCTCCTTCTCCATGCCATAGTCTCTTCTCCCCTTGCTCTCCACGTCCAAAAGGTGTTTTGGACTTTGGTTGGTGCGATTCAGATCAAAGGAAAGGCGATCAAAAGCAAGAAGGCTGCGCTGCTGCAAAAGGACGACTGCAGATCTTCAAAAGGAGTTTTGAAGATCCTCCAGATCAGATCCAGATCTGATTTTTGGAGGTGTGATAGAGAAGAAGAGGATCTCCAGATCCAACCCGAGTGGATACCGGTAGAGGCCAGGCGCTTGCGTGGCTAAGATCCAGAACCTTCCGCTGCAATCAGGATCATCTACAGGGTAATAGGATTACCCAAATCAGGTAAATTAAATTTGATTTAATTTATCTTATTTTATTTTATTTATTAAAATAATAAGAATCAGATCTGAAATATATCAAGATCTGATTGAGATCAAGAGAAAATTTTTGAAATATATCTCTTGATCTGATCAGATCTGAACGAACCTGGATCCGGGAAAATCAGGATTTCCCTTCAACTGGTATCAGAGCCATGGTTCTAAAATTATTTAGATCTGATTTTAATTTTATTTTAATTAGAAAATAAAGTGATTTTAGATGTCACATGAGATGTGATCAGATCTGAAATCAAAAAAATTAAAATTAAATGATTTGGATCTAAGATTATGAAGATATGCATGACTAGTTCTAGAATAGAATAGTTCTATAGAATAGTTTTGCATGTCTTTGATTTAATCTGATTAAATCATATTTTAGATCTTCTTATTTACTATTTTTTGATATTATAAGTGTTATAATAACATCTGATAAATAGCAAATAAAAATTATTTAATTTTAAATATCATATGAGATATGATTAGATGCATGTCTAGACTAGTTGTAGAATAGTTCTACATAATTGTCTAGATTAGAATTTATTTTGATTAGATCAATTTAAATCTAATTTTTTAGATTATTATGAGATAATTTAGATCTGAAAATATGCATGATTTGATACATGAGATGTATGCAAAATATGCCTTGATTAGATCTAAATTTGTATATGAGATATATGATATAGATCTATAACTATTTTGT
This sequence comes from Cocos nucifera, assembly GCA_006176705.1. NCBI lineage: Eukaryota > Viridiplantae > Streptophyta > Magnoliopsida > Arecales > Arecaceae > Cocos > Cocos nucifera. The sequence continues at coordinate 81,957 of QRFJ01000494.1, forward strand.
AGATTTACATGTTCCTGATTAAGGCGTTCCTCTTGGCCGTCCGGTCATAAGAATGAAGAAGGGTTTAAAGGCCCTCTCTTCCATTCGATGGGGTGTTCTTATGATGTGTAGGGGTGCTGCGTGTTCGTCCTTAATCAGAAACCCAAAACTTACTTTCTGCAAAACCCTAGATCCTGAAACCCTAGGATTTATTGTGCATATTTTGTTTATGAACCCAACTTAATTAAGAATTAAGTTTATGGAATATTAATTAGGTCTAAAATTGAGAATTTCAGATCTAAGACATATTCATAATACTGGGTTCGGGCTTGGGTAGCTCAATTAGGTCTAAGCGGTTGATCAAACCGAATCAAGAGTTGGTTAGATGGGATCAACAATGCTTAAATTGACCAGCCTAATAGGATTAAGTCTGGGTCAAGATCGAGTCACGATCAAGCAAGACCTAATTAGGCTCAGAGGTTAGAGTCTGGATTGTAGGCTAACCCAATTGGTTCTGACTCAACAATTTGGTGTCTAAGGTAAGTTTGGCACATACGACCGACTGGTTTTTAATTGGAAGCTACTCGACCTGAATGCGTTCTTGTACGAGTTAATGGCATATTCCTTCCACCGGTCTCACTTACCTGGCCATATCTGTTGACACAGTTCTGATCTGAGGTGGTCAATAATCCGAGCTAACCCATGCCACTAGGTTAGTCATAATTGTTATGACTAAGCCAAGTCTAGTTTAATGAGACCTGAATCAATTCTTCCCTAAGAAAAGATTAAGTCTGAGGTCTTCCACCATTGTAGATGTGCGGGCCCTTCCCGGGGTTGATTGTTCTCGGCTGGATACAGTGGCTCAGTTGCACCGGAAAAGATGCAACCATGTCTATTAGGCATTGGATGCTATGGGCTGGAGGATGAGTTGGGCTCAATATTCTGGATACGGTGAGAGACTCAATTAGGAACCCAGTCTATGCAAATGGTGGGTCTGACTTAACTAAGGAGTGGATCAATATTCCGGATACGGTGAGATTCATGAATTAGAGACCAAGTTTGGGTGCACCATGATTAGAGAATCATTGAACAAGAGTTGTTCACTCATTGGCTAACCCATCACCAATAACTGTTAGGTGAGGTGATGAGTCAGTTGGTGAGACCGCACCACCCACTAGAAATCATTAATCGTGGAGATTTTTCGCATCTCTACAGAGGGAGTGTAGGGATCCGAGAAAATAGTGGGAGCTAATTTGTTTAAAAATAAAATTCCTAAATAAATTGGTCAAGTCAAAATTACAGTATCTAACTAGAATCTTTGACTCTCTACAGGAAAATGTCTGCGTCCAACCCATTGGCACGTATCCTGGACACACATAGACTGACCTGGACCCAATTATAAAGATTGGCTCAGGAACTACAAAATTATTTTGGGTTCGAGAAGTTAACCCATGTTTTGGACCAGGACCCTCCCACCTTACCAGCCCGTCCATCCACTGAACAGAGAGCGTCTCTGGAAAAATGGATTGACGAAGATAATAAGGCCAGATATTACATGTTGGGCTCGATGTCTGATGAGCTCCAGCGCCAACATGAAGATATCGGGACTGCTCGCCAAATGTTGGCTCACCTGCAGGAGATGTTTGGTGAACAGAGTCGCGCAGCCAAATATCAAGTCACGAAATGACTTTTTAAGGCTAAGATGCGTGATGGGCAGTCAGTCCAAGATCACTGTCTGACAATGATCAAGGACATGGAAGAGCTTGAGAAGCTCGGTGTGAAGTTAGACTTGGACCTGCAGAACGATATTATTCTGCAATCCTTGACTGATGCATATGGGCAATTCATCATGAATTACCACATGCATAAACTTCAAAATTCCTTGGCCGAATTAATGAATATGCTGGTTACCGCTGAGCTTTCTATGAAAGGTTCTAAAGGCTCAGTTCTTGCTATGGAACGGACTTCTTCCAAAAGAAAGTCTTATGGAAAGAAAAAGAAGTCTGTGAAAAAGCAAAAGGTGGAAGGATCAAAGAAGAAGAAGGCAGAGCCGAAGAAGAAAGGCCGATGGCAAAGGAAAGTGTTTCCATTGCAACAGCGACGGCCATTGGAAGCGGAACTGCCCTACTTACCTGGCCACCCTGAAGAACAAGAAGGAAGGTCCTTCTGGAGGTATGCTCGTTATTGAGTCTAACCTTACGGTTTCTTCTGCATCCAGTTGGGTGCTTGACTCTGGTTCTAGTGCTCATCTGTGCACTTCTATGCAGGGTCTTGAGGATAGCAGGAGGCTGAGGGATGGAGACATGATCCTACGCATCGGTAATGGAGCAAGAGTTGCTGCAGTAGCCGTGGGAACATACCCTCTTCGATTACCATCTGGTTTAGACTTAGTTTTGAAAGACTGTTATTATGTGCCTGCAGCTAGCAGGAATTTGATTTCTGTTTCATGCTTAGCACAAGAAGGTTATGTGATTACCTTCTTTAAGGACCATTGTAACATTCTTTATGAAAGAAATAAAATTGCAAATGGTTTCCTTATTAATGGTCTTTATCAGCTACATATTGATGTACCTGTTCTAACTATCGAGCAAAACGTGAATGCCAAACGACCTAGGGATAGTCCAAACGACAGATATCTATGGCACCTGAGATTAGGTCATATAGCAGAAGATAGGATCAACAAATTGGAGAAAAATGGGCTATTGAGTCCATTGACTTTTGAGTCATATCCAACTTGTGAATCTTGTCTTCAAGGCAAAATGACTAAACTCCCTTTTGTTGGACATGGGGAGAGGGCCACAGATCTCCTTGCCCTAGTACATACTGATGTGTGCGGCCCATTTGATGTGCCGGCTAGAGGCAATTTTGTCTACTTCATTACCTTTACCGATGATCTGTCTAGGTATGGGTATGTGTATCTTATGAGACACAAGTCTGAAGCTTTTGAAAAGTTCAAAGAATTCAGACATGAAGTAGAAAAACAAACTGGAAAACCCATTAAGGTTCTTCGATCAGATCGAGGAGGTGAATACCTTAGCCGGGAATTCCTAGACTATCTTAAGGAAAAATGGCATAGTCTCTCAATGGACTCCACCAGGAACACCTCAACTCAACGGGGTTTCAGAATGGAGAAATCGGACTCTATTGGATATGGTTCGATCCATGATGAGCTTCACAGACCTCCCTGATTTTCTTTGGGGACACTCATTGTTAACTTCAATTTATCTACTGAATAGGGTTCCCTCTAAAACCGTTCCTACCACACCGTATGAGATATGGCACGGTAAGAAACCAAGTCTGAGTCATCTCAGAATTTGGGGTTGTCCGGCTCATGTCAAAAGACAACAAGCGGACAAGTTAGAGTTTAGGTCCTTTAGAGCTCGATTCATAGGATATCCTAAAGAGTCATTAGGATACTATTTCTACATTCCAGAAGACCACAATGTGATTGTGAGTCGACATGCCATCTTTCTTGAAAAATAGTTTATTCAAGATAGCGGCATTGGAAAGCAGATTAAGCTTGATGAGAAAGTCTCACAAGTGGACAACGAGCTAAGGACCAAGTGGAACCAAATCAGGTTGAGCCAATAAGAACACTACCTCCTCCACCTCGTAGATCGGAAAGAGTTTTCCCATCCCCCTGAAAGATACTTAGGTATTATTTCAGAGGAAGTAGAGGAAATGTTCCTCATAGGTAATGGTGCTCATGGTGATGATCCCAAAACCTACAACGAGGCGATATCAGATATCGACTCCGAGAAATGGCTAGAGGCAATGAAGTCAGAAATTGACTCGATGCACTCAAACCAAGTCTGGACCTTGGTAGATCCACCAGAAGGTATAGTACCTATTGGGTGTAAATGGATCTTCAAGAGAAAGATTGGTGCAGATGGGAATGTGGAGACATTCAAGGCTAGACTAGTGGCAAAAGGTTATAGTCAACGCGAAGGCATTGACTATCAGGATACCTTTTTCCCCAGTGGCTATGCTAAAATCCATCCGCACATTGCTTGCCGTTGCAGCCTATTTCGATTATGAAATATGGCAAATGGACGTGAAAACGGCATTCCTTAAATGGATATCTTGAGGAAGATATCTATATGGAACAGCCGCTAGGTTTCACATCCAGTGATACTGATCACAAGGTTTGCAAGCTGCAAAGGTCCATATATGGACTTAAGCAAGCATCTCGGAGCTGGAACACTCGTTTCAATGATGTGATCAAAAAGTTTGGTTTCATCAAAAATGAAGAGGAACCATGTGTTTTCAAAAAGGGTCAGTGGGAGCGCTGTTGTCTTCCTCGTATTGTACGTGGATGACATCCTCCTTATTGGGAATGATATTCCCATGTTGACATCAGTCAAGATGTGGTTGTCCAAGGAATTCTCCATGAAAGACCTAGGTGAAGCATCCTTTATTCTAGGAATTAAGGTCTATAGGGATAGACCGAATAGGATGCTAGGACTTTCACAGAAGATGTACATAGAGGAAGTACTAAAGAGGTTTAGTATGGAAAACTCTAAGAGGGGATTAATACCCTTCAGACATGGTATTCATCTTTCCAAGAAGATGTGCCCTAGCACACCTGAGGAAATAGAACGCATGAGCAAGATCCCTTATGCTTCTGCAATAGGGAGCCTCATGTATGCCATGCTATGTACACGACCTGATATAGCCCATGCTGTGAGTGTCACAAGCAGATATCAGTCAAATCCAGGTGAAGAACACTGGACTTCTGTGAAATGTATCCTTAAGTACTTGAGAAGAACTAAGGATATGATGTTGGTCTTTGGTAATGGAGAACTCCAAGTCCAGGGATACACAGACTCGGACTTCATGTCCGATATAGATGATCGAAAGTCGACATCTGGCAGACTATTTATGCTGGAAGAGTTCCAAGCAAACGATGATACCATCTCATCCGCAGATAATGTGGCAGACCCACTTACAAAGCCGTTGGGCCAGCAGAAGATCGAAGCCCACCTTGAGAAGATGGGACTTAGACTTGTAGCCAATTGGCTTTAGGACAAGTGGGAGATTGTTAGATATATGTGCCCTAGAAGCCAGAATTGGCTGACACTTGTAATACACTTCTAGGGGCAAAATTATAATTTTGACTATAATTAATGAAATGGGTTATTTTCTATCACACATGTGTATTTAGTGTCTGTGATACATCCTTTGAGTTAATGGTAATGATAATTCATATTTTCAAGAGTTGAAAATTTAAGACATGAATAATCATTATTAACTCATAAAATGCTCCCGACCATAGGATCATCATGAGGATGGTGATTGATCCGGAAGGTTGGTGTACAATCGCTTCTCTTTAGTAGATGAGTCTTGAGTCTACGGTGTGGAGACACCGGAGCGAGAGTACAGGTACTCGTTAGAGAACGAGGGCACTGAGCGTGACCACCTCGAGTAGTCATTAGGAAGTCTACCTTCTCGTCAATGACTGACTCGATGCTGCAGTAGTGTGTCTGGTTCTTTGACCTGAGATGCATCGGCAGTTCACCTTGAGGGTGTTATAGTTTGACTACACCATTACTCGGTCTCCTAGCCATATGGAACCCTGAGGTGTATGTTGGCTATAGCATGTTCATTGTAGGAACTGGATTGCATCAAGATGGAATCTATCTACCTCGGTGGTAGAGGAGTAGCCCTATGA
>QRFJ01000494.1:88606-138540 GCA_006176705.1 Cocos nucifera
TGATGCGTGCTAATTTATAGCTATGGCAAGTGCACCAGTCGATCAAGTAATAAAGTGAATGAGTAGAGTATCGTCCCTAGAGGATTGGAAAATAAGTACTGAAAAGCTCTTTCCTATGCTTTATTTAGAAGATCGATTTATGAGAATAAGAAATTAAAAAAAAATAAAAAAAAATAATTAAAAGTTTTTAATTAAATAGAGAGAGTGTAAATTATTAGGGTTTTAAATTCAAGAGCAATGGATTACTAAGGCAATCGGTTCACCAACTCAGTCAATACAATATTCAGGTTTTTAGATTAATTTTATTTCATGTGACGGTGGAGTCTCCTAATTTATTCACTATCCTTTGGTCCAGGCATAGCAAAACTATTAATATTTATTAATTATCCTTTGGTCCAGGTGTAATTTAAATAAATATTAATGCATTAGGTTTTGTGAAACCCTCTAATTAAAATACGCTGCGTCCAAAGCGCACTAAAATTCCCGCATGCATATGAATTCTAATTTGATTCATAATACAAGGTATATAATCAAGAAGCATTAACATAGATGTACTTGGTCCGTAACATCTATGTTCATCAGATCAATTAGAAGATGGCCAGTAATCTAAAAGCATTAAGATCAGATTTATATACTCCTCATGAATAAAATTTAAAAATAAATCATACTGAATATTGCATCAAAAGAGTGGCTACACCTTAGCCTTAGTAAAATAAAATTTAGTTCATGATAACAAAGTTCAAAAATAGCAAATAAAATAAAAAGCATAGAGAAATTAGACTGTTTGATTGCTGAAATTGATTGTCTGCTGCTCTTGATGTGGAGAACTTGGCGAAGAAGAAGAGGCTCCTTGATCGATGTCTTGATCGTCGAAGAAAAATAAAAAAAAACCCTTTTGATTTTCTCACAAATCACTTTTTTTATCTCTCTCCTCTCTCTTTCTCTCTCTCTTTCTCCCTCTCTCTTTCTCCCCGTCTCTCTCTTTGTCTCTCTCTTTTTCTTTTTCTTTTTTTTTTTTCTTTCACGGCAACAGGCTTTTTTTATAGATAAAGAAGTTTTGATTTTCCCCCCAAAATTCCATCAAAAATTAGGTTTAAGACTCCAAAATCAACTCAAATTAAGATCTGGATAATTCTGCCGTTAGATGTTGATCAAACGGTCCAAAAATCACTCAAAAACCCCTTAAAATAACCCAGATCAAGTCGGATTTAATATCAGCCGTTGGATCACCGTTGGATCGAATCTGGACCGTCCGATCGCGTTGAAATAAGCCTTCAGATCTTTAGTTTTAATGTCGGGATGAATCTCAGCCGTTGGATCTCGATCGGGAGCTGCGGATGCCATCCATCAGCGCCTTCTTCTCGTCCGTCCGATCAAGCTTCAGTGAAAACCGCCCGTTGGATCAGGCCAAGAATTCCCAAATTGCCCTCCGTGGACCGTGCGCGAGCCCGGTGTTGCGTGGACCGCCGCATTCTTCAGCCAATCAGAGCGCGCTTTATTGCTATGAAATTCCAAAATTACCCTTCAGATGGTCCACCGTGCACCGCGAAAAATGCTGACGTCATCCTGACGTCAGCGTTGCGTCGGCATTTTTTTTTTTTTTTTTTTTTTGAAATTCAATTCTGGGCTCGTTTGAAGTCCGTTTTGCCTGAAATTTTTTTCATCTGAACCAGAAAAATAAGATCTTCACATTGGTGGCCTTCTTTCCTACATAAGATTAATAAAAAGTATCAATTTCTAATAAAATAGATTAATTTATTTTATAATTTAATACTTTTATTAGTATATTTTTACCACTTATCACACCCCCCAACTTAGTCATTGCTAGTCCCTTAGCAATGTTTTATTTAATACCATATTTCAATAAGATTATCCATCACAAAGATAAAATCTAGGATTAAAGGTCAAAAAGTTTAGAAAATACTGCTAACTAAGCATTGAGCTTCAGAAGCAAATTTTTCAGTCAATACAATTAAAAACTTTCTTAGAGTACATCAAAGATCTATAGCACTTGTGTTCGTGATGACTAACTTTAGCATTTCAGTATTAAATTAAAAGAACAAAAGTATCCTCTCTTATCACCTATTTTGGTCAATTTTCTATACATTCTCAATTTTATACTCATGAATTAAGGTAGCTTTCACACTGCCTTTTCTTTTTTTTCTTTTTTTTTTTTTTTTTTACTGTGCTGAGCATCCTGGCCTTTCCTTCACCATTTTACGTGAATTTTCACACTTGACCTAGGTGCAGAGACCCAGTTACTAGGCTTTGGGCAATCCACATATACTCTATCTTTTGCACTTTATTTATAGGCAGGTAGCTCTTTCCTTAAATTCAAGTTTTTTTGATTAGAATGTATATTAATTATCAATTTTTCAGTGATAATTGAATCCTCAGTTGGACCTTATAATCAATACCTACTTTGCCTTGTTAGTGTGCATGTGCAATAAAAAGTGCTAATAATCTTTTAATGACCTAAGTAGGCTGCTAAAAGTTGACCAACTAATCTACTTCTTTAACTCATTACATTCATTAGCAAATAATTCTATCTTTTATCACTTATCCAGTTTATCTTGCTCAAGATTTTCTTCTTGACACATTTTTTTTTTTTTATATATAATTATTCTACATTGTCTTAAAGGAGAAAGAAAAATAAAGGATGTAATAAAGGATAGGAAGGAATACACCTGATTTTATTCAGTCTGGTTCTTTGGAGCTTTGAAATTTTGCTTGAGTTCTCATTGATTTTTCTGCAAAATTGAAAATACACACCAGAGCAGTAAAAGAGCAACAACAAATTACTGAAAAATAAAAGAAAAGAAAAATGATCAAAACTAAAAAGAAAAGAAACAACCTATCTAGTAGTTCTGATTTATAGTCTTCAGCTTGACTTTCTTTAAGTTCTAAAGTGGATCAATCCGGTGCCACTTCAATTGGAATACTTTCATGTTTGATCGAGTCCTTCTTTCAATTTGACATTGCTCGCTTTTATAGTCTCAAACCTATTTTCTACAGAATTCTCATATAATGGATTGTCAATAATATCAATTAAGAAAATAAGTTTGATTATCATCAGGATGTTTAGTATCTTTAAAAACATTAAAAGTAACTTGTTCATCTTGGACTCTAAGAATTAATTTTCCTTGTTGAACATCTATTAAAGCTCCTCCAGTAGCTAAAAAGGGTCTCCCTAAAATAAGGGGTACATCATAATCTTCTTCCATATCAAGAACAATAAAATCAACAGGAAAAATAAACTTGTTTACCTTTACCAAGACATCCTCCACTATACCTCTTGGATATTTAATGGATCTGTCGGCTAATTGAAGAGTAATAGTGGTAGGCTTTGGTTCTCCTAGACCCAGCTTTCCTGAAAATAGAAAAAGGCATGAGATTAATGCTTGCTCCTAAATCACATAAAACTTTATCAAAACTACAATCACCAATAATGCAGGGGATAGTAAAACTCCCTGGATCTTTTAGCTTCTGTGGTAATTTATTTTGAAGTATTGCTGAGCATTCTTCATTCAAATTTATTCTCTCATGCTCCTTCAGCTTTTTCTTATTTGTTAAGATTTCTTTGAGAAACTTGGCATACCTGGGCATTTGAGTAATAGCATCTACAAAAGGAATATTAATATGTAAATTCTTTAAAATTTTGAAAAAGTTAGAAAATTCCTTATCTGGATGCTGTATTTGTCTCTCTGGGAATGGTAGTGGCGGCACGTAGGGCTTCACATTTGGATCAGCAAACCGTATACCTGGAGACCATCCATCTGCTGGTTGTTTTGGTGACTGACGAAGTTTGAGTTGATGGTTCCTTATTTGTAGTTGGCTCTTCAGTCTCTTTCTTCTGATGTGGCTCCTCCAGCTTTGTACCACTTCTTAGGGTGATAGCATTGACTTGCTCCCTTGGATTTGTCTCCGTATTGCTTGGCAAGGATCCTTGAGGTCTCTCGGAGATTATCTTAGCCATTTGACCTATTTGCATCTCCAAGTTTCGAATTGCTGCTGTTTGGTCCTTGCCTAAGTTTGGCTTCCAAATTTTTTATAGTTGCTTCTTGGTTTTGCATAAATTTGACCATCAGCTCTTCCATGTTGGACTTCTTTTCAGGTACTTGGAATCCCGGGGGTGGCTGTTGTGCTGCATTTTGATTGCTCCATGAGAAATTTGGGTGCTGCCTCCACCCTTGATTGTATGTGTTGGAGTAGGGATTGTTTTGTTGCGGCCTGAAAAAATTACCAATATAATTAGCTGTATCAGTTGTTTTAGCAAAAGGATTACCTGTCTGGCAATTGCTCGTATCGTGTCCTCCTCCACACAGGTCACAAGTAATGCTCTGAACATGCATAGCTGTTCCCTTTAAGTTGTTGACTTCGGCTCTAAGGGCTGCAATTTCAGCTAGTAAAGTTGGCACGCAATCTACTCCCTGCACAGCTGCTAGTCTTTTTGGCATCATGCGCTCTGTCTGCCATTGATAGCTATTTGATGCCATCTCATCGATCAGATCGAAGGCTTCTTCCTCCATTTTTTGATTAATGGTTCCTCCTGCTGCTGCATCAATCATAGAATCGATTAGTAGGAGATAAACCATTATAGAAAGTTTGTACCTGAAGCCATACGGGTAGTTGATGATGTGGACATCTCCTCAGCAGTTCCTTGAAATGCTCCCAAGCCTCATATAGTGTCTCCATGTCCATCTGCATAAAAGAAGTGATATCGTTGCGCATCTTAGCAGTCTTGGAAGGTGGAAAGTACTTGGCTAAGAATTTTTGGGCTAGGACATCCCAAGTTGTGATAGAACCTACCGGAAGAGAATGAAGCCAATTTTTAGCTTTATCCCGTAAAGAGAAAGGAAATAACCTTAATCTAATAGCATCATCCGACACCCCATTAATTTTAAAAGTATCACAAAGTTCAAGAAAATTAGAAATATGGGCATTCGGATCATCATGCACGTGTCCACTGAATTGGACAGTTGATTGAATCATCTGGATCATCGTCGATTTTATTTCGAAGTTGTTTGCTCGTACAGGCGGTCTCCTGATGCTCGAAGCTGCATCGGCTATAGATGGTGTGATGTAATCATTTAATGGATGATGTACTGGTCGAATAGCTTCATGCTGTCCTTCAGTCGCCATATCCAATCCTAGATTGATGTCGTTAGGATCTTCAGCTGCCATGTTTCTCTCTTGTTGTAGTCTTCTAATAGTTCTTTCAATTTCTGGATCTAAGAGGTAGTAAGTTACTATGTCCAGTACGTGTCATGCACTAAATTTTTTTTTTTTAATAATAAAAATTAAAAATAAATTTCTAAAGTAAAGCTAGGATCAAAATTTTAATATTATTTTAGACACAATCCCCGGCAACGGCGCCAAAAACTTGATGCGTGCTAATTTATAGCTATGGCAAGTGCACCAGTCGATCAAGTAATAAAGTGAATGAGTAGAGTATCGTCCCTAGAGGATTGGAAAAATAAGTACTGAAAAGCTCTTTCCTATGCTTTATTTAGAAGATCGATTTATGAGAATAAGAAATTAAAAAAAATAAAAAAAATAATTAAAAGTTTTTAATTAAATAGAGAGAGTGTAAATTATTAGGGTTTTAAATTCAAGAGCAATGGATTACTAAGGCAATCGGTTCACCAACTCAGTCAATACAATATTCAGATTTTTAGATTAATTTTATTTCATGTGACGGTGGAGTCTCCTAATTTATTCACTATCCTTTGGTCCAGGCATAGCAAAACTATTAATATTTATTAATTACCCTTTGGTCCAGGTGTAATTTAAATAAATATTAATGCATTAGGTTTTGTGAAACCCTCTAATTAAAATACGCTGCGTCCAAAGCGCACTAAAATTTCCGCATGCATATGAATTCTAATTTGATTCATAATACAAGGTATATAATCAAGAAGCATTAACATAGATGTACTTGGTCCGTAACATCTATGTTCATCAGATCAATTAGAAGATGGCCAGTAATCTAAAAGCATTAAGATCAGATTTATATACTCCTCATGAATAAAATTTAAAAATAAATCATACTGAATATTGCATCAAAAGAGTGGCTACACCTTAGCCTTAGTAAAATAAAATTTAGTTCATGATAACAAATTCAAAAATAGCAAATAAAATAAAAAGCATGGAGAAATTAGACTGTTTGATTGCTGAAATTGATTGTCTGCTGCTCTTGATGTGGAGAACTTGGCGAAGAAGAAGAGGCTCCTTGATGTCTTGATCGTTGAAGAAAAATAAAAAAAACCCTTTTAATTTTCTCACAAATCACTTTTTTTTATCTCTCTCCTCTCTCTTTCTCTCTCTCTTTCTCCCTCTCTCTTTCTCCCCGTCTCTCTCTTTGTCTCTCTCTTTTTCTTTTTCTTTTTTTTTTATTTCACGGCAACAGGCTTTTTTTATAGGTAAAGAGTTTTGATTTCCCCTCAAATTCCATCAAAAATTAGGTTTAGGACTCCTAAATCAACTCAAATTAAGATCTGGGTAATTCTGCCCGTTAGATCTTGATCAAACGGTCCAAAAACCACTCAAAAACCCCTTAAAATAACCCAGATCAAGTCGGATTTAATCTCAGCCGTTGGATCGACCGTTGGATCGAATCTGGACCGTCCGATCGCGTTGAAATAAGCCTTCAGACCTTTAGTTTTATGTCGGGATGAATCTCGACCGTTGGATCTCGATCGGGAGCTGCGGATGCCGTCCATCAGCGCCTTCTTCTCGTCCGTCCGATCAAGCTTCAGTGAAAACCGCCCGTTGGATCAGGCCAGAATTCCCAAATTGCCCTCCGTGGACCGTGCGCGAGCCCGGTGTTGCGTGGACCGCCGGATTCTTCAGCCAATCAACGCGCGCTTTATTCTATGAAATTCCCGAATTACCCTTCAGATGGTCCACCGTGCGCCGCGAAAAATGCTGACGTCATCCTGACGTCAGCGTTGCGTCGGCATTTTTTTTTTTTTTTTGAAATTCGATTCTGGGCTCGTTTGAAGTCCGTTTTGCCTGAAATTTTTTTCATCTGAACCAAAAAAATAAGATCTTCATATTGGTGGCCTTCTTTCCTATATAAAATTAATAAAAGTATCAATTTTTAATAAAATAAATTAATTTATTTTATAATTTAATACTTTTATTAGTATATTTTTACCACTTATCAAATACCACCTCATCCGCGATTATCTCGAGAAGGGTTATGTGGAGGTCAAGAGAGTCAACTCCACAGATAATGTGGCAGACCCACTTACAAAGCTGTTGGGCAAGCAGAAGATCGAAGCCCACCTTGAGAAGATGGGACTTAGACTTGTAGCCAATTGGCTTTAGGACAAGTGGGAGATTGTTAGATATATATGCTCTAGAAGCTAGAATTGGCTGACACTTATAGTACACTTCTAAGAAAAAAATTATAATTTTACTATAATCAATAAAATGGGTTATTTTCTATCGCATATATGTTTTTAGTGTCTGTGATACATCCTTTGAGTTAATGGTAATGATAATTCATATTTTCAAGAGTTGAAAATTTAAGACATGAATAATCATTATTAACTCATAAAATGCTTCCGACCATAGGATCATCACGAGGATGGTGATTGATCCGAAGGTTGGTGTACAATCGCTTCTCTTTAGTAGATGAGTCTTGAGTCTACGGTGTGGAGACATCAGAGCGAGAGTACAGGTACTCGTTAGAGAATGAGGGCACTGAGCGTGACCACCTCGAGTAGTCATTAGGGAAGTCTACCTTCTCGTCAATGACTGACTCGATGCTGCAGTAGTGTGTCTGGTTCTTTGACCTGAGGTGCATCGGCAGTTCACCTTGAGGGTGTTATAGTTTGACTACACCATTACTCGGATCTCCTAGCCATATGGAACCCTGAGGTGTATGTTGGCTATAGCATGTTCATTGTAGGAACTGGATGGCATCAAGATGGAATCTATCTACCTCGGTGGTAGAGGAGCAGCCCTATGATGATCATGAGAATCAAGTCCAGAAGTCCATGGCCATGGCAGAGTGAAATAATAGAAAGAGTTTCTATTTAGATTTTCACATCGGACTTGAATCGAATGATTACATCATATGACAGAAGACTAGGGTTTGACGAGTTCACCTTAACCCTAATCTGATCGGGGCTCAAGATAGAAGAACTTAATCACACAGGTAGCTGCACCAAGAGGTTCGCATTCAGCTCTGATGGGTTGCCACCATATACTGCTAGGTGTCACTGGTGGATTTTGGGAGCAATTAGAATGATTTAGATGATCGATCATTCTAGCTGTTCGAATCAGAAGAGTTCTGATCCATCGAAAGGAGTTTCGATGATGTCGATGATAGAGATCATGACATATCCCATTACCATACAGAACTGAACCTAACTGGGTCACACAAACAAGGGTTTGAATCTGGTGATCATCAATTGAACTGATCCTAGTTCAATTGATCTGAATGAGATTCAATTAGGTTCAAGGAAAATCGTGCTAGCACTCGATTGAACCTAACGTTCTTCTTTTACTATCATAAATAAGTTGTCCTGACTGAGCCAAAGGAGTTTGTGCTCAATCAGAGGCCTTCATATGGTCTGACTGGAGGTTGTCCAAGTCAGAAAAGGTTGTCTTATTTTGTAAGACATTACCTACCATTTTTGGTCACCTGCCATTTCTTGTTCTTTGACTTTGGTCAAAAGTCTACCTTTGACTGGTCAAATGTTGACCATTGATACTTTGACTTTTGATCCACATGTCATGCACCTATTGGAGAGCTGGTGGGGGCCTGTCCCCCTATCAGAACCTGGCAAGGAAGAGGGCGCACGCCACCCTTGGCGTGTGCCCAAGCTGGAGGCGCCCAGGAGTCCCTGTTGGACAGGGACTCCATCTCCTTTTTGGATTCCAATTAGAGTTCTCCTAAGAACCAACTTTGACTGGTCTTAGGCGCCCTCTAAGGAGGAATCCAGGGGACTCTATTTCCACCAATCAGATTTAGATCTGATTTCACAAAGAGTTGTGATTGGTTGGGAAGAAGAGGAGTTGGATCATAGTTAGTCTATAAATAAGACCCTACGCCCAACTCAAAGAGGAATCTGAATTAATTGAGATCTCCATGCCCCAAGGCCTTTTCTCCTCTCCTCCTCCATGCCAAAGCATCTTCTCCCTCTCCTCTCCACGTCCAAAAGAGTTTTGGACCTTGGTTGGTGCAATCTAGACAAGAGAAAGGCGAGTGAAAGCTAGAAGGCTGCGCTGCTGCAAAGGACGACTGCTGATCTTCAAAAGGAGTTTTGAAGATCCTCCAAATCAGATCCAGATCTAATTTTTGGAGATATGATAGAGAAGAAAAGAATCTCCAGATCCAGTCTGAGTAGATATCAGTATAGGCCAGGCACTTACATGGCTTGATCCAGAACCTTCCGCTGCTTATAGGATCATCAATGGGTAATAGAATTACCCACTTCAAGATAAATTAAATCTAATTTAATTTATCTAATTTTATTTTAATTTCTAGAATAATAATAATTAGATTTGAAATATCTTAAATTCAATCTAGACCAAAGAGAAAAAATTTTAAAATATATCTCTTGATCTGATCAGATCTGAACGAATCTGATCCGAAAAATTAGGATTTTACTTCAACCTTAGCATCCATCTCTGCAATAAAGGAGGCACGATCAAAATAATATATATATTTATAAGAAGGAAACTTGTGAAATGCAAAGATATACTAGCATGATTGAGAGGGCTAAGGCTGAAGTTGATCAGAAGTTACTTACAGAGGAGTTCGGATAATGGTGGAATTTTGTAATTCTTCAGTTTATTGTAGGAGTCAAGATCTTGCCTATCTAACTTGGGAGCTCGGCGAACCAACTCTCTAAGAAGACCCCAAAGGAGGAGCCCTAACTCTAGGGTTGGGTAGGACATGAAGAAGAACTTCTTCTTCCAATTGTGAATGGAAGAAGAAGCTCCTTTCAATAATCCTTTCTTGCCGAACTGAGGCAAGAAGTACCACCAGTCCTTCGTTGAAGGATGATGCTTAAAAGTATAGTAGCTCCAAAAGAGAAAAATGGTTGGATGAACTTTAGCGAAGAGACAAAGGAAGATAAAGCCAATAATGAACCTAAAGAAGTTCAGCACTATGGAGACAAAGAAAATGTCTAAAAAGCGAAAGAGGACAATTATGAAAGAGGGAAGAGGAAGTCTAAGTCCGGCATGGAAAGCTTCTAAATAAAGATAAAAATAGCCCAGAGGAGGGGAACAAGCTCGGTTATTTGGTCCAGGGAGTTCTAATTCATACTCGGGTGGGATTCCATACTGGATTCTAATTGAGGAAAGGTCATCAAGGGATAAGGAACATGGAATGGTTCTGGGTATGAAGTTCGGCTAGAGTACATCCCTAAGTTTGGTCTTTTCTTTAGAATTAGTGTTTTGAAAAGAGGGACCGGATGGACTCCCAGAACCGGATGACCATGAAGTTTTGGAAGACATTTAAATCATAGAAAACTTAAAAATCTCCAGGAAAGCAGTGAGAAAAAGGTTATAAAATCTTATGGGAACAACAACGAAACTTGTATAGAAGATTAAAAAGCTGAAAAATAAAAGAAAAGAAGAGAGAGTGACTGAGAACTAACCTAGATTGGTAAGAAAATGATCAAAAAGATGAGATACAATCGAGAGGGACTCCAATAGCCGAAAAGATTGTAAATGAGAGGAAATAAGGCGAGATGGTTGAAAGAGTAGAAATCAGTTGATGATGGCCGAAAAATTGATGGAAAGGATGGAACACTTGAAGATGGAGAAGAATGAACGAAGAAAGAAGGAAGACTCGGATGGAGGTGAAGAGCTAGAAAGGAGAAGGACTTAAAAGGGCATATGAGATCAGAGTAAGTTATGATTACAGCCCTCCTTAACTGATCTCAGCCTACCATGTGCCCCACTCACCCAGAATGCCTGTCAAGGCAATAATTGCATCGTAATATAGAGCTTCGTGCTGGGTGAGTTTTCAAAGAATTTCATCTCTTCAGGTCATCCAACATTAAAAACACCGATGCCAATTCAAAAAGGGCCAAATTGATTCATTTTTTGAGAGTGGGAATAAGACCGACATTGAAAGACTTTGGCATCAGTAGTTTTCATACTTTTTTTATCCGAAATTCAAACTTAGGAGCAGGGGGATAAGTGTTGGGGGTAAAATAACCTCCGTCAAAGTCCTGAGCTACCATTCTATGGGAATTTGCCAATCTTCTCAAGCATAGAATGAGTAACAGGGCTAAAGTCTAGTTTTCTCGATCTTGGTTGGTGATGAATTTCGAAGATGGATGAAGTTCCATATTGTAAATGATGGACTCCTTTAGCAGCGCTCCTTTTGGATGGACTTTTTCAGCATCGCTCATTTCGTATGAACTCCTTCAACCATGCTCTTTTCGAATAAACTCCTTCAGCAGTGCTCCTTTTGGATGAACTCTTTTAGCAGTGCTCCTTCCAGACAAACTCTTTCAGCCATGCTCCTTATGGATGGACTCCTTCAATCATGCTACCTCCAGTCAGACTCGATCAAAAAGGGCCCACTTATAGATGACCTTAAATATGGCCGAATTTCTCAAAGCCATAGGAGACCACTTCGATGGACTTCAACCAGATGCTAGTTCACTATATATTGATTGACCCTCAAGCTTGGTCGGCCAATCCCAAACCCAACTCGCCAACACTTATAATCAATCGATAGGCGTAGAGATCCCTAATCTCTATCCAAACTTTCTCAAATAGATCCAAACTACTTTCAAGTCATGATAAATGACAGTCCACTCTTCATAACAAACTCCGCATGGCCTCAGCGGTCTACTACCAGAAAGTTATGACTGTCGCCATCAATTTGTTACATGCTTCATCTATAAAAAAAACCCTTGAGATATATTTTTCTCTAAGCTCTCTTCTCTCCCTATTACTTTGCTTCTTTATTTCTTGAACACTCCATTCCAGTTGGCCAGAGAACTGACTTGAGCATCGGAGGATCCTGTCGGAGCCATCTACCTTCGATTTAGACTTTGTTTTGCATGTTCCATCAGTGGCCTCACCTTACCAACTTCAGCTACCTCTGGCATCCTCATAAATTTCTACACCAATAATGAACATAATATTTGTTGGGCTGTTGGCCCAGGATGGTTATTGTTTATTAATAAAAAAAATTATTATGATATCATCATAAATGATGTTACAATAATACAAGAATAATTAAGAAATGATATTTATACTTTATCATAGCCTATTAGTATAATGTACATGTCAAATAAATGTCAAAAATTAGATAATGCCACCGATGCCTAATAAGTGGTATAAATATACTAATAAAAATATTAAATTATAAAATAAATTATTTTATTTTTAAAAATTGATATTTTTTATTAATTTTATGCATGAAAGAAGGCCACTAATATGAAGAGCTTAATTTTTTGGTTCAAAGAAAATAAATTTGAAGCAAAACAGACTTCAAATGAGCTCGAAATCGATTTTTAAAGAAAAAAATTTAAAGCTGGCCAGTCTAGACCAAACTGGTTTGAAAAATTGGCCCAGTCAGCTCGGCCCGACCGCATACAAAATTGGCCCGACTGATGCCCCGCTGACGTCAGAAAACATCATGAGCCACCATGAGTCGGAATAGTAATGCATCCAGGGACATTTCGAGGATGTCACATGATGTTATAGCTTCTGATTGGGTGGCAATTAGCAAACATCCGGTCCATGCATGGTCAACCCAGGCGAAGGCACGATCGGATGGTCGAGGGTGCTATCGATTTTGATCTAACGACTGGAATTTAGGCACTAACGGATAGGTGAGGTTCAAGCCAGTGAAGATCCAACGGTGGAGCTGGTTCCTGCTTTGATTAAGCATCCGAAGGCTTCTTCTATGCAATCTGATAGCCTAGGTTCATCCAAATGCATGATCCGATGGCTGTTGTTTAATACGATCGAATTGGGGCAATTTAGATGGATTTTCAAGTGGTTTTTCATCCATTTGATCACCATCAAACGACCAAAAATGATTAGGACTCTATTTTAGTTGTTCTAGGACTTTTAGTGCTGATTTCACCATGATTTCTCATCAAAGAATACCTTTTAGCCTATTAAAACACCTACAAAAAAAAACAAAGGAGAAAGATAGGGAAATAGAGAGTAGAGGAGAGGTGATCAAAGAGAGAGTAAGGGTTTTGAATCAAGAGAGGGAGAGTTGATCAAAAAGAGAGCCATGGGTTTGAAAAATAATTTGATCGGGGAAGAGCCTTCCTTCTTCCTTCTTCTTTCCTTCTTCCTTTGTGGCTCGTCTTCCACCTCCTGCACAAGCAGCAGCACTTCTTCTTCATCAAATTCTCTATGCCAAGAGCAACGACAGCAAAATTCAGTAGCAAGCAAATTTTTGTTTAGAATTTCTCATGTCTTTTAATTTATTTATTGTTTTTGTTCCTTTTATCATGAGCTAAATTTCTTTTACTAAGGGTAAGATGTAGCCACTCTTTTGATGCAACATTCAGTATAATTGAATTTTAGTATTATTTTATTCTTGTGGAGTGTATAAATTTATGCTTAATGCTTTTAGATTATTGACCATCTTCTAATTATTTTGATGAACATAAATGATACAGACCAAGTACACCTATGTTATTACTTCTTAGTTTATATACCTTGTATTTTGAATCAAATTAAAATTCATATGCATACGAGAATTTTAGTCTGCTTTGGACGTAGTGTATTTTAATTAGAGAATTTTATAAAAATTAAAGCATCAGTATTTATTTAAATTACATCTGGACTAAAGAATAGTTAATAAATATTGATAGTTTTGATATGTCCAGACTAAAGGATAGTGAATATCCTAGGAGACTCCACCATCACATGAAATAAAATTAACCTAATTTGCATGATTACTTAATATTATATTGTTTGAGTTGATGAACCCATTGTCTTAGTATCTTTCTGCTCTTGAATTCAATTCTAATAATTATACTCTCTTTATCTTCTTATAATTTATTAATTCTTTCTTTATTTCTTCATATTTTTTTACTTCTTATAAATCAATTCTCTAAATAAAATCTAGGAAAGTATTCTTTAGTATTTATTTTTCAATCCTCTAAGGATGATACTCTACTCACATAATTTATTACTTTATCAACTAATGCACTTGCTATAGCAATAGATTTGCATGCATCAACTTTTTGGCGCTGTTGTCGGGGATTATGTCTAAAACAATATTAAAATTTTGATTCTTGCTTTACTTTAGAATTTTATTTTTAATTTTTATTCTTATTTTATTTTTAGGTGCATGCTCAGTGTATGACACATATTATACATAGTGACTTACTACCTTTTGATCCAAAAATAGAAAAAAAAATTAGAAGAATAAATCAAGAAAAAAATATGACAGTCGAAGATCCTAATGATATCTATTGACGTGAAAATCTATCTTAAGGGCGGGTTGGCTGGAGTTGCATGATGGCGGCAAGTCGGCGGTAATGGGATGGAGGCAGCCATAGCTGCAAGGTAATTTTTCGACCATAGTTGACTCTGATGGGGATCCTTCGACGCTGAAGTCAATTCTCCATCCAACAGTAGAAAGAAGATGAGCATTTGGAGGGAAGAAGTTACATACCTTCAGATCCCTCTTTTCCTTATTTTATAGAAGGGTCTGGAGTTTGTTAGAAATGATCGCAGGTTGTTAGTTGTGAGAGAGTAATAAATTATTAGAGATATTTTATTTGTCCACTAGAATATTCTCAGAAATCATGTCAGATATTGTCCCCTTATGGCATGTGGGGAGAGTGAGTTGACAACTTGGAGCCAAGAGTAGAGACTCCAGCCTCTTGTTGAACTCAAGTTTGGCCTAACTTAGGACCTCATCCTCGATCCTTTGAAGATCTTCAATCAGCCTTCATTGTGACTAGCTTCCATCTCTTGATGAATGCAAATTTGGCCCGACTCAGGATCTCGTCCTTAATCCTTTGAAGATCTTCAATCAACCTTCATTGTGACTGGCTTCTATCCCTTGATGAACTCAAGTTTGGCCCAACTTAGGATTTCATCATCAACTCTTTGAAGATCTTCAATCAGTCTTCATTGTGACTAGCTTCTATTTCTTGACAAACTCAAGTTTGGCCTGACTCAGAACGTCATCCTCAACCTTTTGAAGACCTTCAATCAGCCTTCATTATGACTAGCTTCCATCACTTGATGAACTCAAGATCGACCCGACTCAGGACCTTGGCCATAGCCTTTCAAAGACCTTCAATCAGCCCATATTGTCATGTCTTCAACTAGCATAAATATCCTCCAACAATAGCCTCCTTACTTTCGAGTTCAGGCCTTGGTTCAAAGGAAGGGAGTATAGTAAGTCGGACTTGCCAAAGACATGATCTTTTTTGTCATTTAAAATTAGAATCTTCTAGCTTCTTATTGAAATTATTTGAGGGTCATCAATTTTATCCTCAGTTTTTTGAGCTTAGATTTCTGCTGGCCTCTATCTTCTATTGAATTTCTACACATGTTTACATTCTGAGCTCGGATTGCTGCAGACCTCTACTTTCTAAGCTCGAATTTCTGTAAATATTGATATTTTGAGTTTGGATTTTTGCAGATCTTTATCTTCTAAAGTTAGATTTCTACAAATATTGATATTTGGAGCTTGAATTTTTGTAGATCTTTGCTTCATGTTTAAAAATCAAAGATTTTCACCCTCGCTAGGATAAGGTTATTCTCCTATCTTAAATAATCAGAGGACTTTTCTCTGTGGTAGGATAAGATCCTTCTCTTATTTTTGACACGGTCGTAGGAGAATACCTGGGCCATTGAAAAGATCTCTCCCCACCTCCCATTTTAAGTTAAGGAGGTCTTTATTTTGCTCATGTTAGGATGAGGTTCTTCTCCTGTTCCTAACAGGACTGTAGAAACATATAAAGATTGTTGAAAGAGCCTCTCCCCTTCTCCTGTCCTAAGTTAACGAGGTTTTCATTTTACTCATGTTAGGATGAGGTTCTCTTTCCATTTCTAACAGGACTGTAGGGGCATATAAGGACCATTGAAAGGACCTCTCTCCTCCTCTCATCTTAAGTTAACGAGATCTTTTGTTTTGCTCATGTTAGGATGAGGTTCTCCTCTTATTTCTAATAGAACTATATCGGTATATAAAGGCCATTGAAAGGACCTCTCTCCTCCTTCCATCTTAAGTTAGCGAGGTCTTCATTTTGCTCATATTAGGATGAGATTCTCCTTCTATTCCTAATAGGATTGTAGGGGTACATAAGAACCATTGAAAGGGCCTCTCCCCTTCTCCCATCTTAAGTTAACGAGGTCTTCATTTTGCTCATGTTAGGATAAGGTTCTCCTCCTATTCCTAACAGGGCTATAGGGGCACATAAGGACCATTGAAAGGGCCTCTCCCCTCCTCCCTTCTTAAGTTAACGAGGTCTTCTTTGATTGATATTCTTGTTAAGTCTACTTCTTTGGCCTTGATTTTTTCTTGGCTTGAATTTGGGCTTGGTAGTTTGGTCTTGGTCATGATTTTGACTTTGACTCAGCTATGATTTTAACTTCAGCTTGATTGTGATTTTAACTTTAACTTGATTATGATTTTAATTTCAGCTTATCCTTGATTCGAACCTCAGCTTGGCCTTGAATCTGACCTCAACTTGGCTTAGGCTTTAACCTCGGATTGGCTCCCTCTCTTTTTTTTTTTATTGAGCTCGGCATACTGAGTTGGAATTTCTGTTGGCCTCCATCTTTTGAGCTTGAATCTTTGTAGACCTCAGACTTGTATGATCTTTACCTCAAATTTGTCTTGCTTTCTCTTTAGATAGATCTTGAATTTGACCTTGGATTGATCTTGAGCTTGACCTCGAATTGGTTTGAGATCTGACTTCAGCTTGGCTTAGGTTTTGACCTTGGTTTGGTTATTTGATGAGCTCAGCTTAATGAGGTTGGATTTTTGTTGGCCTAAGATTTGTATGACTTTTACCTCGAATTTATTTTGCCTGCACCTCGGATAAGTCTTGAACTTGACCTCAAATGGGTCTAGATTCAAAATTCAGCTTCAACATTTATTTTCACTTCAACTTTAACCTTAGTTTCTTGAACTAAGTCATAATTGGCTTTGAGTTTAGGCATGGTTTTGGTATCCTATGGCCCATGAGAAAGAAAAGATAATGGACAAAGGCTTAAAAGTCTCTTACCATGAGTTCTCCATTTGGGAGACCTTAGGCTCTATTTAACCCCCTCTTGTTACTTGATTTTGAACTTTTATCTTGGATTACTCCAGTTCAGATCAGACTCTATCTTCTTCTATTTCTTCTTCTTTTCTTCATATTAATCTCAATTTTTGTGAGTGAAATTCATAGATCTGCATGTTGAGGTTGTAGCATTTGATAGATGGCTTCAGAGTTGCTCCAAGTGAGCTCCGACACCGTATGATGTGAGATGTATATGGGAGGACTTTGGAAAAGGTCGAATGAATACTTGCACAGGGGACTTCGATTGTAGAGCACATGGATCTCAATGTGTGGGGGAACCTCGGCCATGTTGAAAGTGCACAAGCCTTGTAAGGACTTTGGCACTACGCGCATGAGGACTTCGAGAGCTGCTTGGTGGTCGGTTCAGCCACACTAGAGGTGCATAGATCTTGGCGCCATTGCAGAAGGTTTGTCTACACTGAACACGTAGGGGAGAGGATCTGCAATATTGAGAGGACTTCAGCTATAACCGAACTCACAGGGACAAATTTAGTGGGGTGGGGGACATAGCGATGTGCAAGTGTAGGGGAAGGAGGATTGGCTCCCTCATCTCTTTTTTTTTTATGAGATTAGTGCCACTTGAGATTGTTACGGAGGACCTCGACGCTACCATGTTGGGTTTGGTCGTGCCTAGGCATGGGGGAGGAGAAAGTCGGTATCGCTGCGACTGATCCTGACCACACCTAGGAGCATGGAGGAAGAAGATTGGTGGTGTTGCGATCGATAGTTACAATTCGCGGTCATGAAGAAGGAGGTCGGCGTGCAACAAGGAGATCTGTTATCATGTTGTCCACCTATGGGAGGGAGATTCGACCACCACAGTCGCCTGGGAGAGAGGATCTACTGTGACTAAAGGCTCACTGGGGCAAGGTTGGAGTTACTATAGTTTCAAAGGAGATCATTGCTGTCCATGCCTGGGAGTTTAGGGAAGGAAGATCGGAGGGGTCTAAATGTGGGCTTAGTGGAAGTCAGCCGAAAGTCGCATGGGCATAGCGAGAAGTTTGGAGGAGCTTGAGTTATGCCTAAGATCTTTGGGGAGGATCTTGGCCATGCGAAAGAGAGAAGGTCTACCGGCGTCATCACAAGCAGGAGAAAAAAAGTCGGTCGGAGTTGCTTAGGCATGCAGGCTTGGAGGAGGCCAGCTAGAGGTCTGACAGGCATGGATGAGAGAGGAGATTGAAGGGGGGTTACTTGAATTCCACCTAGGAGCAAGAAGACCAAAGGGGCGTCACGAATTTGGAGGAGACCGAAGGGTCCCTGTAGGTTCAAAGGAGGCCAGAGGAGTCATCGTGCAGGGGAGAAAGGAGCTTGACTGAAGATGCAGGGGCTAGGGACCCTTGCCATCATGGGCCATGCACGAGAGCATGGTGGAGGAGGTCTGCCGGCACCACAGGGGCTAGGGAGAGGCTCGCGGACACTGACCCCGCCCCTATTTCCTCTTTCTCTTTTTTTTTTTTTGAATCAGGGGAATCGAACCCCCTTTTCATAGGATGCTATTGATAAAGTGTCTTTACTGGGCATCAAATTTACTTTTATTTATGTGCTTTCAAACTGGATTTTGCCTAGCATATTCAAGTGTAATTGAAGATCCTTCTAATGTTTGATTCTATCCAAAATTCAAAAGAATGGATGAAAAAAAAAATATAATATGACTAAAAAATTTTCATGATTATATTTCTTATCTGAATCCTGTGATGCCTTTGCTGGTTTGGATCATCCTTGTTGTGACCTTCTTCTTCGCTTAGACTTTTTTCTCTGATTGAAATTTCTTCCTCATTTGGAGCCCCCCAATTTGAGCCTGGATGGTGCCTATTGAAGATGGATGCCGAATCTCATCAGCATTGGAGCAATGCGACGAAGCTCTTCTCGCTGGATGCTCATTTCTTTCCATAAATGGGCTTAAAGACCCTTCCTCTAGCATCATTTGTTGACACAAAAATCCATCTTGAGGTTAGGTTGGCTGCAGTTGTATGATGGCGGCAAGTCGACGGTGATGGGATGGAGATGACCGTACCTATAAGAGAACTTTTTGATCAGAGTTGGCTTCAGTAGGAATCCTCCGATTCTCAAGTCAATTCTTCATTCAACAGCAGGAAGAAGATGAGCGTTTGGAGAGAAGAAGTTCCATACGTTGGGGTTTCTCTTTTTTTTCTTTTATAGAAGGGTCTAGAGTTTGTTAAAAATGGTCGTGGGTTGTTAGTCATGAGAGAGAAATAAATTATCAGAGATATTTTGTTTGCCTACTAGAATACTTTTAGAAATCATGTCAGGTATTGTCCCCTCATGGTATGTGGAAAGAGTGAGTTGACAACCTAGAGCCAAGAGTGGAGACTCCAGCCTCTTGATGAACTCAAGTTTAGCCTGACTCAGGATCTCGTCCTAGATCCTTTGAAGACCTTCAATCAGCCTTCGTTGTGACTGACTTCTATCTCTTGATGAACTCAAGTTTGGCCTGACTTAGGACTTCATCCTCAACCTTTTGAAGACCTTAAATCAGCCTTCATTGTGACTGGCTTCCATCTCTTGATGAACTTTTGAAGACCTTCAATCAGCCTTCGTTGTGACTGGCTTCCATCTCTTGATGAACTCAAGTTTGGCCTGACTCAGGACCTCATCCTCAATCTTTTGAAGGCCTTCAATCAGCCTTCATTATGACTAGTTTTCATCTCTTGATGAACTCAAGTTCGGCCTGACTCAGGACCTCGGCTATAGCCTTCTGAAGATCTTCAACTAGCCTATATTATGCTCTGTCTTTAATTTTTTGATGACTTCAAACTCGGCCTGACTTAGAACCTCAGCCACAGCCTTCTGAAGATCTTCAATTAGCCTATATTTTGCTCTGGCTTCCATCTTTTGATGATTTCAAGCTCGACCTGACTTAGGACCTCGGGCACAACCTTCTGAAGACCTTTAATTAGCCTATATTGTCATATCTTTGGCTAGCATAAAAATCCTCCAACAACATCAATCTAGGATTAGATATGATAGCAAAGAGATGACAAGAAGCGATTCAAGCGGCACATCAATCATTAAATGATTACATCATGCCATTTATAGCCGATGTAGCTTCGAGCATCAGGAGACCACCTGTAAGAGCAAAAAATTTTAAAACAAAATCGATAATGATCCAAATGATTCAATCAACAATTCAATTTAGTGGACATGTGCAGGATGATCCAAATGCTCATATTTCTAACTTTTTTGAACTCTATGATACTTTCAAAATTATTGGGGTATCAAATGATGCTGTTAGATTAAGTCTATTTTCTTTTTCTTTATAAGATAAAGCTAAAAGTTAACTTCATTCTTTTCCTGCAGGTTCTATCACTACTTGGGATGTCCTAGCCTAAAATTTCTTGGCTAAATACTTTCCACCATCCAAGATTACCAAGATGTATAATGATATTACTTCTTTTGTGTAGATGGAGATGGAGACACTATATGAGGCTTGAAAGCATTTTATGAAACTTTTGAGGAGATGTCCACACTATCAATTATCCGTATGGCTTCAGGTACAAACTTTTTATAATGATTTATCTCATTATATCTTGTTTCTAGATAAATCAAAAAAGTATTTTTTTAAGAATAAAAGCATTAAACAGGGTCAAAATCGTTGAAATATTGTGTTTAAATTGCACCTGGAAACTATGGGCTTGTGAATGAAGGAAAATCCTGATTTCCCGGATCCAGGTTCGTTCCAGATCTGATTAGATCAAGAGATATATTTCAAAAATTTTTCTCTTGATCTCAATCAGATCTTGATATGTTTCAGATCTGATTCTTATTATTTTAATAAATAAAATAAAATAAGATAAATTAAATCAAATTTAATTTACCTGATTTGGGTAATCCTATTACCCTGTTAGATGATCCTGATTGCAGCGGAAGGTTCTGGATCTTAGCCACGCAAGCGCCTGGCCTCTACCGGTATCCACTCGGGTTGGATCTGGAGATCCTCTTCTTCTCTATCACACCTCCAAAAATCAGATCTGGATCTGATCTGGAGGATCTTCAAAACTCTTTTGAAGATCTGCAGTCGTCCTTTTGCAGCAGCGCAGCCTTCTTGCTTTTGATCGCCTTTCCTTGATCTGAATCGCACCAACCTAAATCCAAAACACCTTTTGGACGTGGAGAGCAAGGGGAGAAGAGACTATGGCATGGAGAAGGAGGGGAGAGGCAGCCTTGGGGCGTGGGTCTAATTGAATTCACTTAGAATTAGGGTTGGGCGCAGGGTCTTATTTATAGACCTCTTGTGATCCAACTCCTCTTCCTCCTCAACCAATCACAACCCTTTGTGAAATCAGATCTAAATCTGATTGGTTGGAATAGAGACCCCTGGATTCCTCCTTAGAGGGCGCCTAAGACCAGTCAAACTGGATTCTTAGTAGAACTCTAATTGGAATCCAAAAGGGAGGATGGAGTCCTTGTCCAACAAGGACTCCTAGGCGCCTCCTACTTGGGCTCACGCCACCCTTGGCGTGCGCCCTTCTCCTTGCCAGGTTCTGGCAGGGGGACAGGCCCCCACCAGCTCTCCAATAGGTGCATGACATGTGGTCAAAAGTCAAAGGGTCAATGGTCAACGTTTGACCAGTCAAAGGTAGACTTTTGACCAAAGTCAAAGAACAAGAAATGGCAGGTGACCAAAAATGGCAGGTAATGTCTTACAAATAAGACAACCTTATTCTGACTTGGACAACCTCCAGTCAGACCATATGAAGGCCTCTGATTGAGCACAAACTCCTTTGGCTCAGTCAGGACAACTTATTTATGATAGTAAAAGAAGAACGTTAGGTTCAATCGAGTGCTAGCACGATTTCCTTGAACCTAATTGAATCTCATTCAGATCAATTGAACTAGATCAGTTCAATTGATGATCACCAGATTCAAACCCTTGTTTGTGTGACCCAGTTAGGTTCAGTTCTGTATGGTAATGGGATATGTCATGATCTCTATCATCGACATCATCGAAACTCCTTTCGATGGATCAGAACTCTTCTGATTCGAACAGCTAGAATGATCGATCATCTAAATCATTCTAATTGCTCCCAAAATCCACCAGTGACACCTAGCAGTATATGGTGGCAACCCATCAGAGCTGAATGCGAACCTCTTGGTGCAGCTACCTGTGTGATTAAGTTCTTCTATCTTGAGCCCCGATCAGATTAGGGTTAAGGTGAACTCGTCAAACCCTAGTCTCTGTCATATGATGTAATCATTCGATTCGAGTCCAATGTGAAAATCTAAATAGAAACTCTTTCTATTATTTCACTCTGCCATGGCCATGGGCTTCTGGACTTGATTCTCATGATCATCATAGGGCTGCTCCTCTACCACCGAGGTAGATAGATTCCATCTTGATGCAATCCAGTTCCTACAATGAACATGCTATAGCCAACATACACCTCAGGGTTCCATATGGCTAGGAGACCGAGTAATGGTGTAGTCAAACTATAACACCCTCAAGGTGAACTGCCGATGCATCTCAGGTCAAAGAACCAGACACACTACTGCAGCATCGAGTCAGTCATTGACGAGAAGGTAGACTTCCCTAATGACTACTCGAGGTGGTCACGCTCAGTGCCCTCGTTCTCTAACGAGTACCTGTACTCTCGCTCCGGTGTCTCCACACCGTAGACTCAAGACTCATCTACTAAAGAGAAGCGATTCGTACACCAACCTTCCGGATCAATCACCATCCTCGTGATGATCCTATGGTCGGGAGCTGTTTATGAGTTAATAATGATTATTCATGTCTTAAATTTTCAACTCTTGAAAATATGAATTATCATTACCATTAACTCAAAGGATGTATCACAGACACTAAATACACATATGTGATAGAAAATAACCCATTTTATTAATTATAGTCAAAATTATAATTTTGCCCCTAGAAGTGTATTACAAGTGTCAGCCAATTCTGGCTTCTAGGGCACATATATCTAACAATCTCCCACTTGTCCTAAAGCCAATTGGCTACAAGTCTAAGTCCCATCTTCTCAAGGTGGGCTTCGATCTTCTGCTGGCCCAACGGCTTTGTAAGTGGGTCTGGCCAGCAAACTTCTTTACCAGAATGCTTCTTTGCAGCTCTCTTGATCGATATATTCTGCTTCCATGGTGGAATCTGCTATCACGTTTGCTTGGAACTCTTCCACCATTGCACAAACAGACTGCCAGATGTCGACTTTCGATCATCTATATCGGACATGAAAGTCCGAGTCTGTGTATCCCTGGAACTTGGAGTTCTCCATTACCAAAGACCAACATCATATCCTTAGTTCTTCTCAAGTACTTAAGGATACATTTCACAGAAGTCCAGTGTTCTTCACCTGGATTTGACTGATATCTGCTTGTGACACTCACAGCATGGGCTATATCAGGTCGTGTACATAGCATGGCATACATGAGGCTCCCTATTGCAGAAGCATAAGGGATCTTGCTCATGCGTTCTATTTCCTCAGGTGTGCTGGGGCACATCTTCTTGGAAAGATGAATACCATGTCTGAAGGGTATTAATCCCCTCTTAGAGTTTTCCATACTAAACCTCTTTAGTACTTCCTCTATGTACATCTTCTGTGAAAGTCCTAGCATCCTATTCGGTCTATCCCTATAGACCTTAATTCCTAGAATAAAGGATGCTTCACCTAGGTCTTTCATGGAGAATTCCTTGGACAACCACATCTTGACTGATGTCAACATGGGAATATCATTCCCAATAAGGAGGATGTCATCCACGTACAATACGAGGAAGACAACAGCGCTCCCACTGACCCTTTTGAAAACACATGGTTCCTCTTCATTTTTGATGAAACCAAACTTTTTGATCACATCATTGAAACGAGTGTTCCAGCTCCGAGATGCTTGCTTAAGTCCATATATGGACCTTTGCAGCTTGCAAACCTTGTGATCAGTATCACTGGATGTGAAACCTAGCGGCTGTTCCATATAGATATCTTCCTCAAGATATCCATTTAGGAATGCCGTTTTCACGTCCATTTGCCATATTTCATAATCGAAATAGGCTGCAACGGCAAGCAATGTGCGGATGGATTTTAGCATAGCTACTGGGGAAAAGGTATCCTGATAGTCAATGCCTTCGCGTTGACTATAACCTTTTGCCACCTAGTCTAGCCTTGAATGTCTCCACATTCCCATCTGCACCAATCTTTCTCTTGAAGATCCATTTACACCCAATAGGTACTATACCTTCTGGTGGATCTACCAAGGTCCAGACTTGGTTTGAGTGCATCGAGTCAATTTCTGACTTCATTGCCTCAAGCCATTTCTCGGAGTCGATATCTGATATCGCCTCGTTGTAGGTTTTGGGATCATCACCATGAGCACCATTACCTATGAGGAACATTTCCTCTACTTCCTCTGAAATAATACCTAAGTATCTTTCAGGGGGACGGGAAACTCTTTCCGATCTACGAGGTGGAGGAGGTAGTGTTCTTATTGGCTCAACCTGATTTGGTTCCACTTGGTCCTTAGCTCGTTCTGCTTGTGAGACTTTCTCATCAAGCTTAATCTGCTTTCCAATGCCGCTATCTTGAATAAACTATTTTTCAAGAAAGATGGCATGTCGACTCACAATCACATTGTGGTCTTCTGGAATGTAGAAATAGTATCCTAATGACTCTTTAGGATATCCTATGAATCGAGCTCTAAAGGACCTAAACTCTAACTTGTCCGCTTGTTGTCTTTTGACATGAGCCGGACAACCCCAAATTCTGAGATGACTCAGACTTGGTTTCTTACCGTGCCATATCTCATACGGTGTGGTAGGAACGGTTTTAGAGGGAACCCTATTCAGTAGATAAGATTGAAGTTAATAATGAATGTCCCCAAAGGAAATCAGGGAGGTCTGTGAAGCTCATCATGGATCGAACCATATCCAATAGAGTCCGATTTCTCCATTCTGAAACCCCGTTGAGTTGAGGTGTTCCTGGTGGAGTCCATTGAGAGACTATGCCATTTTCCTTAAGATAGTCTAGGAATTTCCGGCTAAGGTATTCACCTCCTCGATCTGATCGAAGAACCTTAATGGGTTTTCCAGTTTGTTTTTCTACTTCATGTCTGAATTCTTTGAACTTTTCAAAAGCTTCAGACTTGTGTCTCATAAGATACACATACCCATACCTAGACAGATCATCGGTAAAGGTAATGAAGTAGACAAAATTGCCTCTAGCCGGCACATCAAATGGGCCGCACACATCAGTATGTACTAGGGCAAGGAGATCTGTGGCCCTCTCCCCATGTCCAACAAAAGGGAGTTTAGTCATTTTGCCTTGAAGACAAGATTCACAAGTTGGATATGACTCAAAAGTCAATGGACTCAATAGCCCATTTTTCTCCAATTTGTTGATCCTATCTTCTGCTATATGACCTAATCTCAGGTGCCATAGATATCTGTCGTTTGGACTATCCCTAGGTCGTTTGGCATTCACGTTTTGCTCGATAGTTAAGAATAGGTACATCAATATGTAGCTGATAAAGACCATTAATAAGGAAACCATTTGCAATTTTATTTCTTTCATAAAGAATGTTACAATGGTCCTTAAAGAAGGTGATCACATAACCTTCTTGTGCTAAGCATGAAACAGAAATCAAATTCCTGCTAGCTGCAGGCACATAATAACAGTCTTTTAAAACTAAGTCTAAACCAGATGGTAATCGAAGAGGGTATGTTCCCACGGCTACTGCAGCAACTCTTGCTCCATTACCGATGCGTAGGATCATGTCTCCATCCCTCAGCCTCCTGCTATCCTCAAGACCCTGCATAGAAGTGCACAGATGAGCACTAGAACCAGAGTCAAGCACCCAACTGGATGCAGAAGAAACCGTAAGGTTAGACTCAATAACGAGCATACCTCCAGAAGGACCTTCCTTCTTGTTCTTCAGGGTGGCCAGGTAAGTAGGGCAGTTCCGCTTCCAATGGCCGTCGCTGTTGCAATGGAAACACTTTCCTTTGCCATCGGACCTTCTTCTTCGGTTCTGCCTTCTTCTTCTTTGATCCTTCCACCTTTTGCTTTTTCACAGACTTCTTTTTCTTTCCATAAGACTTTCTTTTGGAAGAAGTCCGTTCCATAGCAAGAACTGAGCCTTTAGAACCTTTCATAGAAAGCTCAGCGGTAACCAGCATATTCATTCAACTCGGCCAAGGAATTTTGAAGTTTATGCATGTGGTAATTCATGATGAATTGCCCATATGCATCAGTCAAGGATTGCAGAATAATATCGTTCTGCAGATCCAAGTCCAACTTCACACCGAGCTTCTCAAGCTCTTCCATGTCCTTGATCATTGTCAGACAGTGATCTTGGACTGACTGCCCATCACGCATCTTAGCCTTAAAAAGTCATTTCGTGACTTGATATTTGGCTGCGCGACTCTGTTCACCAAACATCTCCTGCAGGTGAGCCAACATTTGGCGAGCAGTCCCGATATCTTCATGTTGGCGCTGGAGCTCATCAGACATCGAGCCCAACATGTAAGTATCTGGCCTTATTATCTTCGTCAATCCATTTTTCCAGAGACGCTCTCTGTTCAGTGGATGGACGGAGCTGGTAAGGTGGGAGGGTCCTGGTCCAAAACATGTGTTAACTTCTCTGAACCCAAAACAATTTTGTAGTTCCTGAGCCAATCTTTATAATTGGGTCCAGTCAGTCTATGTGTGTCCTAGGATACGTGCCAAGTGGGTTGGACGCAGACATTTTCCTGTAGAGAGTCAAAGATTCTAGTTAGATACTGTAATTTTGACTTGACCAATTTGTTTAGGGATTTTATTTTTAAACAAATTAGCTCCCACTATTTTCTCGGATCCCTACACTCCCTCTGTAGAGATGCGAAAATCTCCACGATTAATGATTTCTAGTGGGTGGTGCGGTCTCACCAACTGACTCATCACCTCACCTAACAGTTATTGGTGATGGGTTAGCCAATGAGTGAACAACTCTTGTTCAATGATTCTCTAATCATG
Organism: Cocos nucifera; assembly: GCA_006176705.1. Lineage (NCBI taxonomy): Eukaryota > Viridiplantae > Streptophyta > Magnoliopsida > Arecales > Arecaceae > Cocos > Cocos nucifera. The sequence goes on from QRFJ01000494.1 coordinate 115,842, forward strand.
GTGCACCCAAACTTGGTCTCTAATTCATGAATCTCACCGTATCCGGAATATTGATCCACTCCTTAGTTAAGTCAGACCCACCATTTGCATAGACTGGGTTCCTAATTGAGTCTCTCACCGTATCCGAAATATTGAGCCCAACTCATCCTCCAGCCCATAGCATCCAATGCCTAATAGACATGGTTGCATCTTCCCGGTGCAACTGAGCCACTGTATCCAGCCGAGAACAATCAACCCCGGGAAGGGCCCGCACATCTACAATGGTGGAAGACCTCAGACTTAATCTTTTCTTAGGGAGAATTGATTCAGGTCTCATTAAACTAGACTTGGCTTAGTCATAACAATTATGACTAACCTAGTGGCATGGGTTAGCTCGGATTATTGACCACCTCAGATCAGAACTGTGTCAACAGATATGGCCAGGTAAGTGAGACCGGTGGAAGGAATATGCCATTAACTCGTACAAGAACGCATTCAGGTCGAGTAGCTTCCAATTAAAAACCAGTCGGTCGTCTGTGCCAAACTTACCTTAGACACCAAATTGTTGAGTCAGAACCAATTGGGTTAGCCTACAATCCAGACTCTAACCTCTGAGCCTAATTAGGTCTTGCTTGATCGTGACTCGATCTTGACCCAGACTTAATCCTATTAGGCTGGTCAATTTAAGCATTGTTGATCCCATCTAACCAACTCTTGATTCGGTTTGATCAACCGCTTAGACCTAATTGAGCTACCCAAGCCCGAACCCAGTATTATGAATATGTCTTAGATCTGAAATTCTCAATTTTAGACCTAATTAATATTCCATAAACTTAATTCTTAATTAAGTTAGGGTTCATAAACAAAATATGCACAATAAATCCTAGGGTTTCAGGATCTAGGGTTTTGCAGAAAGTAAGTTTTGGGTTTCTGATTAAGGACGAACACGCAGCACCCCTACACATCATAAGAACACCCCATCGAATGGGAAGAGAGGGCCTTTAAACCCTTCTTCGTTCTTATGACCGGACGGCCAAGAGGAACGCCTTAATCAGGAACATGTCAATACTACAAAACAGTTTATAGATCTATATCATATATCTCATATACAAATTAGATCTAATCATGGCATATTTTGCATACATCTCATGTATCATAATCATGCATGTTTTCAGATCTAAATTATCTCATAATAATCTAAAAAATTAGATTTAAATTGATCTAATCAAAATAAATTCTAATCTAGACAATTATGTAGAACTATTCTACAACTAGTCTAGACATGCATCAATCATATCTCATATGATATTTAAAATTAAATAATTTTTATTTGCTATTTTATCAGATGTTATTATAACACTTATAATATCAAAAAATAGTAAATAAAAGATCTAAAATATGATTTAATCAGATTAAATCAAAGACATGCAAAACTATTCTATAGAACTATTCTATTCTAGAACTAGTCATGCATATCTTCATAATCTTAGATCCAAATCATTTAATTTTAATTTTTTCTGATTTCAGATCTGATCACATCTCATGTGACATCTGAAATCACTTTATTTTCTAATTAAAATAAAATTAAAATCAGATCTAAACAATTTTAGAACCATGGCTCTGATACCAGTTGAAGGGAAATCCTGATTTTCCCGGTCCAGGTTCGTTCAGATCTGATCAGATCAAGAGATATATTTCAAAAAATTTTTCTCTTGATCTCAATCAGATCTTGATATGTTTCAGATCTGATTCTTATTATTTTAATAAATAAAATAAAATAAGATAAATTAAATCAAATTTAATTTACCTGATTTGGGTAATCCTATTACCCTGTTGATGATCCTGATTGCAGCGGAAGGTTCTGGATCTTAGCCACGCAAGCGCCTGGCCTCTACCGGTATCCACTCGGGTTGGATCTGGAGATCCTCTTCTTCTCTATCACACCTCCAAAAATTCAGATCTGGATCTGATCTGGAGGATCTTCAAAACTCTTTTGAAGATCAGCAGTCGTCCTTTGCAGCAGCGCAGCCTTCTTGCTTTTGATCGCCTTTCTTTGATCTGAATCGCACCAACCAAATCCAAAACTCCTTTTGGACGTGGAGAGCAAGGGGAGAAGAGAGTTATGGCATGGAGAAGGAGGGGAGAGGCAGCCTTGGGGCGTGGGAAATCTCTATTCAATTCACTTTACTTAATCTGAGTTGGGCGCAGGGTCTTATTTATAGACTAGCTGTGATCCAACTCCTCTTCTTCCCAACCAATCACAACCCTTTGTGAAATCAGATCTAAATCTGATTGGTGGGAATAGAGTCCCCTGGATTCCTCCTTAGAGGGTGCCTAAGACCAGTCAAAGTTGGTTCTTAGAAGAACTCTAATTGGAATCCAAAAAGGAGATGGAGTCCTTGTCCAACAAGGACTCCTAGGCGCCTCCAACTTGGGCACACGCCACCCTAGGGTGGCGTGCGCCCTTCTCCTTGCCAGGTTCTGGCAGGGGGACAGGCCCCCACCAGCTCTCCAATAGGTGCATGACATGTGGTCAAAAGTCAAAGTGTCAATGGTCAACGTTTGACCAGTCAAAGGTAGACTTTTGACCAAAGTCAAAGAACAAGAAATGGCAGGTGACCAAAAATGGCAGGTAATGTCTTACAAAATAAGACAACCTTTTCTGACTTGGACAACCTCCAGTCAGACCATATGAAGGCCTCTGATTGAGCACAAACTCCTTTGGCTCAGTCAGGACAACTTATTTATGATAGTAAAAGAAGAACGTTAGGTTCAATCGAGTGCTAGCACGATTTCCTTGAACCTAATTGAATCTCATTCAGATCAATTGAACTAGATCAGTTCAATTGATGATCACCAGATTCAAACCCTTGTTTGTGTGACCCAGTTAGGTTCAGTTCTGTATGGTAATGGGATATGTCATGATCTCTATCATCGACATCATCGAAACTCCTTTCGATGGATCAGAACTCTTCTGATTCGAACAGCTAGAATGATCGATCATCTAAATCATTCTAATTGCTCCCAAAATCCACCAGTGACACCTAGCAGTATATGGTGGCAACCCATCAGAGCTGAATGCGAACCTCTTGGTGCAGCTACCTGTGTGATTAAGTTCTTCTATCTTGAGCCCCGATCAGATTAGGGTTAAGGTGAACTCGTCAAACCCTAGTCTCTGTCATATGATGTAATCATTCGATTCGAGTCCAATGTGAAAATCTAAATAGAAACTCTTTCTATTATTTCACTCTGCCATGGCCATGGGCTTCTGGACTTGATTCTCATGATTCATCATAGGGCTGCTCCTCTACCACCGAGGTAGATAGATTCCATCTTGATGCCAATCCAGTTCCTACAATGAACATGCTATAGCCAACATACACCTCAGGGTTCCATATGGCTAGGAGACCGAGTAATGGTGTAGTCAAACTATAACACCCTCAAGGTGAACTGCCGATGCATCTCAGGTCAAAGAACCAGACACACTACTGCAGCATCGAGTCAGTCATTGACGAGAAGGTAGACTTCCCTAATGACTACTCGAGGTGGTCACGCTCAGTGCCCTCGTTCTCTAACGAGTACCTGTACTCTCGCTCCGGTGTCTCCACACCGTAGACTCAAGACTCATCTACTAAAGAGAAGCGATTCGTACACCAACCTTCCGGATCAATCACCATCCTCGTGATGATCCTATGGTCGGGAGCTGTTTATGAGTTAATAATGATTATTCATGTCTTAAATTTTCAACTCTTGAAAATATGAATTATCATTACCATTAACTCAAAGGATGTATCACAGACACTAAATACACATATGTGATAGAAAATAACCCATTTATTAATTATAGTCAAAATTACAATTTTGCCCCTAGAAGTGTATTACAAGTGTCAGCCAATTCTGGCTTCTAGGGCACATATATCTAACAATTATTTCCACTCATATAGTAGGTAAACTTTAAGGTTCTGGTAGGGGGACAAGCCCCCACCAGCTCTCCAATAGGTGCATGACATATGGTCAAAAGTCAAAGTGTCAATGGTCAACATTTGACCAGTCAAAGGTAGACTTTTGACCAAAGTCAAAGAACAAGAAATGGCAGGTGACCAAAAATGGTAGGTAATGTCTTACAAAATAAGACAACCTTTTCTGACTTGGACAACCTCCAGTCAAGACCATATGAAGGCCTCTGATTGAGCACAAACTCCTTTGGCTCAGGCAGGATAACTTATTTATGATAGTAAAAGAAGAACGTTAGGTTCAATCGAGTGCTAGCACGATTTCCTTGAACCTAATTGAATCTCATTCAGATCAATTGAACTAGATCAGTTCAATTGATGATCACCAGATTCAAACCCTTGTTTGTGTGATCCAGTTAGGTTCAGTTCTATATGGTAATGGGATATGTCATGATCTCTATCATCGACATCATCGAAACTCCTTTCGATGGATCAGAACTCTTCTGATTCGAACAGCTAGAATGATCGATCATCTAAATCATTCTAATTGCTCCCAAAATCCACCAGTGACACCTAGCAGTATATGGTGGCAACCCATCAGAGCTGAATGTGAACCTCTTGGTGCAGCTACCTGTGTGATTAAGTTCTTCTATCTTGAGCCCCGATCAGATTAGGGTTAAGGTAAACTCGTCAAACCCTAGTTTCTGTCATATGATGTAATCATTCGATTCGAGTCCGATGTGAAAATCTAAATAGAAACTCTTTCTATTATTTCACTCTGTCATGGCCATGGACTTTTAGACTTGATTCTCATGATCATCATAGGGCTGCTCCTCTACCACCGAGGTAGATAGATTCCATCTTGATGCCATCCAGTTCCTACAATGAACATGCTATAGCCAACATACACCTCAGGGTTCCATATGGCTAGGAGACCGAGTAATGGTGTAGTCAAACTATAACACCCTCAAGGTGAACTACCGATGCACCTCAGGTCAAAGAACCAGACACACTACTGCAGCATCGAGTCAGTCATTGACGAGAAGGTAGACTCCCTAATGACTACTCGAGGTGGTCACGCTCAGTGCCCTCATTCTCTAACGAGTACCTGTACTCTCGCTCCAGTGTCTCCACATCGTAGACTTAAGACTCATCTACTAAAGAGAAGCGATTGTACACCAATCTTTCGGATCAATCACCATCCTCGTGATGATCCTATGGTCGGGAGCATTTTATGAGTTAACAATGATTATTCATGTCTTAAATTTTTAACTCTTGAAAATATGAATTATCATTATCATTAACTCAAAGGATGTATCACAGACACTAAATACACATATGTGATAGAAAATAATCCATTTTATTGATATTAGTCAAAATTATAATTTTATCCTTAGAAGTGTATTACAAGTGTCAGCCAATTTTGGCTTCTAGGGCACATATATCTAACATATACATGTTATCACAATCTGTTAATATAATCTACTCCACTGGCAAGCATCCTAGATTAGATAATATGTCTGATATCTACTTATGGCACTGTAGGCTAGATCACATTAACAAAAATAGGATAAATAGGTTGACTCAAGAGAAAATTCTCAAAGTCAGTAATTGTGAATGACTTCCAGCCTGTAAGTCTTGTCTTCTTGGAAAATTGACCAAATCATCTTTTTACTCAAAAAGATGAGAGAGCCACTGAGCTCTTAGGTCTAGTACATACTAATGTATGTGGGCCTATGAGCACAAGTGCTAGACGTGGATATTTCTACTTGATCACTTTTATAGATGATCTATCTGGATATAGATATGTCTATCTGATAAAACATAAGTCAGATTTATTTGAAATATTCAAATGATTCCAAAATAAAGTAGAAAAGTAAATTGAAAAAAGTATTAGAACTCTTTAATTTAATCAAGAAGGTGAATACCTTTCTAGTGAGTTTCTCACATATCTAAAAGAAAATGGGATTCTCTCCTAATGGACTCCTTTAGGGACGCTACAGCATAATGGTGTGTCCGAAAGGAGAAATCAGACTCTGTTAGATATGGTTCGATCAATGATGGATTTTGCCAGCTTGTCGATATCTTTCTAGGGATATGCACTTAAATTGGCTTGCTATCTTCTAAATAGAGTTCCAAGTAAGTCTGTAATTAAAACTCCATATGAGATATGGATAGGACATAAGCCAGTACTTTCACATCTTAGGGTTTGGAGGTGCCCGACTTACATCAAATGATTAATCACAGATAAACTTGGACCTAGGTCTGACAAGTGCACATTCATCGGGCACCCCAAAGAAACTAAAGGATATATTTTCTACCGTGCTGATGAACATCATCAGTCTTAAGGCAATCTTTTTGGAAAAGGAGTTTCTTGGTGAAGGAACTATTGCTTCTAAGGTTGAACTTGACAAAGTTCAATAGGTAGAAAAGCTGACAATAGTAGCCAAACCTGAATTAGATTTGATCATATCAAATTTGGAGCCTAGTGTACCTGCACCATTAAGGCAATCCGATAGAGTACCACATCAACCGGATAGATACTAAGGCTTCTTAGTTTGGGATGGTGATCCTATCGAACTTAATGAGAATGATGAATATCCGATCACTTATATGGATGCAAATGTAGAGACCTAATCCAAGAAATGGCTTGAGGCCCTAAAATTCGAGATGGAGTTCATAAAGGTTAACGATGTATGGACATTAGTAAGGAAAATAGATTTAGGATTTTACAGGTAGATCTTGAAACTTTTTCAAGATCTTACAGCAAAAAATTTAAATAAATTAAATATTTGTTTAAATAAATATGTAAACACCTAGATCACAAATTTATTACATGATCAAGGCATGATATTAAATCAAAAATTAAAATCAAATAAGAAAGAAAAGATTATCAAATCAACCTAGATCTATACTACATCAAATGCAGGTATCAAGTTTATAGATCATATCTATTACCTGAGCAAGTTAGATGTTATAACTTGCTGATCCAGGCTTGAGGATGAAGTCACAAGCCGCACATATGACCGACCTCTAGGAATCGTCCACACGAGCCTACGATCTCTGTTCTGAAGTTCGATGTGGGAAATCAGCATAACATGCTAGTACTGTGCTGATCCTTCTTCGATGGTCAATCCGATGCTCCCTTCTTCAAAATTTGGACTCTCCAAAATATGAGAAGGAAGATGAGAGTTTACTGATCTGAGACTCTCTTAGGAAAAACTCAAAAAAAGAGGAGAGATTGAAAATAAAATCGTCCTAGAAGAAGACCCTCTTCTTCTTCTCTTTTCTCTCACCTAGATATCTAGTTTGGTGCCTATGGAACCCCCATGCCCAAGGACCCTCTTTCTCTAATTTTTGCATACCCCAAACCTCTCCTAGAGCTCTGTATTCCATGAAAAAATCAAAACAAAATTCATCCAATAAATAAAGAAAAAGAAGAGTCTAAGTTAGATCAAAATCTTAGACTAGGAATATCCAAACATGGAAAGTTGTTGGGGCGCCCAACTCTTGGGTGCCTCCTCCACAATTATTGGCATAGACCAGCAAGAGAGAGTTCACAAAAAATGAGATTATTTTCATGGAATAAAAGAAGAATTAATTAAAAAAGGGGGTGGCACTCAAGGGAAGGTGCTTTGGTCAACAAGGATTCTATCTCATAGAATCCTAAACAAAACTAACTCCTCTTTTGACTTGGTCTTCCAACAATTTACCTTATGAAAAAAGGAGGAGAGAAAGAGAGCGTGAGAAGCCATGGGAGTAGAGAATTTTCACATAAGAAACAAAACAAAAAGAGCATGGGGCGTGAGGATTAAGTGGCGCAAGTGATAGGGAGTCCTAGTCACACTAGGACTCCTATTTTAACTTGGTCAAACAAGATCTTTTAACCAAATAAAATCAAGATTAAACCAACTTAATTAAATAAGACCCTAATCCATTTAAGAACTTAATTAAATTAAATTAGATTAGATTTAATTTTAATTTATTTTTTAATCAAATTAAAAAATTAGGTTAATCCGAGTCCTAGTTAGACTATGACTAGTTCTTCCTTGCACTTGGCTTATCCAATAAATCAATTGGACTTGATCCAATCAAGTCCAAACCAAATCTAATTAAATTATATTTAATTAGACTTAATCTCAATCCATTGACTTAATCAAATTAATCTAATTAGCAATCTAATTGCTAATCAATCCTCCTGCAATACTTGCACTAGGTTAAATACCAATCATATGGATAGTTTAACCCTAGAACGATTCTTAATTAGAACATGTAAACTTATGATAAAAAAGATGTCAAAATATTTTTATTAATTAATAAATTAATTATAATTATAAAATAGTTCAACTGTCAATAGGCTAATGATTGGCTTTGGGACATAATTTTTAATAACTCCCACTTGTCCTAAAGCCACTCGGCACAGTATCTAATACCCATCTTTGACTTATGATTATTGCACTCCTTGATTGCCAGGGCTTTAGTGAAGAGGTCGACTGTTGGATTTGGTGTATAGGACGGAAGCATGGATTTCAAAGCAAAAACATGAAATCAAATAAATCAAACCCAAACCCAAGGACCACCTTATTAGCAATTAAATTATATAACATGCATTTGTAATATAAAAGAAAGTATTAGAACATACCTCTTATCGCTAAACCCTAAATTGACCCTGATCGTCAGTAGCAGTCCGCCAGGGTTTCCACCAGGTGCCCACATAGTCACCCTCCAACGTTGATCCACACAGAGACTTGATCAAGACACCAGCACCTTTGATTTATATAATTAAAGTTATAATAATAAGAACTTTGGTTAAAAGGGCTAGACCTTCTTTAGCCTTTATGTCACCTTCCTTGCCTCTACTTATCTATCTTTCTTTTTCTTTTGTCTTCCTAATTTTTCTTCCTAATCTCTTAGTCTTAAGATGACTTCTTATCCTTATAATGATAAGGTCTAGACAAGAGAAAGAAAGAAAGAAAATTGGATAAAAAGAAACTCTTGTAAGAAAAAAAAGATGATGTTCACACACCCCGGACTCTTGGTGTGCACCCCTATTTATAATGTACGTAAGGGTGCCATCTAAAAAACTCACGCTCTTTCCTCATCAAATTCTCACACCCCATCAGCCAATCTCATGCCTCATCAGTAAAAATGAGATATAGACTTAGTTCAAGAGGTGCCTTAAAGCAGAAGAACTCTTGGATTAATTCTACATAAGTTTTTACGAAGAGTTGCAATGCTTCATCTTTGGCGCCACCCTTTTCATCCATTAGATCATAAAACAAAGCCATCCAATGGCTCTAAAAAGGGACACCCATTCAACAAGAAGGCATGGAGATAAACTTTGAATAGTCAAAGTCCCAAGAGACTTTGACTTAGTCCAAGAGACGTCAAGGAGGAGTAGGCGGCATGGAGTCTTGGGCGGCAAGGGGGCTTGGGCGACAAAACATCCTGGGCAAAAAATTTAAAAGGAAAAAGAAGTATTTTATCTGTAGAAGGACTCTTCTGCACCCCATATCAGATGTCCATGCCAATTAAAAATATTTATGCGACATGACATATAGGAAAAGTCAAAGAAGGTAGGCGCCATCTTATTCCATGTGCCAAAGAGTCTTTTGCGCATGAAACACTTCCCACACACAAGAGAGAGACTCTCTTGCATGTGGGATGCAGGTATGTGGTGCCTAATCTGAAGTCCAATCAATCTAGGTTAATCCAACTCAAGACCAAATCTTATTTGGCTCAAATCGGATCTTAATTAGCCCAAATCGGAAGCCGATTCGAATCCAATTCGAATCCAAATGCTAGGGTTTGCTATGTGTGCTAGCATATTCATCTTGCAAACATGGTCTAATCTAATTAGACCCTTAATCAATTCTATTTATATGTGACTCGTTGGGTTCCACATCTAACCAGCAGGGAGTCAGGGTGTGATTTGATGCAATCTGGTTAGAACTCAACCAAACCGATTTAGGTCAAAATAAGCCAACCCAATTTGACTTAATTTAGAACACTTTCTAATTTAATAATTAAATTAAAATTTTAATTTGATCAAACCTACAAGACATGATTGACGTCTAGCAACGTATCATGACTACCTGAAAGATGTGAAATTTTGATGAAAATACCAAAAATATCCTTCAGTAAAAATTACCATGCAACTAGATCCTTCGATCTTCCTGCATCCTGAATATGACTCTAGGTATGGAAATATGTCAATCCTAATATCATATTCATTTCTCTTTCAATCTTATGATAATGATTCATTTAATGAAACATTAGAAACCATTTCTAATTTTCATCATGCTTTGATCAAAGTCTTCCTGAATCATTATTTGTTTGAAGCAAGTAGGATGCTATTTCCTCTTACTAAGAGAGATTGATTCCTTGTTAACCTACTCACAATCTTCATATATATAATCTACCATATCCAGATCATCTCATACATAACTAAGTCATGAATGAGTATGAACCAAAATATGGATTTATATATATAAGATTCTATGGTAGTTTCAGGTCAAAGGATTACATGCACAAATTTCACTATGAGAACCATCTATTGACATGTAGATAAGACTCCATTAGATATTCTCAATTTGGATCAATTCAGTGAACTCATTCTCTAATGAGCACCCACATTCTTGTATTAGTGTCATACACAAGTTATTGTGAGATCAATCACCCTCTTAATCGAGCATACAAAGAATGTGCTAGTCTTACCAGAAAATATTGATCCCTAACTCAATGTCCCATCGACTAGGAATATTTAAATTAGGATTTTAAGATTTTAGGTCTCACTAGTATGATCTCATCATAATTCTAAAACCATAGCCCTAATTTATAGAGTTTATCATAATCTTAAAATAATAAGACACTGCACATGATGAAATAAAATACATTTATTTATTAAAAATGTCATTACATGAGTCTGGAAGACAAAGAACATCCCAAAAATAAAATTGGCTTAAGGGCATATTCCTTTCATCAGCTAGGTTATCCTTTCCATCAATCTTCTGAAAGTCAATGTCACCACGATCCATGATCTCATGGACCAAATGAAAGCGGCGTAGAATGTGCTTTGTCCACTAGTGTGCCTTCGGTTCCTTTACTTGAGCTATGGTGCTAGTGCTGTCATAGTAGAGCAGAACTGGACCATCAATGGAGGGTGCTACTCCGAGCTCGATGATGAACTTCCTCAGCCACACAGCTTCCTTTGCTGCATCTGATGCTACCAATTACTTTGCTTCGTAAATAGAGTCAGCCACTGTATGCTGCTTGAAATTTTTTCAGCAAATGACTCCACCATTTAGAGTAAAGATATATCCCAACATACTTTTACTATCATCATGGTCAGATTGAAAGCTGGAGTCTGTAAACTCCACAAGCTTCAGATCTGACTCACCATAAATCAACCATTGGTCCTTAGTATTTCTCAAATACTTAAGGATGGTTTTAACCATCTTTCAGTAATTTTCTTTAGGATCAGACTGGTATCTACTAACCACTCCTAGTGAGTATGCCACGTTTGGTCTCGTACATGTCATTGTATACATAATAGACCCCACAATCGAAGTATATGGGATTCTACTTGTTGACGCAGAAATTGATCATCGCCAGAGTCCGCTGGAGTTGAGGCCGATGAGGTCACCGCTGGGGACCTACAAAATAAAATCTCATCCGGAGCCGGTGGGGGGGTGGCTCCGGTAGGACCCTCCGACAATCAAGTCAGCTTTGACCAACAAAAATGGAGCGCTCGGAAATGAGTTCTAGAGCTTAGAGAAGAAGAGGAGAGCTTAGAGATCCTAGAGATTAGCATATCTGAAGGATCCTTTTTATAGCGAAGCTTGATGGTGATAGCTGCAGCTGCATGCTGGCGGGCCGCTCGAGGTTCGGCGAAGTCAGTCTCATGGGAAGGTGCCATCTGTGGTGGATTGATGGTGACAGCCATCGCCGCCTGACAGCGGATCGCTATCGCTTGCAGCGGACTGATGGTGATGGCTGTAGAGCCAGCCGAACGAAGGGTTGAAGGCCTTCATCGTGTGCCCATTTTGGAGGAGTTCGAACTCCTGAAGAGGAAGCTTGGAGAGAGTTCGACTCCCGCAGGCGTCTGGCTGGAGGTACGCGGCTAAGGCTCGACTGCTGGGGAGTTCGGTAGGAGCTCGATCGATCGAAGGGGGCATCAGGGAGGAGTCCGGCTCCTAAAAAAGTTCGTCCGAAGGATGTCTGGGGTAAGTCCAGCTCCCGAAGAAGTCCATCCGAAGGGTGTCTGGGATGAGTCCAACTCCCGAAGAAGTCCATCTGAAGGGTGTCTAGGATGAGTCCAGCTTCCAAAGAAATTCGGTCGAAGAGGAAGCTTGGAGGGAGTTTGGCTCCCACAGGCGCCTGGCTGTAACGATGCGAAGAGAGTTCGGCTCTTGCAGGAGTCTGATTGAAGCTCGGCGGTTGAGTTTGGCTAGAGCCCGGCTGCTGGGGAGTCCGAAGGAGCTCGACGGTTGGGGAGTCCGAAGAAGCTCGACCATTAAGTAGTTCGGCCGACTGAATGGGTTAGAAGAAGCTCGGCCTCTGGGGGTTCAACTAAAGCCCGTCTGCTGAAGCTCTTCTGCGGCTACTAGTTGCATTAGGCTGAGCATCGAACTAGACTTTGGTGGGAGTGGGGTTTATCTCCAACACTGGCCCCCCACTCTCAAGTTTAAAAATCGAAGGAATGGAGTGCAGGAAAGGCGACTGTCGAAGTATTCCTCTAAGCCCCGTGCTGGTCCAGGTCGAAGCTCGGGAGAGATCTCATCTCCAATTAAAGTTGATATCGAAGTTGAAGCCCGGAGAAGATCCCATCTCCAACCGAGGTTGAGGGAGGCTTCGTCCACTGCGATCGAAGTTGGAGGTTGCGCTCCTCAGGGCGACATTATCTCCTATAGTCGAGGTCGATGCAGGCACTCGAGAGAGATCTGATCTCAGGATGAGGTTGTCTCCAATCTTATCTCTGATCGAAGTGGAAGTTGAAGCTCTCCAGTCGAGGTTGACATGGTTGCTCGGAGAGATCCTATCTCTAGTCGAGGTCGAAGTTGAAGCTCTCCAGCCGAGGTTGACACGGTCGCTCGGGAGAGATCCTATCTCTAATCAAGATTGAGGGAGGCTTCGTCCGCTGCGATCGAAGTCGGAGGTTGAGCTCTTCGGGGCGACATTATCTCATATAGTCGAGATCGAATTTGAAGCTCTCCAGCCGAGGTTGGCCCGGTCGCTCGGAAGAGATCTTATCTCCTTTGGCCGAGGTTGATGCGGGCGCTCGGACGAGGTTCTCCTCCTGTTCCTAACTTCGACTTTGCTCGCAAGGATGAGGAATGCTCGCATAAGGATGAGGTTCTCCTCCTATTCCTAATGGGCAGTGGGGCACATTCGACCATCGCCCGTCTCCCCTCGTCTCGTCCTTTATGAATGAGCCCTTCGACTTTGCTCCGTTAGGTGAGGACTCCTCCTATTCCTAATAGGCTGGGGGCACATACGGACCATGCTCTCCGTCTCCCTCCATCTCGTGTTTTTGTGGAATGACTTGCTTGCGTTAGGACGAGATCTTCGCTAGGAACTAATGGGGGCACATACGGACCGTCTCGTGACCTCCTGCCCTCCCATCTCGCCTTTGTGAACGAGGCTTCGACTTTGCTCGCGTTAGGACGAGGTCCTCCTCCTGTTCCTAATGGGCTGTGGGGGCACATGTCGGACCGTCGTCCTCTCCCCCCATCTCATCTAAGGTGAACGAAGGCCTTCGACTTTGCTCGCATTAGGACGAGGTCCTCCTCCTATTCCTAACGGGCTGTGGGGGCACATACGGACCATCGTCCGTGCCTCTCCCCCCGTCTCTTCCTTTGTGAATGAGGCCTTCGACTTTGGAAAGGTCTTATTTTCCATGGCCAAAGTTGACCCGAGGGAGATCTTGTCTCTTGCAGCCGAGGTTTAGAGGTCTTTGGCCTACTCGGGGGAGATGTTATCTCCTACGGCCGAGGTTGAAGCGGGCACTCGGGGGAGATCTTATCTCCTGCTGCCGAGCTTTCCTCGGGGGAGATCTTATCTCCTACGGTCGAGGTTGAAGTGGGCGCTCGGGGGAGATCCTATCTCCTATGGTCGAGCTTTCCTCGGGGGAGATCTCATCTCCTACCAAGGTTGTTGCTCATATTAGGATGAGGTTCTCCTCCTGTTCCTAATCGAGATTGACTCAATCGCTCGGAAGAGATCTTATCTCTAGCCGAGGTTGTCAACGGTCGCTCGAGAGAGATCTTATCTCTGGCCGAGGTTGTTGCTCGCGTTAGGATGAGGTTCTCCTCCTGTTCCTAACGGGCTATAGGAGCACATAAGGGCCGCTATCAGGGCCTCTCCCCCCATCTCGTCCTTTGTGAACGAGGCCTTCGCTCGAGAGAGATCTTATCTCTAGCCGAGGTTGTTACTCGCGTTAGGATGAGGTTCTCCTCCTGCTCCTAACGCGGTAATTATTGACTGCTTCTTTTCTGTCATCACATAGTTTTCGCATCTAGAAATAATATTATCGAAAGGAAAGAATTTTATTGAAAGAAAGTTACTAGCGGCGCATCCCCAAATTCTATGTTTTAGGATCGTGGTAGTATTGTTCCTCCGCGTTTCTTTGGCAGTAAGTCTCGGGCCGAACGACCTCCTCTATTTCATGCTGGCCTTCTCAATTTGGAGCAAGCTCTTGTCGCTGGGAGATGACGAATCATCGATGTACCAAGCTCCTTCTAGGGATAATGTGGATGATGCCATGAGGTGGCCGACCTCCTTGCCATCCCTGGCTATGGCAGCGCCAAGCTTCCTTGCCATCTTTGGCTATGGCAGTGCCAAGCTCCTTGCCGTCTTTGGCTATGGCAGCGCCCTTGGCTGATCTTTTCCTTATTCAGGCTGGTGCCGAAGGAATTTACTCAGCCGCCCCTTTCTGACGAGCTCCTCAATTTCATCTCGAAGCTGGATGCATTCCTCGGTGTCGTGGCCGTGGTCGCGATGGTAGAAGCAGTACTTATTTCGATCATGCTTGTTTGGGGGAGACTGTAATCCTTCTGGTCTTGGCAGTTGGTTCTTAACTTCGGTGAGAATCTGAGTTCGAGGAGCATTGAGGGGGGCGTAGTCGTGGAACCTTCTGGGAGGAGGGCTTCTTTGCGCCCCTCTGTCGGGGTTTCCTCGATGGTGAGCTCGAGAAGTTCGGGCCCGCCTGCTTTCGGAGGGAGTCCATGAGCGCGGTCAAACTTCATTCCATCCCTTTGGGAAACCTATGGGAGAACTTCATGCCCCTTTGTCGGGGATTCCTTGGAGTCATACTCGAGAGGGAGTCCTCACTTGCCCTGGGGTGGTCGTGAGTGCGGCCGAACTTCATCTCACCTCCTGTGAAATCTTTGTAGGGGGCTTCCTTGCTGACATACCCGAGCGGAAGTTCGGCCTCACTCATGCCAAACTTCATTCCGAGGATGAGGTTTGAGGGGAGAGTTTGGCCTCACTTGCACCGAACTTCATTCTGATGATGAGGTTTGAGGAGGGAGTTCGGCCTCACTTGCACCGAACTTCATTCCGATTTTGAGGTGGAGTTCGGCCTCACTCGCGCCGAACTTCATTCCACGGGAGAACTTTGTTTCGCCCTCGCTTGCACCGAACTTCGTTCCACTTTTTCGTGAAAGCTTCCATGGGAGGACATCATGCTTCTTTTGTCTGAACTTTCTTGAAGATGGGCTTGAGGTAGAGCTCGGCTTAGCTTGCCCAAACTTCATTCCACCTCTTGTGAATTCTTTGTAGGGGGCTTCCTTGGTGACATACCCAAGTGGGAGTTCGGCCTCACTCGCACCGAAGTTCATTTCGAGGATGAGGTTTGAGGGTGGAGTTCAGCCTCATTCCGATGATGAGGTTTGAGGTGGAGTTCGGCTTCACTCATGCCGAACTTCATTCCGCAGGAGAACTTCGTTCCACCCTTGCTTGCACCAAACTTCATTCTGCTTTCCCGCGAAAGCTTCCGCAGGAGGACTTCTGCTCTCCGTTTCTCCTTCCTAAGGGCGATTAGTATGCCCAAATGCTTTTTCTTAAGGCCGGTTCCTTGCATCCTCATGGCGGATTTGCTGGCAAAGTCCCCACCAAAGGTTGTCGCACGGCCAGCATCATCTCGATGGGGCCACGGACCCGACCAGTAGGTTGAACTGCTCCACGTCTGTGATGGCTTCGTGTGAAACCTGGGTTGTCGGGGCTAAAATAGGAATAGACGGATCTGGCGCGCAGGCTACCGATCGCCGAGTCGGAGCTCTCGAGGCATTTTCTCTTCGGGGAAGAACTCTAGTGAGCAAGAACAGATCTCCAGAGAGAGAAATCATCGCCGAGCACTCCTTTAAGAATAAGGAAATCTCGGGGGTTTGGGGTTTCCCTTCCTCCAGCACCAATCTGTTGACGTAGAAACTGGTCGTCGTCGGAGTCCACTGGAGTTGAGGCCGATGAGGTCGCTGTTGGGGACCTGCAAAATAAAGTCCCGTCCGGAGTCGATGGGGGGGTGGCTCCGACAGGACCCTCCAACGATCAAGTCAGCTTTGGCCAACAAGAATGGAGTGCTCGGAAAAGAGTTCCGAAGCTTAGAGAAGAAGAGGAGAGCTTAGAGATCCCAGAGATTAGCGTATCTGGAGGGTCCTTTTTATAGCGGAGCTTGATGGTGACAGCTGCAACCGTATGCTGGCGGGCCACTCGAGGTTCGACGGAGTCAGTCTCATGGAAGGTGCTGTCTACGGTGGGTTGATGGTGACAGCCATCACCGTCTGACAGCAGGTCGCTATCGCTTGCAACGGACTGATGGTGATGGCTGCAGAGCCAGTCGAACGAAGGGTTGAAAGCCTTCGTCATGTGCCCATTTTGGAGGAGTTCGGACTCCTGAAGAGGAAGCTTGGAGAGAGTTTGAATCCCACAAGCATCTGGCTGGAGGTACGTGGCTAAGGCTCGGTCGCTGGGGAGTTCGGTAGGAGCTCGATCGGTCGAAGGGGGCGTCAGGAAGGAGTCCAGCTCCTGAAGAAGTCCATTCGAAGGGGGCATCAGGGAGGAGTCCGGCTCCTGAAGAAGTCCGTCCGAAGGATGTCTGGGGTGAGTCCAGCTCCCAAAGAAGTCTGTCCGAAGGGTGTCTGGGATGAGTCCAGCTTCAGAAGAAGTCCATCCAAAGGATGTCTGGGATGAGTCCAGCTCCCGAAGAAATTCGATCGGAGAGAAAGCTTGAAGGGAGTTCGGCTCCCGCAGGTGCCTGGCTATAATGACGTGGAGAGAGTTCGGCTCTTACAGGAGTCTGACTGAAGCTCGACGATTGAGTTCGGCTAGAGCCCGACTATCGGGGAGTCCGAAGGAGCTCGGCGGCTGGGGAGTCTGAAGAAGCTCGGTCGTTAAGTAGTTCGGCCAGCTGAATGGGTTAGAAGAAGCTCGACCGCTGGGGGTTCAGCTAAAGCCCGTCTGCTGAAGCTCTTCTGCGGCTACTGGTTGCATTAGGCTGAGCATCGAACTAGACTTCGGTGGAAGCGGGGTTTATCCCCGACACTACTCATACGCTCTCTCTCTTCAGGAGTTGTCGAACAATCCTTCTTAAAGAGAGAAATTTCTTGACCTATCCAAAGATAGTTCTTTTTGGAATTCTCCATGCTGAACCTCTTCAGCATAATTTTTATGTATGTGGACTGGGATATACCAAGCATCCTTTTAGATCTATCCCTATAGATCTTCATTCCTAGGATGTAGGATGCTTCACCCAAGTTCTTCATGGAGAACTGTGATGACAATCAGACTTTTATTCCTTATAGTGTGGGGATATCATTCCCAATTAAGAGAATATCATCCACGTATAAAATAAAGAATACCACTATTAGACCATTTGTTCATTTGTAAATGCAGGGTTCTTCTCCATTCTTAATGAAGCTATACATTTTGATCACTTTATCAAAATGCATGTTCCAACTTCGAGAAGCCTGCTTCAATCTATAAATGGATCTTTGAAGCTTGCACACCTTAGACTCATCTGTGGATGTAAACCCTTCAGGTTGTATCATATACACCTCTTCAGTTAGCTCTCCATTTAGGAAAGCTATCTTCACATCCATCTACCAGATCTAATAGTCCAGATGGACAGCAATAGTAAGCATGATCCGAATGGACTTGAGCATTACCACAGAGGAGAATGTCTCATTATAGTCAATACCATAACATTGACGATACCCCTTGGCAATCAGACGGGCTTTATAGGTCTCTACTTTTTCGTCTGCACCTCTCTTTCTTTTGAAGACCCATTTACACCCAATGAATTTAACCCCTTCAAGTGGGTCAACTAATGTCCATATATCATTGACCTTCATGAAATCCATTTTGGATCTTATGGCTTCTAACCATTTCTCAGAGTCGGATCTCTACATCGCATCCATATAAGTAATCGGATCCTCATCATTCTCATCAAGTTCGATGGGATCACCATCCTAGACCAAGAATCCATAGTATCTATCCGGATGGTGTGGTCCTCTATCGGATTGTCTTAATGGTGTCGGTTCATTAAGCTTCGATCTGATATGATCAAATCTAACTTAGGTTCAACATTCTGTGTCAGATTTTCTATCTATTGAACTTCATCAAGTTCAACCTTAGAGGTAACAGTTCCTTCACCAAGGAACTCTTTTTTCAAAAAGGTTGCTCTAAGACTGACGAACACCTTTTGTTCATTAGCATGATAGAAATAGTATCCTTTGGTCTCTTTTGGGTACCATATGAATGTATACTTGTCAGACCTAGGTCCAAGTTTGTCTGTAACTAACCGTTTGACATAAGCTAGGCACCCCCAAATTCTAAGTTGTGAAAGTGCTGGCTTACGTCCTGTCCATATCTCATATGGGGTTTTAACTATAAACTTACTTGGAATCCTATTTAATAGATAACAAGTAGATTTGAATGCATATCTCCAGAAGGATATCAGCAAACTGGCAAATTCTATCATGGATCGGACCATGTCTAACAAAGTCTGATTACTCCTTTCAGACATACCATTATGCTATGATTTCTAGGAGGAGTCCATTGGAAGAGAATTTCATTCTCTCCTAGATATATGAGAAACTCATCAGAAATGTATTCTCCTCCTCGATCAGACTGAAGAGTTTTACTCTTTTTAGTTTATTTTTCTACTTCACTTCGAAATCGTTTGAATATTTCAAAAGAATCTGACTTATATTTCATCAGATAGACATATCCATATCTGAATAGATCATCTGTGAAAATGATGAAGTAGACATATCCATCTCTGATACTTGTGCTCATTGGTCCACATACATTAGTATGTACTAGATCTAAGAGTTCATTATCTCTCTCACCTTTTTCAGTAAAAGGTGACTTGGTCATTTGACCAAGAAGACAGGACTCATAAGTTGGAAGCGATTCATAATCATTGACTTCGAGGATTTTCCTCTTGAGTCAATCTATTTATCCAGTTCTTATTTGTATGACCTAGCCTACAGTGCCATAAGTAGATATCTGATACACTATCTAATTTAGGATGCTTACCAATAGAATAGACTATATTAATAGGTTGTGATAACATATATACATCATTGTTCAATTGTCCATAAAAAGAAGTAATACCATTTATAATAACATTACAAACTCATTTCTTTATTGAAATTTTATAATTGTTCATGGTCAAAAGGCCTACAGAAATGATAAGAGAGATCCTTAAAAAGTCGTTCATGACTGGATACTTGGCTGCGCGGACACATGTTCACTCAAACATCTCCTATAGGTGAAGCCAACATTTGGTGAGCAGTCCCGGATATCTTCATTAGTTGGGCTGGAGATCATCAGACATCGAGCGACCAACATGTAATATCTGGCCTTATTATCTTCGTCTATACCATTTTTCCAGAGATGCTGCTCTGTTCAATAGATGGACGTGCTGGAGGTGGGAGGTCCTAGGTCCAAAACATGGGTTAACTTCTCAAACCCAAAATAAATTTTGATTCCTGAGCCAATCTTTATAAATTGGGTCTGGTCAGTCTGTGTGTGTCAGGATACGTGCATGGGTTGGACGCAGACATTTTTCTTAGAAAGTCAAAGATTCCAGTTTAGATACTGTAATTATGACTTGACCAAATTTGTTTAGGATTTTATTTTTAAAACAAATTTGTCTCCCATATTTTCTCGGATCCCTAAACTCTCTTTATAGAAATGATGAAAAAATCTCCATGATTAATGATTTCTAGTGGGTTGTGGTGCATTCTCACCAACTGACTCATCACCTCACCTAAAGTTATTGGTGATGGGTTAGCCAATGAGTGAACCACTCTTGTTCAATGATTCTCTAAATCATGGTGCACCCAAACTTGGTCTCTAAATTCATGAATCTCACCATATCCAGAATATTGATCACTTCTTAGTTAGTTCGACCCCACCATTTGCACAGACTGGGTTCCTAATTGAGTCTCTCACTATCTCCAAAATATTGAGCCCAACTCATCCTCCAGCCCATAGCATCCAATGCCTAATAGACATGGTTGCATCTTCTCGGTGCAACTGAGCTACTGTATCCAGCCGAGAACAATCAACCCCGGGAAGGGCCTGCACATCTACAATGGTGGAAGACCTCAGACGTAATCTTTTCTTAGGGAGAATTGATTCAGATCTCATTAAACTAGACTTGTCATAGTCATAACAATTATGACTAACCTAGTGGCATGGGTTAGCTCGGATTATTGACCACCTCAGATCAGAACTATGTCAATAGGTATGGCCAGACAAGTGAGACCGGTGGAAGGAATATTCCATTAACTCGTACAAGAACGCATTCAGGTCAAGTAGCTTCGAATTAAAAACCAGTCGGTCGTATGTGCCAAACTTACCTTAGACACCAAATTGTTGAGCCAGAACCAATTGGGTTAGCCTACAATCCAGACTCTAACCTCTGAGCCTAATTAAGTTTTGCTTGATCATGACTCGATCTTGACCCAGACTTAATCCTATTAGGTTGGTCAATTTAAGCATCGTTGATCCCCTCTAACCAACTCTTGATTTGGTTTGATCAACCGCTTAGACCTAATTGAGCTACCCAAGCCCAAACTCAGTATTATGAATATGTCTTAGATCTAAAATTTTCAATTTTAGATCTAATTAATATTTTATAATCTTAATTTTTAATTAAGTACGGTTTATAAATAAAATATGCATAATAAATTTTAGGGTTTCAGGATCTAGGGTTTTACAGGAAGTAAATTTTGAATTTTTGATTAAGGATGAATGCGTAGCACCCCTACACATCATAAGAACACCCCATCGAATGAAAAGAGAGGGCCTTTAAATCCTTCTTTATTCTTATGACCGGACGGCCAAGAGGAATGCCTTAATCAGGAACATGCAATACTACAAAATAGTTTTAGATCTATATCATATATCTCATATATAAATTAGATCTAATCATGGCATATTTTGCATACATCTCATGTATCATAATCATGCATATTTTCAAATCTAAATTATTCATAAATAATTAAAAATTAGATTTAAATTGATCTAATTAAAATAAATTCTAATCTAGATAATTATGTAGAAACTATTCTACAACTAGTTCTAGCATTCATCAATCATATCTCATATGATATTTAAAATTAAATAATTTTTTATTTGCTTTTTTTAGATATTATTATAACCATTATAATATCAAAAAATAGTAAATAAATAGATTTAAAATATAATTTAATCAAATTAAATTGAAAACTTGTAAGACTATTCTATAGAACTATTCTATTTTAGAACTAGTCATGCACATTTTCTAATCTTAGATCCAAATTATTTAATTTTAATTTTTTCTAATTTTAAATCTGATCACATCTCATGTGATATTTGAAATCACTTATTTTCTAATTAAAATTAATTTAAAATTAGGTCTAAACACTTTTAGAACCTTGGCTCTGATACCAGTTGAAGTGAAATTCTGATTTTCCGGAGTAGGTTCGTTCAGATCAGATCAGATCAAGAGATATATTTTAAAATTTTTTTTCTTTAATCTAGATTAGATCTAAGATGTTTTAGATCTAATTATTATTATTTTAAAAATTAAAATAAAATTAGATAAATTAAATCAGATTTAATTTACCTTGAAGTGGGTAATCCTATTACCCGTTGATGATCCTGTAAGCAGCGGAAGGTTCTAGATCAAGCCATGCAAGTGCCTAGCCTATACCAGTATCTACTTGGGTTGGATCTAGAGATCCTCTTCTTCTCTATCACGTCTCTAGAAATCAGATCTGGATCTAATCTGGAGGATCTTCAAAACTTCTTTTGAAGATCAACAGTCATCCTTTGCAGTAGCGCAGCCTTCCAGCTTTCACTCATCTGTCTCTTATCTAGATTGCACCAACCAAGGTCCAAAACCCTTTTGGACGTAGAGAGGAGAGGGAGAAGATGCTTTGACGTGGAGGAGGAGAGGAGAAAAGGCCTTGCAGTGTGGAGATCTTAATTAATTCAGATTCCTCTTTGAGTTGGGTGCAGGGTCTTATTTATAGACTAACTGTGATCCAACTCCTCTTCTTCCCAACCAATCACAACTCTTTGTAAAATCAGATCTAAATCTGATTGGTGGGAATAGAGTCCCATGGATTCCTCCTTAGAGGGCACCTAAGATTAGTCAATATTGGTTCTTAGGAGAACTCTAATTGGAATCCAAAAAGGAGATGGAGTCCCTGTCCAACAGGGACTCCTGGGCACCTCCAGCTTGGGCACACACCAAGGGTGGCAATGTGCCC